>CAWUHX010000314.1:0-379405 GCA_963922205.1 Romanomermis culicivorax | reverse complement strand
AGCAGTGGTATCAACGCAGAGTACTAAGTTTTGAGTGAGTCTATAAGCAAGACCCGATAATTTATTATCTCATCACATCATTCAAAAAATCACCTACCTATCAAAAGTAGGGTCTAACAATGTTTGTTTCAACTGTAAACTCATAACGTGTATTCTCAAGATGAGTTTCTGCATCCAAGTTTCCACCAGACATCAGAACAAATGAGAGGAGTGATCCATTAAACTGTAATAGAAGAATCAATTAGAGTGTGTCACTGATCTTGCATTAGAGTTTAAATCACCATTGATTCAACCTAGAATAATATCCTTCAGGTTGTTTGGTAGAGAATTTAATTCTGCAATTAATGATGTAACCCAAATGTTGTACATGTATTTTCTATTGTCTTCAGAAAATTATCACTCGATTCATTTTGTTATTGACTGTATTCAAGCAACAAATTAAATCAACAGTTGCTAATCAATTACAAAAATATGAAGAACCATTTGTAGATATCTGAGGAAAAATATGATAGGCTAATCATGTTTTTTCGTGCCTGAAGGCTGACCATCTATTTTGAAAAGGGAAAAACCAAAGTGGAAAATCCAGTTCACTACAAAACATTATTTTGAGCATATATTAACTAAAAGTGGAATTTAAGAGGCTGATTTTACAACAATGTGTATAAGGGAAAACTGTGTGTCATGGAAAATCCTGGACCACCTATGTAAGTATTGTATCGAATTAGTTACAGTTGGGAAAGTGCAGTTTTTGTTGTGAATAGCATGAAAATATGTCTTACGATTTGTGTTACCTTCAATGTACGTTGACCAACAATTTCATGTTCGACTATGTGAGCAACCTCACCATAACCATTATCCATATGCAACATTCCTAGAAAGACATGATATGCAGATGTAAGTAGTAATCTGGGTTCTTCAATCACCTATGTTATAATATGAGAGAGGGCATATGCCCACTCAACCTCGACTGACAAACTTGTTTATACAAAGAGTTATCAGGCCCTCTAGTGCTATATCACAGTAGATTACAGTAATATTGGTTAAGTTGACCAATGTAAATCACATTACTACTTCTCAATGAGTGAACAAATTGATCTTGTAGAAATTTCATGTATCAACCTTTTGTCCTTTTAACTTGTTGAAGTATCATAAGATGCGCAAACAATTTGTGGTCGCTGGTAAAGACTAGTGCTTCAGAATGTGCTTCAAAAAATGATTCCAAAAATGATGTACAAAGAGTCAACTTTTCTAGAATTTTTTGACAAATGTTTGAAAAACTTTTGGCTTTATTAGACAACTTTGCAGTTTTGAAGTTTTGGTAAT
The DNA here is from genome assembly GCA_963922205.1 of Romanomermis culicivorax. NCBI lineage: Eukaryota > Metazoa > Nematoda > Enoplea > Mermithida > Mermithidae > Romanomermis > Romanomermis culicivorax. Next base: position 378,082 of record CAWUHX010000314.1, on the reverse strand, counting down.
GTTTATTAGCACAGCTATTTTCAGAACATTCAACCAATTAATAATTCTTTGACCAATCCAATGTTCTGCCTCAGGCGTTGTGCGGATTAGCCTGAAAGTTGGCACAAAGAGAAACCTTGCCCATTTTGTACACAAGATGAGCATAAATTAGCTGGTTGTGTTGTGTGCATCTGCAGGTTTATCTTGTACTGACGGATCACACATACAATGTAGGTGAGATGTGTGTTACATTGGTTAATTTGCACATAAGATAGTAAACAAGGATGAGAAGAAGGTGGAATGGGATGAATTAAGGGCCAATGAATATTTGGCCAAAGGCCCAACTATTTATACGGAAAATACGATCGGCATATAAATTTATTGGGTTGGGCAGACAGAAATTTTGATTTTTAATTATGTGTTATCAATCAAGTTTTGTCTCAAAATCCGGCCGAATAAATTGGGCTAATAGTTGTTTGTTTGGAAGAACAAACATTATTGTTTTGAAGAATGGAGTTAGTTATCGGTTAGCTCATACTGTCCATTTTATTGATATCTAAAACAAACTGTCATATCCTCAACCATATACCCCATTGCATTGTGCATGAGTTTGATTTGGGCAGAACTGCAGCTGAGGCAACAAAAAATACATGGCAAGCATATGGTGAACCTGCTGTTTGCAAACATGCAGTTGAACAGTAGTTTGCAATGTTCAGGACTGGCACCTGCAGTATCAAAGATGAACTCCATAGTAGATGACCAGGTGAAGTATCAAATGCAGACATTCAAGAGCATCTAGACGTCAATCCAAGAGCAACCAGTAAGGAAATAGCAGAAGTCCTTGGTATTACCCACACTACTATTGAACATTGAATGGAGCATATGGACAAAATTTGCAAGCTCCAAACATGGGTGCTTTACAAGCTGAGTGATCACACTATGCAGCAGTGTGTTATCATATCCATGTCATTACTTTCATGGTGCAAAATCGAGCCTCTCTTTGATTGAATCATCACTTGAGATGAAACGTCAATTGTGTATGTTAACATGATCAGCAGGCAGCAATGGGCCAGGAAAGACCCTAAAGGAGCACAAATGCCAAGGCCTCATCTACACCCACACAAGGTTATGTTTTATGTATCATGGCCAATACAAGGAATCATCCACGTTTAGTCCCTTTTACCTGGTTTGACTATCACTGCTAAAGTTTATGAAGACCAGCTTGATTGTTAATTTAAAATGCGTTAATTCAAAAGCAGCGTGCAGTGGTACACTGCAAAGGAGAACTTCTGCTCCATGACAATGCCTGTCTACACACTGCTGCTGTCATTTAAACAAAAATCCAGGAATTAAATTGGGAGTTTTTACCCCATCCATCATATTCACAAGACATTGCATCATCAGATTGTTATTCATTCTGGTCATTGCAGAATGGCCTTGTTGATAGGGAATTCAAAAACAATGACTAGGTCAAAACATTCATATAGAACTTCTTTGATTCAATGCCCCAATACTTTTATTATGCAGGCATTGCAAAACTACAAGCGAAATGGCATGTGATCGATAGTAATGAGGCATATTTTGATGATTAATCATGCTTCATGCAAATGTAATAAAACTTTTAAAATGTAGTTAATTTTTCGACATTACTTTCTTGCCAAGGGTTTTCATTTGTCCTCAGTGGACAAAAAATAATACAGAAAAATATGTGGGCAAAATGACATGCTCATGAACTACATCAATCTGCATCAGTATAATGTGCACATACAAACATATCAGTTTATTCTGCATTCGAATCATTTGTAGTGTGGTAATTGCGGAAGTGGGCAGACCAGCCAATAATTTATTATGTTGCTATTTATATTTTTTGTATTTATCACTCCAAAACACTATATTACTGGCCTTTTTTAACAATCGCAAGTATTATGCAGTAAAGGAATCCAGGTTAGAACCTGGATTTCTTGAGTACCATCCCTGCATGCAAGTCTACACTAACTACTCAATTCTCTTCCTGATTCCTCAGTATTAGGAGTCTTCGAGCTCATGGAGTGTTGAGATTATTTGCAGTTCAAATGAACTGAATCAGGTAATCTAAAGTTGAGATTGAGATACAATTGACTGTTGTGCCTTATATCTATCACACAACTAGTCCTGTATAGGTTAAGCAGTGGAGTAATGCTTAGGTACTCACATTCTATAACTAACCAAAGCCCTATTTGGGCATGTATACTACACCTAACTCAATTGAAATTTCTTGAGCATGTGATAGCCTGCACTAATCTTACAATATTTGATGCATAATAGATAAAAGATGTTTTGCAGCTGCTTTACACTACTATTAATTTTTTTGATAATAGGTCATCGAAATTACTTCTTCTATGAACCATAGAGTTCGCAAAACTTAAGTGTTTCTGGAAGTAGATTATCAGTGTAGTTTAATGTATCAAGGGGGGGGTTTAAAATGTCAGAGAGAGTGCTTAGAATTTAGATTTCACTGTGATGACTATAGGTTCAATTTTTGGATCTTTCTCTTTCCAAACTCACACACAACGATTCCTTGTGAGTCTGCATTCTGAAATTGTCAATTTTTGCATGCCATGTGAGCCTTGCATGTTGAACTTGATTTATGTTTCAACTTATCTACACAAAGTTAACATTTTAGTATAGAAAAGTGTACAGCTTGCTTGACTGTAGTACAAAGATTGACATGACTGTTTATGTCTAAAACTGCTTAAACAATCCTCAAGGTTATGCAAGATATCTATGTTTTGTTTTGTTCTCATATAAGGTGCACCTCTTGGATTTGAGGACCATGCACAGCCATAAACTTGACTTTGCGTTTCGTCATCTATTCTTCAAATGATTCAATAAATCGTACAAATATTCTGTTCGAGTGAGGTGACTGCTACTATGGATAAGTATGGATCCATTTCGACCTGTACATTGGTCAAAAGCTCAAGGGACACAATGTTCAATTTGGTCAAAACGCCATTGATCAGATTTCTTGTGTGGTACTCTGATTTGCATGTTTTGCTAAATCCGTAGAGAAATGTTGTCAAAGATACCATTCACAGGTTCCATGTTTTCTAATTTACATGAACTCATCTTTGAATGAGGAAAGGAAGCCCAAGTGAAAATGAGAGGCTAAAGTGTGTAAAAAAACTACAGGACAAATCGTGGGCTAAAGTGTGGGATAAATCTTGGGATTTGTTTGGGCTATATTTGGGACAGAATATGTGCTAAATCTAGGGAAATTTTAGGCCAAATGATGGGCTAGTCAGGGTAAAATTGCAGGCCAGAATTGGGGCTGAATGGCAGGCTAAATCTAGGGCTAAACTGCCCAACAAACCAGGGATAAATGGAAGGCTAGACAGAGAATAGCCTGTAGCTGTATAGTGTAAGGTGAGGTTGGTCAAATCATTGCACTTTTTGGGGAAAATTTACCCCACAGAATAGCCCTGCTGCATGGTGGTAAGCAAACTTACCAAGAAAATATAGTTTCTGGAACAAATTGATGGATGGAATGGAATATGCAGATCGGAGTGGGGGGGTGTTAATTTTTACACATTGAAGCCATGACCATTCTTTTTTCAACCATGTGGAGTTTGATACATTGAAGTCATTGTCATTCACAGTGTATGCCATTGCATCTTCATTTGCATATTATTGGTACCCATCATCTGTGCTCTGGCCCGCAATATTGTTAGCCAATCCCTCCTTTGATTGTCACATGAACAAAGTCACTCATTGGATGTTGGTTTAGAAGCTCAGTAGTCAATTCCAGTCCGAGTTAGCTGATTTCCAATCCAGCACAGCTGTCCCCTGCAACCTATTGTCTACTGGATCATTACTGTAGCTGTTTCCCCTTCTGAATGAGGTAAGTTTCCAGCTATATTAGTGTTAGGGGTATTTAAGGGCATTCCATCCTGAGCAGGCTCTCCTCTCTAGCTTTTCCCCTAGTTGCCTACAGCACACCCTCCCTGAGGTCCAGCCAAAAGGGCTGCTTTGGTTAACAATCAGGATCATATTACTCAGGTCATCTCACGGATGGCCCTGTCCATTGTGCACACTGACTGAACTAAAATTGTTCACCCCTAACCTGGTGGTGTTGTCCTCACCCAACAGTAGTAACCCCGGAGCAGCATGACAGTGCTCATAGTTTCTTCTATAGACAGTACTCACTGGATTAAGTCAAGTAGCGGGAAAGCCAGCACCTTACTGCCAGGCGCACAGCCACATCAATTAGGTAATATCAACAAACATTTTCAGCTATGGGTGATAAATGGAACAAAAAATGGCTTTGTTGAAAGTTATCTGGACCAATTCATGTGGAGGGAACAGTTCAGTCCTACTTTAGACTTGGCGTATGATACTTTGCTGAAAGAAAATAAACAAAAAACAACCGTATTGATTTAAATTTTGTGGATTAAAAGTTTGATTTTGGCAGACGGGTTGTGAACTACTATCTTCCTCTTGGTTTTTCCTTCTCTTATATCTTGGTTTCTTTTTTCTTTCTTTTCTATATTTTCCTTCTTTCTTTCTTCATTTACCCACTTTTCTGAACACTTTCATAGTCCTTCATAATAAAGTCCACAATTGATAGAATGGGCAAGAAGTGCAAGCAAAGAACAGAGTGTACTAAAAATAGAACCAGCCTGGCCGATATTTAACCACGCCCCCTCTACTAGTCGCATATCTGCTTAACCATTGCTGTAGAAAGTAGGGCTCCCTGATTCTATAGTTATGCTGGAAGAAGGCTGGGGATGGGGGGGAACAGTAGTAGGGGCTGAGTGATAGAAAATATAACTTTACTTGAGTTTTATTTGTCCTTGAAATAGATATGCAAATTTAATTACCGTGCTTTTTTTCTAGGATCCTGTAGGGTGGGATTATTGATGAGATCATTCTGGGATTATTGTGATCGAATTGTACTCTGATATTTATTACAAATTGAGAAACAAAATCAAGTATTGGCCAGTCAAAGATCAACTATTTCATAAAATAGAAAATTCAAGTCCTCCAAGTCTTTCAGATCCTACTACCTTGCTTAAAAGATGATGAATCGACTAATGTTTTGATAAAGGTTTTTAGTAACCAATTTGTTAGCTTTATATTTTGAATGGGTTATGATGCTCGGAGATTCAGTGGTTATATTGTAACTAATGTTTAAGTATGTTTAAGTGTTGCTGTGGGAATTTGGCTAATACTCTTTTGGTGATAGGGTAGGATTTCATACACACAAGCAAAACTAAATCTTTCAACAAATCTACTTGTGGTTAGCCATTTCAGTTGTGCATATAATTAATGCCTAGCTCCTAAAATATACATGAAAATTAGAAATTTGGACTTTTTGGTGCTTGGCATAAAGTATATAACAAATTAATGATCACTTTTGGTCCTGATTTTGTACAATAGTGACTTATGTTGTGGCAATTACATGTAACTTGTATCAAGAATTTAAACATTCAAGACATGCACTGATATTGTTTTCATATGCCTTTCTGAAGCATTCAAACATACACTCTTGGTCTTTCTGTTGGATAGGCAATTTTCACAACAAATATAAGTAGTAACACCAGCCCTTATAAAGCGTATGGTTAAGCATACCCTATCTTTTTTGTGCACCCTATAATTTGTCATTCTTCATCGATTTATAGAGCATATGATAAACATATATGCTCGACTTTTGGCAGTTTATAGGCCCTAAGGTTAGGCATACAGGTTCCAGAGTTACCCTAATAGTAGAATTAGGGTAATATTTGGATCATGGTAATATTTGAAATACTGTAATAATTGTGTTATTGTAGATGGAAAACAAAAATTGATGTGGAACAAAAAATTAAAAAAGGAAAACTAATGTGGAACAGAAAATGGAGAATGGAAATTGATGTGAAAAATAGATATACAAAAAACAAAACAGAAAAGAAGACTAGTATGGAAAACAATTTCCTTTTTAGCCCGGGGCACAATCTTGCAGTGACTTTTTTGCCCTCGAGTTAAAAATGAGGATTGCGCCATCTGCATTTTTATAGAAAAGCTAATCAGAAGCCCCACATTTCTGAATGATCATCCACATTGGAACAGTCATATGTCAGTAAGGGTCAGTTCTATAAGCAAAATCTTTGAAAAGTCTATATGTGATGAAACATCATTCCTATGGGTTTATACCTATAAAGTGGATTGCTCATAGAAAAAAAAACTAAAACAGGTCTGTTATAGAAAAATTACCAGAACAAGCCTGGTATAGAAAAACGTGCAGAGAAATTGTAGATCTTGTAGAGGTCAAAATGGAATTGTCTACCATGTAGAAACCATAATTGATTCTGTAGAAAAATAGATGAAGGAAAGAGAACACAGTATGCATAAACAGTAAAAGAAAAAAACTATATCAGAGGTTAAAGGTCAACTAGAAACATTCACACTAGACATACAGGATACGTCTCTGTGTATAGAAACTGATACATATTATAATATATACTGATTGAAACAGGTAAATGTCTGATTTTGTATACTGGGTGTTTTCCAAAACGAACATAAAGAGGTTAGACTGCTGAAGCCCATTTATCTTATTAAATCAGTTTTAACTGCTTGAAAAGGTCAGAGGTTCTATATAAAAGAGCTGGAGGCAAAAGATGCTTTACCAAAACAATTAAGGTGGTGATTATTTTTGATAGAAATTTAGGATATTCTAGAAGCTTCAAAGGAAAAAAGGAGAAAAACTGAAAAGCATCAACCAAAAAATAAGGAAAAACTGGGAAAGCTTTAATGAGGAGAAAGGGGTTTAAATAGGAAAAAATAGAAGAAAAATCATTTTCTGAATTCGTCTGGTGGTTCTTGTTGTTTTTGATGCCCACTAAGAATGGAATTCATTTTTATAACTTCCATCAGCGCCTTCAGGGCTGCTTACAAGGTGTATGGTAGGTTAATATATTACAACAAAATTTCAAATTTAAATTGATACAGTTATAATTTGAACAAAAAGGAAATATTATTGATTTTAGTGCCGTTTTTGTAGACAACCAACGTCGATGTGCCAGCATCAACATTTTGGGAGAGGGTGCCAATTGAGTTCGAGTCATTATGGAAAAGCCAGCACAGCCAGCTGCATCTGGGTAGGATGAAACCCTTTAGGGTTTCATGAAGCTACTATGCTGTATGTTCGAAAAATCCATGCTGCATGATAAGCAATTAGCCTCGCACCTGTGAAATATCCCTCACCAGGTGCCAGGACCCAAAATATGGATTCTGACAAAAAATGTGCCAACATGTAGCCCTAGCATTACCATGTTTCTAGTAAGTTTTTGATGTTATTATACTTATGCTATGATATGTTCATATAGACATGTAATAAAGGTATACTGTGGATATATGTATAGATAGATAGATAGATAGATAGATAGATAGATAGATAGATAGATAGATAGATAGATAGATAGATAGATAGATAGATAGATAGATAGATAGATAGATAGATAGATAGATAGATAGATAGATAGATAGATAGATAGATAGATAGATAGATAGATAGATAGATAGATAGATAGATAGATAGATAGATAGATAGATAGATAGATAGATAGATAGATAGATAGATAGATAGATAGATAGATAGATAGATAGATAGAGATAGATAGATAGATAAAGCTAATTGTAAAAAGAGTTGCTTCTGTTCTATAGACTTACATCTAATGAGGGTAAAACTCTTATGATGTGCTACTGTAATAATTTGGAATAAGACAAGAAAATGGAAAATTGTAATGAGAAAACAAGCCACACTGCAGATTGTTAATAATAAGTTACAAAAAGGGCAGGTCTTAGTGTGTAGTAGAAGAAGATCTATTCCGCCTTGCCCTAAAACCCATGGTCAGCCACAGCGATCCAGTCATTGTCAAACTGCGGTGAATCACTACACCACAGCTGGCCGCCACATAGGCCAACTTTTGTCATCCTGTCATCCTAGCTGGATCAAGTTGGCAAGATGTGTCCTTCTGAGTGACATCACCGCCCAAGTGGCATATGCCCGGGGAAATGCACCATTTCATTTTGACTCAAAAACCACACTCTTCTTGGTTCAATTCTAAAGTCAACCTTCTGCACGGACAATTCGTTACCCTGCCATATTGTATACCATGTTTTATGCCAAATATCATGCCGGGTTTTGTTTAGAAAACAACGTTAAATGTCTGGTCTGTGCGGCCAACGTCGATTGCTGGTTCGTCTCTTTGCACGCCCGTCTGCCCATTGTGCTCTCACCACTGATATTCCTCACTCCCCATTGTTTGGGGGCCACAATTGCCACCCAGCCCACACCAAACTTCCACAGCTATACTTTGGTTGGTTTCGACAGGGAATCTGTCATGGCCGCCAATATGAAACATTTCAAATTCACTATTCCCATGTCAGCTGATTCCACCGAGTCTAGTTACCCTCCCTACGTTCAACTGGCATTTCCAAACAACACTATGTTTGTTTTCCAAACGTTCACTGTGGCCTTGGAAGACTGGACTGCGATATTCTCCCTCATTGACAGCAAACAGGCCATCGTAATTTCTTTTGATGGACCTGATGACTGGGCAGGAATCTACGACCTCCTTGGTACACAGTTCTGCACCGATCACCAGAAAAAGAATAAAGGGGGGGCCATCTTGGTCTAGCAGTTATCGCCTCTGACTGCTAGTCTCAAGAACCAGGTTCGATTCTGGGTGTAACCCGAAATTGAATTTCTGGTAGCTGGCCCAGGCAGACACAGCCTTTCATCCTCTCGGGGTAGATAAATTGTGTAGGCGAGCTTGGGACACTGCTTGCGGGGGTCCACTCAGCCCAGTTAGCATGTTGGCGATAGTGCGGCGAATGAGGAGGTGGGCCTGTTCCATTATGAGGTAGGTAGCCGATCAAGTCCTGCTTGTCAGGCAGACGCCAGTCTGTGGAATGTGGCCTCCACTAGGTGGTAAAAAGCACCCGAAGAGCGCCTCTCATACAAGGTGGGCACTTGTATGACCATATAGCCCTGTAAAGCCTGTCTTTCCAGCTATAGGAAAAATGGGTAGGTGTACCCTCCCCCCAAAAAAAAGAATAGAGATACCATCATTAAAGTCATTCATGTTGATGTGTACAGCTTTATCTGCAACATCGCAATCTCCCGGCCACAACATCGCAATCTCCCAGCCAATGATCTCGCAAGTCACGTTGCCAGCAATCATGGGGGATGAGGTTCTATCAGCTTATCAATTTTTCATGTAAGATTGCACATCATCTGACCACAGTCAGTCTTTTTGTTTAGGTACCCAACCCAACAGTCTTGGTGACATCAAAACATTGACGCGTACTACACATCTGAAAGTTCTTACCACCCCCAAGGTACTGAAAAAGAAGAAAAAGAAACAAAAGGATGAATGGAATGAATTGTCAGAGGTATCTGATGATGAAGATCCTTTGCTTCAGCCAAAATCGCTTCACTATGACCCTACACATCTTCAAGAAGCCTTCACCTCGGCCATGAAGAGCGGCCTCACACATTGGCTCATTGAACTACTCGGCTTTCCCATTTCGCCCATTTACAAATTGGCTATTTGTGACCCCATCCAGTTTGAAAATGATCTGCCGATTCCCCATGAAGTAGATGATGTTTGGATCGAGCACGTCACCATGGATCAACCTCTTAGCGACAGAACTTACCATGGTACCCATTACAGTCACCTGCCTAACACCATCATTAGTCTTTTACAGGTAGATGGTGAATGGTTCCAGCGCCTCACAACATGTATGCCGTTAGCAGTGGTTTTAGTATAGCCATGCTCTGCTGTGGAGTATGCCTACATCAACGACATGCTGGCATGGCACACTTAACCCAGCCACTTTCTACGAGTTCATGTGGTATGGAAACCTTCGATCCCCCCTCACTGATTGGATGAATTGCATCCCTGAGTGATAGCCCACTTTTGACCATGACCCCGGTATGTATGTTTGAAATTGTTTCGCCTTATGTTCAATCATCTTTGACAAGGATTTTCACATGGATACCCCCATCCAAGAAACTGATATTGACGAATCTGACTACACGGTATATAGTATACCACACTGAGCTAAACCGATATTACCACTTATTTTTCATTTTGTAATTACAGTAAACAATCAATGAATAAATACACATTCCTAAATATAATATCATGTATATGAAAACTTGTATAAATATTTTTGCATAAATTTGTTATTTCAGCCATAAAGGCGATTCGTATTCAGTTTTGTCATTGTTGTTTAGTGTTAGAAGAACTCGTTGTCATTGGCCACACCAGGCATTCCGGGTGGTCTTCATCTTCTGCCACTTATTGTTCATCATCAATTATTCTTTATTATCGTTTCTTTTTCGTCATCTCCATTTCCTCATCCCTACTTGCTGACCCCGGAACCCAAGAGTGGTCGGATCTGGTACTCCCCCTCCATCTTCACCACCAGCTCACCCCACCAAACATAAATCATCTTTCAGGCGAATCCCCATAGCGGGTTCCATTTCTACTCTCTGTTGCTTAATGTTATCTATTTCCAGAATCGATATTCTTTTCCTGCACCCATATATGTATACCGGTTGCCAACTATGGCCTCAGTGCATACGCTAACCCCTGAAAAGTTACTCAAGCACCCCATGTTGTCGCAGGCCCCAGAGCCATCCAACGAGGAACTTCTTGAAACGCCAATCTTGGACCTCAATATAGCAAAATTGCTGCCACCAGCTGTTGCACAGGTGCCATCTGAACCGACCCCCATAGCCGACTTTAGGGTGTCCGCAACTCAAATTACTGTAGTGTGTTTCTGCCGATTTTTGTCATTTTGTCAAACCACGCATGAGGCCCGCAGATACCAAGTGGAGTGAGCAACATGGATTATCAACAGTCGTCTTACTGAAGCGCATATGGGTACGTGTGCGCTGGCTCTCTCATTGTGCATTATTCTTCGTGTTTTTATAACGGGCTCATTGGTCATTTTTTCGTACTCCCTGCCTCCCCTGCATGCACATCTATATTAGTTTTTCTCTCCAGTGTGTGGGAGTGAAATTGTTTTCTTTTCTCGCCCGTCACATTTGTAAGTAAGTGTTCTTTTTCATTGTGTAAGTAAAATTGAAGAAAGGGATCTCCTTTCTTCTTATCATTAAATTTGGGAGACAATTAAGGAAGCACCTCTTCCTTGATTGGTAAGGTTATTATTGTTGGGTTTAAGTACGATTAATTAAGTTAATCGGGTAAGTGTGGGTGCAGGAAATACATACATTAACGACGAACCCTGGAATCCCAATCCTGCCTTAACTCATCAGCCCAGGACCATATCAAAATACAACACAACTGTAGTTTTGCATTTTCTTACTTTACACTTCCTTCACCTTTCAGCGGCTTATTCTTTTACTATTTCATTTCTACTTTTTGCTTCCAACCCCAATAGTCGCATTTTCCAGTGCTCTCAAAAACATTTTTCCAAAATGACAACACTGTCGACCTCTTCCACCTTCACAGCCGATGAGCCTCCACCATATCGCGAATCAACAAACATCAATGAATGCTACGTACGATGGGCCAAACAGCAGCCCCATCAAAATGATTCGAGCTTCACCTGCGATGGTACATTTTATTTTTACGCTTTCTTTGCTTCATTATTTTTGAATGCTTCTTTGCTTGGGACCCAATGGGAACCCCCCCACTCTTTAGCCCTGTGCCAGAGCCCATGGTCAGCCCTGGCGATCCTGTCATTGTCAAGTTCTGGCACCTACTACACCACAACCGGCTGCTGCTTTGACCTCGGCATTCAACAACTCTTGTCATCTCGCTATCGCAGCCTGATCCAGTTGGCAACATGCGCCCGTCAAAGTGACATTGTGGCCCAAGCCGCTGTCTCTCTGGGGTGTGTCTCCCTCTTCCTACAGCAAACAATGCGATACCTTCTTGGTTCTATTCTAAAGTCAACCTTTTTGATCCAATTTCATTTCCTCGATCTGACCCCTACTGTGTCATATGCCCAATATCATGCTCACTCTTGTTTAAGAAAATGACGTCAAACGATTGATCGACGCTGCTGACTTGGAATTGTGGTATATCTCCATGTACGCCAGACCTCCTAATGTGCTGCTGCCGCTGACCTTTCTCTCACCCAGAAGTTTAGGGCAGGCCCTGGCTGCCCAACCCACACCAAACTTCCGTGGCTACACCCTGGTCAGCTTCAACACTGAATCAATCATGGCGGCCGACATGAAGAATTTCCAGTTTACCGTGCCTATGCCAGCCGATTCCACGGCCTCCAGCTACCCACCATATGTTCAGCTCGTGTTCCCCAACAGCACGATGTTCGTTTTCGAAACTTTGGCCGCTACCCTGGAAGACTGGACCACACTATTCTCCCTAGTCGACGGCGAACACACCATCATTGTTTCCTTCGATGGAGCCAACCACTGGGGGGGAATATATGCCCTGTTAGGTACTCAGTTCCGGACCAATTCCCAACAGAAGAATAAGGACCTCGTCCTGCAACATTGACATCTCCCCGCCGCTGTTGGAGCTGACTCTGAGAATAGGTTTTTTCCCTGAAAAGCGCACTCTGAAAGCTACCATTTCCACCATGTGGGCGCTGGACATTTCGAAACTCCCACTAAGATTCCCCGCCACTTTGCGATTCTTCAACAACCCGGCGACATCGTTCCTACAATCGGACGTTCTCGCATATGCAGCCCTCGACGCCTACTATCCGCGTTTATTGTTCCTGGTTTTTGGCCATTACAGATCCATCCCCAAGGTATACAAAGCTCCCGCGCTGTTTCCCCACGACTCTTTGGACACCGCCGAAATCGACCACCTCACCGAGACAATCCATGTCCCTTTTCACAACATCACGTTGTTGGATTTTCTACCCGCCAACTCGGCCAATAGAACTTATCCAACTATCTTGCAAATCGCCCTCCCTGTGATTATGCGAGACGAGGTTCTTTCTGCTTATAAATTTTTTATGTTCAATTGCACATCGTCCGACCACAGTCGGTCTTTTTGTTTAGGAATGGTGCCCAATGGTTTTCGCAGCCTCAAAGTATTGATGCGTAAAACGCACCCAAAGCTTCTCACTGCACCGATTCCCAAGAAGAAGAAGAAGAAGAAGAAGAAGCAGAAAGACAAGTGGAACAAATCACTGGACATGTCCGACGACAAAACCCGACCCTCCCACCTCCATCGATGTTCGATGATCCAAAAGGCCTTCAAGCAGCTGTCACTTCCGTCATGAAGAGTAACCTCACGGACCAGCTCATCGAATTACTCAACTTTCCAGTTTCGCCCATGTAAAAATTCGCTATCCGTGATCCCCTTCAATACAAAACGGACCATGCCCTGCCACCAATTCGGCATGAAGTTGAAGACATGTGGATCAAACGGGTCCCCGCCGACCAATCCAACCTACCAGGGTACCCATTACTGTTATCACGCCTCCACCATTTTTAGTTTTTTACAGGTGGATGGCGACTTGTTTCGACGCCAACAACTTTCATGCCATTGGCCGCGCTTTTGGCTTCACCTTGTTCTGCCGCCGAATACGCCTATGTTAACGATTTGTTGCTTCACCATGCTCAAAATTTCGTTCCCGCAACACATACTGCTTTCTACAACTGTATGTGGTACCAGGCTGACAGCAACCCCTGAATGCGCCTCACTGAATGGATGAACCGCATACTGGAGTGAGAGCAGTCTTTTGCAAGGGACCCCGGAACATACGTCTGCAACCAATTCGCTCCACACCCGATCATCTTCAACGAGGAATTCCACATGGAAACATCCGTTGAACAGATCGATATTGACGAATCGGATTACATGGCTAATCCCCATAGCTGCTTCCATTTCTACTCAACCTTCCTCAACATCATCGACTTTCAAAATCGTTTTTCATTCCCCACGCGGGTGTATGTGTACCCCTTGCCGACTAGGGCCTTGGTGCACACGCTCACCACCAAGGAACTACTCGACCACCCGATGTGGAACCTACCAACGAAGAGCTTTTGGATACGCTGATTTTCGATCAGAATATAGTGAAGCTGCCGCGGTCAACTGAAGTGTCAGTCCTTCCTACACCTGCTGCGACATCTGATCTTACGGCAACGGCCACGCAAATAACCAACTTCTTGAAACTGACACTTGACAAAGTTTCAACCCTCACCCCGGTGCGGATGGACGAATCCACTGCGATCCAACCCACCACGATGGATGCCGAAACGAACACCACCATGGATCAAACACTAACAGATATACCTGAAGAAAGCACCGTTGACCAGTCCACGTCAATGGACGTGGCCCCTGCAGAACCCGCAACAGTGTTACCTCCGATGACGCCCGCTGTAGACCCCCCCCCACATTTCTGGCCACTCCAGCAATGCTGCCCAGACCTCCGATTATTGCCACTGTTGCCACTGCTAGGTACAGTGCACCTGTATATTTTTCACAACATATAATTTCAGATCAGCAATGGCAAGCGCTGAACGCGGCTCTCACCGCTGCTCTTGTTGCATATCATTTCCCGCCACCACTGCCCAGAATGTTGTTCCTGGAACATCATTGGATAGACTACCCAGACGCGCTGCAGGATCAGATACAGCACATCATGCTCCTGCCGCCAATTCTCACGCCATTTGCCCCCAGCCAGCTCAAATTGCTCAAATGGCACCAGTTGTCACTCAAAGGGCCCTCCCACTGCTGGTTGCTCGATTGCCACCAACCATTCCTATGGATGTTCAACCTCCACAGGTTCCCACTACTTCTGTGCCAACTCTCGATCACCATGGCCTGCCTATCCCAAAACCCAGTCAGTATGAACACTCATCAACAGGAAGAGGGGGAATACCATAAAGCTCACAAAACATGAAGGACAGATGAACCGCACACCCAATGAACACCATGGCCCAGTACCTCTTGTACTGAGCATGACAAGACACCGAGCAAGTGTACAACTCGTGGCGGCGAGCAACACACCCAACAGAGAAATGCAAGGAATTGCCACTCAAACCAATTCTCATTATGGAGTGACTGCGCAGCTGAAAGTTAGGACAACAAAGAGTGCAGCACTGACCCAACAAATGCCACCTGCCTGCTGTTCAGATAGCCACCACTCTTGCCACGAGTCCCACTATTGTGATGACTGTCACTGCGAAGAAACCAGACATTCCCCGCGCAGGGGAACCACCACTCCCGATAGTTGTCAACACGATTGCTGCAACAAAGCCCCTATGCACGGCACCCAAAGCGAACAAATGTGACAGGTGCATTCCACTAGCTTTTACGAAAAGGAACAAATCTGCAGTTTCGGTCCTTCACCTCCCGAATTCACCAACTATATCAGCCCGTTACAACGCGACACCGAAATTCAGAAGCGCCTTGATGCTTTGAAGAATCTTCCAAAATGGGAATTCAAGGCCCCTTTACCTCCGGCACCCCTGATGAACAAGGAACAAGTCGCCTCAACTTCCCCATTGCTTCCCCAGACTACCGTATCATCGCCACCCATGGTCTTGAAGTCCGCCCTGTCAACCACTGCCATCACCACTGCTTCCTTGCCATCCACAGCCTCGACCTTGGTGTAATCCACAACCATCAGTAGTGTAAGGTCTGTTTCCACGTCTAGGGCGACCGCTCAACCTCAGTTGGTTATCACCACACGCCCTGCACTCAGAGCCACCCCCTGGGCCAGTGCTTTGTTGCAGTTTCAGCCGCAATTGGGGAGGGAGTCAACCAGGCTGGGGAATTACATTCGCTTCCAAACCACAGATCCGTCGCACTCTATAACACTGGCCACGCCATATTATCTGCCCTGATTGGATCTCTCGGTTGACTCATTTTCAGGGCCCACATTGCATGATATAGTGCTGTTCAATTTCTATGGTCCCATCAGCATCCGCATCACAATGGCCATCCACATTCATGCCACTAACGCATCACTCATGCTTTACCAATATTTTTGTCACCATTTTCCCATGACTTACTGCGAGCTGCAACCTCCTGTCTCACCCGACATAGCCGTCCTCTGATTAAGATGGGTCACGTGCCTTTGGGCTGAGGAACTCAGCATCATCGACGCCCTGCAAACCACCCAGTTTGCGCTATTTTTGTATGAAGATTGTGGGCTCAATAATCGGTCATGTCTTATCCAAGCTTACAACACTGCCCTCAGTTTGATCAATAGCTGGATGGTGTACCCACAATACTCACCATTTCTGCAACCGCCAGAGATCAACATTATCCAAAGAATTTATTTGCAATACCATAGTGAAACTGACTGACTGGTTTCCTTCTTGCACCAGCAGGACTTCTCCATGCGGTTGAATCTTCTTTTGCCACGACCACTGCCGCCAACAGGGTTGCCCTCTGACCACTCGTTGCTGGTTCCTCCACAGATACTGCCACCCCTTACTAATCCATTATCGCCACTCCGCACCCAGACCTACACTTCATCGTCTCACTGCTGGAACACCACTGACTACAGCCACTTTTCCCGTCAAACGAGATCTGTCTGCTTTGACAATCATGAGGATCCACGAGATCCACATGGATACCACAACAATCAATACCACGGTTCCCATAGGGATTGACTCAACAACTATGCTCATTCTGGCTGGGACACTCCCAACCAACACCGCCATTGATTTCACCGTTTTGTACAGTAACAAATTTCACCATTTTTTATATGTTTTTCCCTTCATTTTGTTTTTTCCTGGTGGTTTTCACTTAATCTCGTTTTTTCTCACTTTATTTTGTACTAGTTTTCCTGAATCCTGCCTAGCTGATACTAAGTTCACACAGTAAGAGGCCTTGACATGTCCTACCGCTACACCCCCCACTTTTGTTGTTTGTCTTTTTCCGGCCTCCGTCGCATTGTCACACTTTGTTTCCACCATCACCCTAGTGGCCGACCTCACCCTCCCATCTGCATGGACTCATATGCTGGTGCCCTCCAGTACATCAGTCCGAATGGAGTGACGACACGGGCTGTGGCATTGCTGTCCTTTCAGCCTTGCTAATTGAGGAGCACATTGGGCGGTCTCACCCTAGACACCACCCAAATCGGCTCTAAACACTGCAACGAGTCTGTCGGCCCTGCTGTGTGCCACCGAAGATCCCTTCTGTCACCCCGACAATAGCCTGTAGTGGCGGGGTCCTTTCCCTTTGCCTGTTCTGATTGTCTCTTGACGATCTCTTAAGGCGATCTACTGCAAGGGGGGAGGGGTGTTGTAGTGTATTTCCACGGATTTGTAGGAGTATCACCAATTTTGTCATTTTCTCGAATAGCGCACAGGTACACAGTGGAGCAAGCAATGCAAATCATGGAGAGACGTCCTACTGTAGCACAAATCGACATGCATGCGTTGGGTTCTCTCTCTCATGTTATTAGTTTTAATATTTCATATTGACCCGCCTCCCCATTTGAAAAGACTATTGTGTATTTCCCCTGGCATGTGGGAGTTTTATATTATTCCCTGTCTACTCACGTTTGTATGTGTAAGTGTGTTTTTGTGTTAGGTAAAACTGGAGAAAACTCTCCCTTATTTTCATTACGTAATTGGGAGATATATTAAGGAACTAGGTTTTCTTAGTCTGTGGGTTAATTATTGTCGGGTTTAAGTACACTAATTAAGTAATTAATCAGGTAAGTGGGTGTGTTGGAAATATGTGCATTCAGGTAAAAATTCTGGAACCCACTCCTGCCACCCCCCTCAAAGCCCTGACAACACCAGCAAGTAAAGGGTCATTTTAACTAGCCCTTTCTGATGGAAGAGGACGCAATGCAATCGATGGAACATAGTGTGGTTAGAAGTTATCATCAGTCATTGTTGGAAAAATTGCATTATACTTTGTGGATTTTCACACTGAACAATTCAAGCTGTTGACAATCTGTTCCATTCTGTCTCTTTGCGAAAACTATAAATGGCCTTTTACAGGCTCTCTATCAAACACAAATGTTGCAAGCTTGTAATGCTGTTTACACGCTTGTTTTGTATCCATCAACAAATTTTGAAATACTTTTGAGAACATCTGGACCTTTCGGGATGAATGCTCAAGCACACACAGTGATCTTGTCAGCCATGCAAAAAAACGATTGCAGTGCTGCTGTCAGATTTTTCTATATTAGGATAGAGCGTCATATGCAGCCACCTGGCCCACCACTAAATCAACTGTGTTGAAGGTATGATATTGGTTTTGTGCCTCTACAGGACTTTCACAAATCATTAGGGCATGTATCTTTATTATAAAAATGTATATAGGGCATAAGTGGTTGTACTATAGAATGTACTGTACTTGTAAAAGTTCCCAAGATGGTAAATGTATCAACAATTCTATAGCTATAATCATTATGATCTGCTTAATATCCTCAGTTCACATGTCCTGCTAATAAACTTATATGATCGAGAAGCACTATATCATAGTCTCAGACATGCATTTTGTATTATAATCTACAGTACTCCTCAATCTTTAAACCTTACATTCTTACGATGTTCATATGTACTTACTAGTGGACATAATGTCTTAACACACTCTTAGAACTTATGATCCCATGAAGATACTTTTGCTACAGGATTCTGCACCTATACACTTAATGGCCTACTGAATTTTTTCCAAGGTCAATTCATTCATACGTTGTTTAGTCTACACACATTAGGCTTAGGCTGAGGTTTATATTCTAGGTGATAGAAAATTAAAAAGATTCAATAGATCATAAAGAGCATAAGTAGCTTGGATTCATGTGATCTAATGACTACAATATATTGATCCAGATTAGATCAAAATGATCAGGAAGTATGAAAAATAGCAGATCAATTTTTGTTTTTGATGAAATTCGATGCAGAGCAGTTTCTGGGCATAGTTTTTAGCGTGATTTGATTTCACGAAAGATTTTACTTGGGTCAGATACAGTGTCAGGAGGACAACGACGATCTGGGTATGTGAAAAGATCAGTTTTACTTTAATGTTTTACTGGCGTCGTTTGTGTTTCATTTTGTTAACTGCTCTGATTGACTTTTTGTGGATCAAAAAATGAGTTTACTGATTACTACAGGATTGAGGTGTGGTGCCAAAAGCGGGCATCATGAAACAGGTAATGCCTCTCAACAGAATTTATAAGGAAAACACATGTACCAATTCGACACATGAACTAACGTCATTGATGACTAGATGCACAGTTTAGCTACAGGACCTAAATATTAGTGCAAAAGTTATTTTCGGTTTTTTTATGTTTTTCGCCCGACTTGGAAAGTTGATCCCCAGAGAATTCCTTGTCAATAAATTGTATTTGTTTATTGTTTAATATTCGACCTAGATTACTTCAGTAAGATGGTGTTTTCCCATCTCATTATTGGACTAGTTTGTGCTTTGAGTAATTTCTCCCTGCATTATCCCTACACTTCCAGTTATATCCAATTGATCAGTTCCTCATAGCTAATCGGGGTAACATCAGTAGGTACAGGGATGCTGTACTTGAGAGTCTGGATGGAGTTTGAAGTTTCTATTGGTTAGTAGGGTGTGATTGAACTGTTTCAACATCTTTTCTATTGAACCAAAGGTCGGTCTCATCCAACACCAATTTGCCAAACAAATGCTGGGTTATTAATGTTATAATAAACTTGCTGTACAATATAAATCGAGAGCAGTACTGAAATTTACAAAAGTTCCACCAAAAGGAAAAGCTCACCAACTCCAACATTCACAACAACGGTTGTTTTGTCTCGGTTATGATTCACATCATCGAAGAATAATACTTTGGCACCATTTTTCATCGTGACTCCCAAACTTGTGTTGCACCCAACAATGGAATGCAAGCTTTGGGCGTACTGGTTGATAGCCGACACCACGCTTTCATCTTTGGCGTACCTCTCTGGCAAATCTAATGCACTACACAATGTTATCGATAATAAAATTGAGAGTTTATGGACAATCATCCTGGAGAAATTTTTTTTGAAAAATAATTCACATTCCAATTTAATGGAGAGATGCGCATTCTATATGAAAAAGGTGTTCAATCAAAATGTAAAACAAACAATAATTTAATGGTAAATCGTTTAATCTCCATCTAATGTAAATAGTGTTTTTGGAAAATGTGAAGGTTGGAAAAATTTTTCTAGCTTGTTTTCGCTTTTTGAAGCTGATGGCTTCGAGTAGTATTAGTCTTTAAATTTAGGGATGAAAGAATTTGCTGTTATAAAAATAATATCCCAGGCCTCCAACGACTACACGAGGATGAAGAGTAGTGGAACAGGCCCATACAGTGGGTACACAAAAAATACCTATGTAGAAAACATTGACATCAAAGTATAGTACCTTGAATGTGCAAAGGCATACAGAAGAAAGTACGGCCAAAGCTTCAATGATCAAAATTTCCCCTCAGTGTAGCTGACGATTGGAATTCACACAACATATGGAGTGATGCAGGGGCTGCGTTTTAAAAAAATGTGCTCCCCATAAGCGTTAATCGTGTCCCGAACTATGAGAAACGTGTTATAAAAAACAAAGCTAAAGCATAGGGAATCATTGGAAAATGTGTCCTAAATATGTATAACATGTGTCCCGAACAGATTTTTTCGCTAAAAAATGGGTAAATCCACTAGATCATTGGATCATAGGAGAGTTTATAGAAGATTTAATTGAATTTATGGAGAGATATTACACCATTAAAGTTTATATTGGAATCAGCACAACAACAAGTTAACCATAGAAATTTACTGGAAAATATATAGTTTTTTGAAAATTTCGATACTGTCTGGTGCATCAGCTGTTGATTATAGTCTGTTAGATGTTTGCTTTGTCCAACATTCTTAGAAAAATGTAGAAAATTTAGAAAATTAGAAAATTCTAAAAACATCAGAGGCTCATAACACACTGATGGTTTCACTCATTATTTTATAAAAAAATTTGTTCAGGACACAGTTTTTTCATATTAGGGACACATTTTTTGATGATTCTCCATGCTTAAGCGTTGTTTTCGGGACATGTTTTTCACTGCTTTGAGATATGATTTTCAGTCATTTGTGACAAATTTTTCTATAAAAGGCATTGAAAATCATGTTAAAAATAACGCTCAAGGGATCAGTATCCTAAATATGTAAAAACTGTGTCCCAAACAAAAATGACTGACACTTGGATTCTAAGAGTGGCGTTAGAATTTCTAGTGGATACATTGCCTAATCAACTTTTACTCAATTTTTTTTCTGCACAGTGCAGAATTTTTCGGGGGATGTCTACACTGGTGCAGAATTTTTTGAGTCATGTGTTTGAAGACATCAGATACAGAAGCATTTCGGTGCATTTGAGAAGGTCATAATCTAACTTTAATAATCATTATTCATATTCTAGCTCAGGAGGGGTTTCTAACATGTCTACCTTCACTTATTATAGCTAGCACATTAGTGCTAGACTATAATATGTTTCATTTTGGGCAAGCCGATTTTCACCTTTAAGACAAGATTTCTAAAAAACTATAAGACATCCAAAGCTGAAATTTGGCAACAATATAGAACTCGATGCGGGCTGCAATATGGTACCGCTTAGAATACTGTAGAAATACTGTAGCTAAAGTTATGAGACAAACTAAAGTACTGTTTTGCCACCTTTTCATAACTAACGATTATTCTAACCGATTAGCTCGATTGTGGTATTAATGTCTTCAGTAGGGTCATATCTCGGGACCATCACGAAATTTTTTCGAAATATACAAATGCGACCTTATTTCAGTGTAAAGAAAAATCTCCAGACTCCGACCGGTAAAAACTTTACGAATATTTAGTCTTTCTAGACGATTCTTGTTCCGTTGGATGCAGCTCCTCGAGTTGTACAAGATACTGACTGGCGGTTTGAAAATTTGCAGGGTAAACTTAATTATCATAGAAAACATGCAAATTTGGCCGAGTTGAGGTAGATGACCGCACAAATATCTCGAGTTGTATAAGTCGTAGATAGCTAATTTTTTTTTCGATAGCTGAGTAAAATGCGCAGAGTAAACCACCTTAACATCTAGTATGTGTAGTGTAAAGAAAGTTTGAACAAAGCGAAAATGTCCATTTAAAATTTTTTTGAGATTTTCAGATCTTTTGTTGCACCATTGAAACGAGCTTGTTTTTCTACCCCCGCCCCCAGTTTTGATATCTGTTAGAAATTTGCATAAATGTTGTTTACAAAAAAAAATTTTTTTCGATTCATCGATTTTAAGTAGCGCCGTTGCAAAGAGCGTATTTTGTTGTCCCTGATGCATATTTTTGTTCTTCGAAATATCTCAACATATGCTAAAAATTTGCATAAATGATATATGCCAAAAAAATGTTAAATTTGCCACATTTTAGTGGCGTTCGTACTAACCTCGGAAATACACTTTTTCATTAAAAATTTTTTACACCTTCCTTGCAGGAGCTTGAAAGTGCGATATTTATCTGAAAATGCCAGGAAATGGAAAAAAGGAGAATATGTTTTTCCTTTTTGCTTGTTTCACTGGCTTAAAAGTTCGATAAGGCCTCCCCATCATTTCATTTCAGCAAAATTCTAACTGAAAAAAACTTTCCATTTCCTGAGAAACATATACGCGCCCGTTTTTTTTAAAAACAAAACGTTTTTAAGCCTCTGCACATGAAATTCACTTGTCTTGTAGCAATTTTTACAATCTACATGATTACCGTATGTACAATACATACTTCGTTTTCATGATAGAACACATGTGATGCTTCTAACTGGTAGGTAGGTAGGGGTAATACCCCCTCATACCCTCCCCATGGGGCGCTCTGGTTTACCACCTGCATTTCGGAAACAAGGTATAGGCCACTGCATTGTATACAGTCATGAAAAATTCTAACAAAGAATGGCAAATAAGTAATTACAAAGATTTCGGGTTTTTCATTAAACCAAAGTTTTTTCATCTGTAAAAATCAACTTTAATGACTGATACTGAAATTTTTCAAAGATTTGTCCATTTTTGCGCACAGGCATTTCCAGAAATGACTAAAAAATAGGGCGCGTATATGTTTCTCAGGACATGGAAAGTTTTTTTCAGTTAGAATTTTGCTGAAATGAAATGATGGGGAGGCCTCTAATATTGAACTTTTAAGACAGTGAAACAAGCAAAAATGAAAAACATATTCTCCTTTTTGCCATTTCCTGGCATTTTCAGATAAATCATTTAATCTTTAATAGTTCTCATCATCTTGTCACATTTTACGCCATGTCACGTGTATGACATGTTTAATTGGGAGAGCTGGGGAGGTTTGGGTATCTCATCAGGTAATACCGTGTTTTAGACGTCACATTGATGGTGAACCATATCAGATTGATCCTATTACAGTGAGTAATAGGCTGTGACTCCTGATGGATACTGGCATTTTCCCCAGGCTTCCCTGGTTGGCGTTGGGGCCTAACCTGGCGAATGGTGGCTATAGATAGGTCTATGGCTGGTTCTCTGGTGTTGTCCTTGGGGTCTTGCTGTAGGTTAATGGACAACGCTGCCAGGCTAGGTGCGACAATCCCCGAGTCCTGCTCAGTGAGAGTGGGGACAGGGTCACCCGTAAAATGACCTAATTTGTGGGACCCGGTTATGAACCAGACAGCCCCTTTTAGCCCAAACCTGAGAGGTGGAGGCCCTACTTATCTGTGGAAAACTTGGGAAACGGACTTAGGAAGGATTTCCCAACAAATACCCCACAAATAACAATAATCCCCTGAGAAGACTCACCTAGTCCTGTTTCTCAAGCGATTCGACGGATTGGGCGGCAAGTCCCTGGATACTTTCGGTCTTCTGGCACTGGAGCGGGGGGATGCGATCCACACGAGTCCTGG
Organism: Romanomermis culicivorax; assembly: GCA_963922205.1. Lineage (NCBI taxonomy): Eukaryota > Metazoa > Nematoda > Enoplea > Mermithida > Mermithidae > Romanomermis > Romanomermis culicivorax. The sequence goes on along the minus strand of CAWUHX010000314.1, from coordinate 354,290 downwards.
CGACGAGTTTCGGTTATCGGGAGGCGATTCTCCAACATTTCTTCTCGAACCGGGGTGGTCGGACACCTGGCACTGATGGGCAGCGGGTACTGTAGACGGGTAAGCGGCGGACGCAGTAAGCGGGAATAAATTTATGCAAATTTATATGCTATAAGGCAGCGGACGCAGTAGGAGTAGGTATTCGAATTTATTCAAATTAGGCAACAGGCGGCGGACGCTGACAACAAAATTGGACGCAGGGGTAAACCCAGGAATGAGCCAATAATGAGCGAAAAACTAAAGAAACATGTCCTTTTAAGGACATGTTTGGCTACAGCTGCAGCTTAGGCGGAGTTTCTCGGCGTCCAAGCTAACTTCTGCAGCTAGACGCGATGCAGAAGATGCCTATGAGCACATAGACATTTTTTCGTTCACATGCGTTTAGCACTGAGGCCGACTGCAGTGCCTATGCTAAGCATATGAACGTCTTTAGCTAAACTTCTTAGCTAGTCGTTTTTGCGTAACAAAAACGACGCTAATTTTTGGTGATAAGAGGTGCATGGAATGCACCAAAAATAGCCATGTGCTCGTGGAGCACGACTGGCGGAAGTTTTTAGCTAAAGGGCCTACTGTAGCCCGCGTTCATAAAGAAATAAAAATACAACAAAACGAAACATAGAAATGCATGAAAAATATAAAAACGAACACAAAATGCATGTGTAAAAATGAAATAACCGAAAACACAAATGAGTAATAAACAAATTATGAAGGAAAATAAATTGTTGACATGATTTGAATCACGTGACGTCGGAGAAATTGAGCGGCATGTGACAATCTTAACGTACTATCTCATGTTTTTCGGTAATCTTCAATGTTTTATCCCGATATTTAATCGAGCTTTGCATTTTTTCCTTCACACATTTTTTGAGAGAGATCAATACCTTAATCTCTTTTGAAGCAATTGTATCTTTTTTCAACGTAAAACGAATCCAAAAGCTTCATGGACGTATTTTTCGGTGATTTCCACCCTTCTTACTCATATTTTTCGGCCAGGTTCATGAGAAGTTGAGAATAAATTACTAGTTTAAAAATTTTTCATATTGACCTAAACGTTAAAAAATCTCTTTTCGATGTAGGCATAGCCTAACAGAAATTTTTGGATGATTCCTTGACCACGCCTTTATGGACAAGAATGATTGGCTAATATAGAAATGATGTTTGCCTTGCCTGAAGTCGATATGTTTTTCCCTGCAGGATATTTATAGATAATCATGAAGAGATTAGTCGCAATAAAAGAAAACAAGATATTATCTTTGGGAGAGATAGAATGAGAGGAAAGTGCAGTGCATAAACAAATCAATAATTGTAAACCTGATAACCCTAATTAGCTTTTCTAATTTGAAACAGAAAAAATTTTCCAAGAAAAGCGAACATAAAGTATAAAAGCCCTTTTACATTGATATTAATTCTTTATTTTGTGTGCAGTTATACTGGAATGTTTAGAACGTTTCCTTAACAAATAAAGCCCTTTCAATCAGAACAGAAGTGACATAAATAATTATGATGACGAAATAAATTGTTCAACAAGGACTAATAAGAAAAATTTGAAAAGTCACGCAAGAATTAATAATTCCGACTCTAAAATTAACATAAATTCAACCAAGTGCATGTACAAGTATTTTTTCATAACTGATATGAAAGTGAATGATAAATTATTTTGACATCATCTTTTCTCCTCATATGTTTCAGTTTTTCGTATAATACTCTTTATATTATAGTCTGTACATGTGCACAAAATCATTCATTCGATTGATAACTGATCATCAAATTTTCTTCATCGGTCATGGTCATTCCAGCAATGGAAAAGCTTTTGTTATGCAAACCCCCAAAAGAACATGAAATCATACTACATAGGAACTTGTACACAGTGTGCTCACCGAATGTGTACGAGTATCATGTTGAAAAAACTGCATAAATCAAGGGGCACAATGGGCCCTGAAGCCCGACTATGTGATAAAAGTCGATAGAAAGTTTTAGCTTCGACTATTGAAAATTTTTTTTTTTGAAAAGTCGATAGAAAATTGAGACTGGAACATCAGTGCATTTTCCAAGCCTGGTAATAAGTGTGTGAGGAAAAAGAAGACCATATTGCTCCTTTAGTACTCTGTTATTAGCTGAGTGCATTTTTAATCAAATCAGGTTATTTTTTATTATTTACAAGTAGGCTTCTGAGGCTTGGAACTGACGAAAATTGTGATGATCAAGTTAATAAATATACCATAACTTAGAAGTAAGTGTTAATAGAATTTAAAATTTTTTTTTCAGGCAGAATGTTGATACAGAATGTAATTCAGAATCGTAAAAGACAATTACATATTCTGCGATGACATAGAGGTATTGTCAAATTGTGTTCGTGTCTGTAATTTTGCGACTATTTGATTGATTTTATATTTCAGTTGGATGATGATTGTATGAAGAATCGAAGGCTCCATAGGAAATTGTGGAAGTTCCTAAATGTAGAAGCTAGGTGATAACTTTTTTAGATATTTACTTATTCATGTTATTTATAGTCATTGTTTTTATTATGGAAAATTATGGTATTTTTTGCTATTGAGAATAAATTTGAGCAACACATTGTCTTTGTATAGTAACACACGTGGTATAAGAAGGTATTAGTACGGTACAACATGAGGTTGAGATAAGCATAGGTAATGTACCACATAAGTCATTTGGTACTGACAAGGCAGGCATAAGGTAATACGTTGGGTACCCAGGTCTCCTTTCTGTACTGACCCGTACCAATAAGGTAATGCATATGGTCATAGTTGCAAGAAGTAACGTCACTTATAAGCATTCATAAGAACTGGTTTGTAAAAGATAAACATTGATGAAATAATACATAAGGTTTGTGTATACCATTATCTGTACCTTATCTGGTATGTGACTGGTATCTTACCTATTCTTATCAGTACCCTTTACCCTGGGCAATTTCTGGGTCTGTTGGAATAATGGTATATTTGTAGTTGAAAGGTTTTGTGAAAGGTTGGGTTGTGCAGCCTGAATAGTGAGTTGAACCTGTGTTCCAAGTTGATTGGCCGACATCATGGGTTAATTGACACACCCTAGTTCGAGGAGGCGTATTTCTTGTTGCCTTTGTAGGTCAATAGCACACTGTTGGCAGTTAAGAGGCCGGGTTTGCAGTCTATGTTGAGGGATAGGATGCACTATTTGGGCTGTGGGCATTGTGCAATGCACAGGCATCCACACACTGGTTGGGCCGACTGCTGGTTGTGTAACCTGAGAGGCTTGTGTTGCCTTAGAATATATGGATAGGGCTGGTTTCCAACAGTGGCAGCAATGATCATGTTTCGTTTAACTTCCATGAGATTGGATTGCGCTATCATTGTACAAATTTGCAGGTAATCTTTGCTCTGTCTTATTTTCTCCTTCCGGTTCTGTTGAAACTTCATCCTCAATTTCAATGACATATAGTCACTTTCTTGGGTGATTACATTTGTGATTTGGTTGGCTGACTTGGTTGTTCAACAACCAAAATGGAGGAATTGGCCGTTTCATTGGAAGCTTGAGCATTTTCATTTTTGGGTGGTTTCGACGTGATTGTTTGCCTTTCATACCGCCAGTTGTGGTGGCCATAGGGCAATACACGTCCTGACTAGTTATATCCATACCCAAAATATATTCATCTGATGAGGCTTGTGAGGTCACTGTATCCAAAAATTTGTTCAATTGCGATTTTGCAGGCACAGAGGGCAATGTGACTGCTTCACGTTTAGCAGCTTTGGCATCCTGTTGTCTTTGATATTCACTGCGAGCCGATTCTTCTGCCTCTTTATCAGCTACAACTTGAAGGGCTTCAGAAAGTTCAGCATCATAGATCTCTAGGCTTGGGTAGATTCATATCCCCATTGTAATCAGTTAGAAGCCACGTATATTGCAAAAATAAATTTGCCCAGTTGCAACGCGTAGTTTCGAAAAACCAGCAATCATTCATATATTGTCACTTTCGGTATTGTGTTTGGCTCTGGAATCTTCAAAGATAAGAGGCTTCAAAGGATTACCATGTCACATTTTACGCCATGTCACGTGTATGACATGTTTATCTTGGGAGAGCTGGAGAGGTTTGGGTATCTCATCAGGTAGTACCGTGTTTTAGACGTCACATTGATGGTGAACCATATCAGATTGATCCTATTACAGTGAGTAATAGGCTGTGACTCCTGATGGATACTGGCATTTTCCCCAGGCTGGCGTTGGGGCCTAACCTGGCAAATGGTGGCTATAGAGAGGCCTATAGTTGGTTCTCTGGAGTTGTCCTTGGGGTCTTGCTGTAGGGTAATGGACAACGCTGCCAGGCTAGGTGCGACAATCCCCGAGTCCTACTCAGTAAGAGTGGGGACAGGGTCACCCGTAAAGTGACCTAAATTATGGGACCCGATTATGAACCAGACAGCCCCTTTTTAGCCCGAACCTGAGAGGTGGAGGCCCTACTTATCTGTGGAAACCTTGGGAAACCGACTTAGGAAGGATTTCCCAACAAATAACCCACAAATAACAACAATCCCCTGAGAAGACTCACCTAGTCCTGTTTCTCAAGCGATTACGACGCAACGGGCGGCAAGTCCCTGGATGCTTTCGGTCTTCTGGCACTGGGAGCGGGAGGTACGATCCTCAAACGTCCTAGGCGGCGAGCGGCGGCGAGCGGCGGCGAGCGGGAGGGTGCGGGAGCGAGCGGGAGGCGAAACTCCAACGTTTAATTCACGAACCGGGGCGGTCGGACACCTGGCACTGATGGGCAGCGGGGTACTGTAGGCGGTGAGCGGCGGACGCAGTAAGAAATGCAAGGGTATGCAAATTTATTTAAGATAATAGGCGGCGGACGCAGTCGAGTATAAAAATATGCAAATTAGGAAGGGCGGCGGACGCGAAGTTACAACAACCGAATCGGAGCTTGGTGAACCCAAGAATGAGCGAAAAACTAAAGAAACATGTCCTTTTAAGGACATGTTTGGCTACAGCTGCAGCTTGGGCGGAGTTTCTCGGCGCTCAAGCTAACTTCTGCAGCTAGACGCGATGCAGAAGATGCCTATGAGCACATAGACATTTTTTCATTCACATGCGTTTAGCACTGAGGCCGGCTGCAGTGCCTATGCTAAGCATATGAACATCTTTAGCTAAAACTTCTTAGCTAGTCGTTTTGCGTAACAAAAACGACGCTAATTTTTGATGATAAGAGGTGCGCGAGCGCACCAAAAATAGCCATGTGCTTGTGGAGCACGACTGGCGGAAGTTTTTAGCTAAAGGGCCTACTGTAGCCCGCGTTTGTAAAGAAATAAAAATACAACAAAACGAAACATAGAAATGCATAAAAATATAAAACGAACGCAAAATGCATGGGTAAAAATGAAATAAACAAAAGCATGATCGAGTAATAAACAAAACATGAAAAATAACAAAATGTCGGCATGATCGGAATCACGTGACGTTGGAGAATTGAGTGGCACGTGACACGGCGGTCCTTCGAAAAAGGGCGTCCTCGTCCTTGCAGTGGTCAGTAGTGAGGTTTTATACGGCGTGTCCGTGGTCGTAGGTCATTCCAAGGTGTGACGGCGAGAGTGGTCGAATAGGTCCGTTGGGTTGTCGGCGGATGAAGCCTTTTTGATCGTAATTCGTTCGGTGGTATGATGACCGGAGGTTGTTGATGCGTGAAGTTGCCGACATTGAATATCCTGTGCGAAGGTCTGGAACACAGAAAAGAAAAAATTTTCAGGGCAAGATGTAGGCTATCGCCGAGGATGCGCCCAGTGAGGTACAGATTGTCGGGCTATCGCAGAGGATGCACCCTGAGAGGTGTAGGCTATCGCGTGAGGATGCGCCTAAGGCGTGACGCTTAGGTTGCTGAACGCTCTCTTCTATCCACTAAGATCCAGCATGGACAAGAGTGGATACTTCGTGAGGGGCACGGCGGTCCTTCGAAAAAGGACGTCCTCGTCCGTAAGCGGGGACAGTGAAGAGAGTGCATCCTGAGTTACGGGTCGGGGACCTCTGCATCAAGATGTGGGTCAATCAGATTCGGTGTAAAGTCCCGGCTTATTGAGGGATACAATAAGGGTGCCAAATCTGTTGCCTGTGAAGTGGGAGGTGTATCCTCTGCTTCACTCGGTTGTTCAGGGGACACGTAAAGTCGAAGCTGGTTGACATGTACAGTGTCTTCCTGATCCATCTCGAGACGAAGTGTGACATTGGGATATGCCACACTTGTTACAAGGTAGGGTCCATCGTAGATGGGCAGCAATTTAGGAGTGAGTCCACGTTTGCTTGAGGTGCGCAGTTTGAGCACCTGATCCCCTACTTTGTACGAGACATCATGTGCCCTCCGGTCGTACGACCGTGCATAGGCTTCCTGTGCTTTCTCAATCCGACTCTGGATTAAGGTTAACGCATTCGTGAAATGACGTTTGACCTCCATATCATATGAGGAAACATTGATGATATGGGCCGGAGGGTTGAATGAGAGCGCGGCATCAACAGGGAGCATGGGTGTGCGACCGTGCATGAGTTCAAAGGGCGAGTACCCTGTTGACTCATTCATGCTGATATTGACGGCAAACACAGCGTATGGTAGGTGTTCATCCCAATCGGTATGTCCTTGATGAACATACATACGTAGCCGTGTGGCTAGCGTCTGATTAGCTCTTTCCACTTCGCCGTTGGTCATCGGGTGATAGGCGGTAGAGTGGATTTTCTTCGTTGCGCAGATCGCAGTGATCTCAGTCATCAGTTTTGATGTGAAATCAGTGCCACGATCTGATTGAAGAATCTGCGGTGCCCCGTGCCGGCAGACAATTTGCGTTACAAACAGCCGGGCTATGGTGTGCGCAGTGATGTCCGGAGTAGCAAAAGCCTCGACCCATTTCGTAAAGTAGTCGATAAAGACTACGATGAAACGGTTGCCAGCTTCGCTAGTGGTCATTGGTCCCATGCAGTCGACACCTACCCGGTGAAACCGTCCCGTGATGGTGATAGGTTTCAGGGTCGCAGTGGTTTTCTGTCGAGCGGGCTTATTCTGTTGGCAAAGATCACACCGCTGACAGAAGGACTTGACATCCCGACTGAGGGAGGGCCAGTGGTACCTGCGAGCAATGAGCCGCGCAGTACGTTTAGCACCGAAGTGTCCAGCTAAGATGTCATCGTGATGAGCCCGGATAATGGTAGTAACCATGGATCTGGGTATGACTATCTTATTGGACTCGCCTGTCCATTTCTGAAGAACGTTATCCAACAGATGGTAGCCTCCCACATCATTCTGGTCGCCCAGAGGTTTAAGAGAGTGAATGATGTCGGCTAATTCCGGATCCTCCAGCTGAGCAGCGAAAAGGTCGGGGTGCTGCGCACCGACGGATATCTCGGCATAAGACTCTGATCGTACCGGGCGCTCCGCGCCAACAGTGATCGGTGCTGAATTACTTGAACGCGCCAGGTGCTGCACACCATCGGTCAAGGTCCTGGATCGCGCCAGGTGCTGCGCACCATCGGTGATCATCATAACGTGCCCCTCAGGTCTGTAAAGGGGAGTATCATCAATACTCTGACCGGTGAGGGAGTTAGGATCCGGCAGGCGTGATAATGCGTCAGCATTACCATTAGACTGACCTTTTCGCGGCCGAATTGTCAGTTTTAATTCGGCGAGCGCGAGTCCCCACCGAGCGATCCGAGCAGAGGGGTTAGGCTTCTCCAACACTGCTTTGACCGCGGTATGGTCAGTCTGAACGACCACCTCATGCTGGAAGAGGTATGGCCGAAAGTGCTTGACGAAATGGACAACAGCGAGAGTCTCCAGTTCTGTAATGGAGTAGTTTTTCTCGGCCGCTGTTAACCCTCGGCTGGCGTACGCGACAGGATGGTCGTATCCATTTTCGTCTAACTGGCTAAGAACCGCTCCTATCCCCGAAATACTTGCATCAGTTTGAAGGATAAAGGATTTCGAAAAGTCCGGATGGCGCAGGATAGGAGGGTTGGTCAGCAGGCGGCGGAGTTCATCGAACGCCTCCTGCTGAGGTTTTGACCACTGGAAAGTAGTTTCCTTCCGTAAGAGCTTGGTGAGGGGCTCGCTGAGCCGGGCACAACCAGGGATGAAACGCCTGTAGTAAGACACGAGGCCTAGGAAGGACTTGATGTCTTTGGCGTTTTGTGGAATGGGTAGGTTTTGGACGGCGGCCAGCTTGGCTTGGTCAGGTTCTAGGCCGCTCTGTGAGATGCGATAGCCTAGGTATTCTACCTCTGAGTGCGAGAATTTGCACTTGCTCAGTCTGAGCTTCATTCCACCCCGGCGAAGACGGGCGAACACATCTGCCAGGCGCTCAAGCATTTGGGTGTGAGAGTTCCCGAACACCAAAATGTCGTCGAGATAAGTCAGAACCGTGCGCCATTGGATTCCAGTAAGGAGGAGGTCCATAAGGCGTTGAAATGTCCCTGGCGCGTTGCATAAACCGAAAGGCAAGTAATTGAATTCGTAAAGTCCAATAGGCGTATTAAAAGCCGTCTTTTCCTTATCGGCCTCGGCAATCGGGATTGACCAATAAGCGTTAGCCTGGTCAAGGGTAGTGAAATATTTCATACCCTTGAGTGTGTCGAGGATGTCATCTATCCGCGGGAGAGGGTAGACATCCTTTTTCGTGACCTCGTTAAGACCACGAAAGTCAACACACATACGGTGAGAACCGTTTTTCTTGCGCACCAGGACGGTATTAGTAGCCCACGGAGACGTGCTGGGCCGGATAATACCTTTCTCCTGGAGCGCCTTGACCTCCTGCATGATGAGATCCTTTTCCTTAGGTGAGGACCGGTAAGGAAAACGGCGGACTGGGCGGGCATCACCCGTGCTGATTTCGTGCTGGACGAGATCAGTGGAACCTGTGTCCTTTTCATCAAGAGCATAAAGGTCGGTGTATGCAACCAGCAGATCGAGTAAGGCTGCCCGGTCCCGAGGGGAGATGTCCGGTGAGATTACAGCATTGGCCTCGACCCACTGACGATCGAGGACGGTGTCTGAGTCGACCGGTGATTCCCGTGAGGGCTCACTATGCATTTGCACATGACCGATGGTCGTGTGCGGGTAGAGAACCACGGAATGAGTACTCGGGTTGACTACCTGAAGTGGTATGTGACCGTTGGTCACGGTACTCACGCTTCCAGCAAAATATACGTGTCGTTGAGATCCGGTGAGGTGCTTCGGAAAGAAGGCCACCTCAGGCACGTTCGTATAGATTGGTGGGACAGGTACAGTGAATCGTGTCAGGGAGCGAGGCTCTAGAATCACCAAGTCCTTCAGGGGCAAAGCGCCGCGGGCAGAAGGTGGGCTGTGGATGAGACCGTCACAGGGGATTCTACTCTGTTTGAACTGGAGGAAAGATTTCTCCCAGTTCAAACTGACACAATTGAACCGGCCGAGGAAGTTGGTTCCAAGGACCAGTTCAGCTGAACAGTTCTCCTGTATTTGGACCTGAATCCGTTCAGAGACATCAGCCACTGTAACTGTGATGTAGGCTGCTCCTAGCAGTGGGATCGGGGACCCGTTGGCTGCGATAGGGCGTGCCCTGGTTGGTGATAGTGACAAGTTGGGCAGCTGGGCCGCTAACTTGTGGTCCAGGAGTGAGAAAACAGCTCCTGTGTCGACCAGTGCCTTCGCTTCTACCCAGTTGTTGAGGAGAACTTTGATATGGGGTGTCCGAATATCATTTGGGTAAAAAGCCGTGACCACATGACCGGAATCAGGTGTGGTGGCACCACTAGCGTGTTTGGTCTTACCGGACCGCTTTGGAATCGGCAGTCCCGTACGACATAGGAGGCCTACTAGAGCGTATCCGACGGAGGGTTCCGGGTCATTCAGAAGGGTGGACTCATCCTGCACCGTTAGCACGTGGTCTGAGTGATCCTTCGGACTCTGAGTAGCTCCTAGTGATTCAACCTCGGTGTCCGATAGCGGAGGCGCGTTTGGCACGGGTGATGTCGGAGCATCTGAATCACTTGGCTCACGGTATCCGCCCTTCTCTAGCGTAACTGGAGAGGTTCCAGGCGGAGGTCGAGGGCAACCTGACCCGTGCAAGGTCGACAGATGACGACTTGCCCGTCTAGAAGAGGCCCGGGATCCCCTAGTTGACCCACGTGATGAGGCAACTGAGGAGGCCCGTGAGTGTGGCCGAGAGATGGACGAAGCCCTGGACTGCGATCGTGATCCCGACCTGTGTGAGTTTCGCGAGAGAGCACGGGTGTTCTCCCACCAGGGGTCGATCTGGTCAATCTCCGGCGTGGTCAGCAGGAGGGGTAATTCTACCGCGTCCAGCCGACAAACATTACGTTGGTAGTCAAACATAATGTTCTTGAACTGTTCTAAGAAGTCCAGTCCGAGTATGAGGTCAACAGGTGCCCAGAAGGGAGACGTAGTCTTGCACACATGGAGATGTACATCGATCCGTGTGTTCGGCTGGCGGTTTCCGGGCAACATGATTTCATATGGTCCCGAAAGGATGGTATGAACGGCTTTACCATTGATGCTCATCAATGGGTTAAAGTCGTGATGTTGCTGGAACGCCATGACCGCCTTCGGACTTTCTTTAGCCAAGGCCTTATGAAGACGTTGGCTAATGATAGTGCGTGGGCAACCCGTGTCAAGGAAAGCAGGAGTTTCCTTGGTGTCCAGCAGCACGACGAAGCACGGTGTGATTCGGTCAAGCTGGGAGGGCACATCGTTTTGCACGTAGTGAAAACCGATCCAGCGTTGGACTTTGCGATAAAGACCCAACGGGGAGAAACGGCTAACAAACCTGACCTGTTTGCTCCGCAGACGGTAGCTGAGATAATAAGATACACCAAGATAGGCAAGGTATCCGGCACCGATCAGTACTGTCAGGGTAATTAGGATGTTAAAGATCAACTGGACCGGCCTGCTCAGGACAGCATGCAAGCCCTGGGCGAGGGTGTGTTGTTGACCCGTAATAACATGGTTTGCTGCCAAACCGACACCTTCCAGAGAGGCCTTGATGTCGGTTCCTACCCCTGCAAAGGCCTGGTAGATGGCGTCTGGTTGCAGTGATAGACCAGCGGTAAAGTTTACCAGCCGGTTGAGTACCGCTTCAATTTGCTCAGTCTTGTAAACGTACTGTTTAAAGAAGGCAAAGTTTGAAGGGGTCATCGCCAACTGGTCATGGAAGAGCGCCGGTGCCTCAAAGTGAGTGATATTGAAGCGCTGCTTCCAGAAGAGTTCCAGTGGGATGTGGCTCACATGGACCGTGCCAGATTCAGTAAACCAGCCCGAGCGATTTCGGAAAATCCCTGTAAAGTGGTGATGACACGGCACAATTGGGCTAGATTTAATGAGATCCGGACCACCGGGGGTGGCGAAGTAGATGGTGCCGCCGACCTGTACAGGTAAGTACTTGTAGCAAATGTTCCCCACCCGGTACGAGTGGTAAACGTAGGTGGCGTTGACCTTCTGACACGGCCATATTGTCAGCGCATCGCCTGTGAATTCTGCCGTCAGGTCATTCCTCTGGAGGAATGCCCGGGCACCCAGGGTAGGGTCGAAGCGAAGCAATCGCCAAGTCAGATCAAGATAGCGTTGAGCGTGAGAGCAAAGCTCAAGCCACGTGAACCGGAAACCGTTAATTTCCGACTCCTTGATCTGCTGAGCCAGATAGTTCAGTTTTGCATTGACAGGATCGGGACGGCTGTCCGTTGCCACTCTGAACAGGTTTTTGGGTCAAATTGTATCTCCCGTGGATGCGAAGGAGAAGACCCTGATCCGTCCGGACTGTGGTGGAACGTAGTTCTGGGCACAGTTGGAAGACACGGGAGTTTCCCGGGATCTTGAGGGCAACCTGTAGATCATCGATGATGACGTGGTTCCCTGACATGGACGCAGTGTAATTTCCCTTGGGGTGATAATGACACCGCGCCGTGAAGTTTTGTGCTGGCCAGACAATGACCCCGTCTAGAGTAGTGCACTGACCTGCAGTGGGACTGCATCCACCTACATCGCCTAAGGTGCTTAGGGCCGTAGTGCCGTCCCACGAAGCGACTTGTCCCTCCTCGATGAAAAGGTTAGTCACTGTCTTGCAGACGTCGCTGCAGCACCATTCGTACATCACTTCCAATGTTTGGTTTGTGCTATAAAAGCCAGGGCGAATGCCGACAAGTTTTTGTGAACCAAACATCTTAGTGCGATGTGCTAGCGTGCATGCCGCAGGCGCTAGGTGCTGAGTGGTGATGACGTCTGCAGTGATGCCCCTAGAGCCGAAGAAACCAGTGTTGGTGCAGACTTTGCGGGAGCGCAATGTGCATTTCCACGCTGTGGCTGTAATCGGGTCTGAGCTAGGGACATACACCGTAACATTCATGCGCCGCGGGCTCCATGAAGATTGCGGTGGTTTACACTCTACACGCTGGGGTAACTCAAGTGGATGTCCGCTTCTTGAGAGACCGCAAAATTGATACTGAGCCGCCGGTGCTGACAAACTCACCCCTAGAAACAGTGATGCTACCAAGGTCAATTTTATTGTCAAAAACAACTGTACAAACGTAATTTGTAAGTGTTCACTCAATTTCACAAATCTGGCCTGAGGGGCAGTGTCAGATTTCTTCTTCGTCGCTGTCGGACGAGATTGGTTCCTGGTCGGGGAAATCGAGGACCAGTTCACCGCTGGGGAGGATTTCCCGAAGGGTACCGACTTTCGGCGACCGTGGGTTGACTGCCGTTGGGAACGGTGATGTTTCAACAATGCTGACATCGTCATTAACTGGACGTAAGGTCTCGTCGACGGCCATGGGTTCGACGACGGGCGACTTGGTCGCAGCGGTCGGAGATGTCGTTTGGGCTGGTGCCGGCGATTTGATCTGGGCTGTTGCCGGCGGTGTAGGATCATTTGCGGGTTCCTTGGCCGGGGGCGAGGAAGCAGTAATGTCCATTTTCGTTGGCGATGTCGCGGCAACAGTTGGCGCTGCTGCCGGTGATGTAGCGGCGGCAGCAGGCAGGAGGATCCGACTGGCCTGTTCGACTGCTCGGCGGACGGCATCGACTGAAGGCGAGGATGGCTCTCCGTCCAATAAGAACTTCTCGACGGGCGAGATGGTGATAGTCCCATTGGCAATGAACTCGAGTGCCCGGCGGGCGACGTCGGGTCGTAAGAGGCGCATCGAGACAGGTGCTGCAAGCACGACGTCGGCGGCCGTGAGTGCTTCGACATTTGATGGCTCGTTGAGGAGAGTCCACGGCAAATGCGGGTATTTCTTGGCCAGGTCGACTGACCAGATGGCCAACATCGCGTCTTGGACGGGCGATGGTGCTGTGAACAAGAAATCGATAGAGTCGTGGACTGAGATAGATTTCTGGTTCCTACTCTAGGATCACCTGAAGAAGAAGGTAGTATACCTGACAAATTCATGGGCTCGACCTGGTCGAGGATTTCCGTAGCCGAATCCGTGGGGATCGAAGGCGGTGGTCCTGGAGGGACGATGCGGGCCGGTGGCGCCGAAGACGTCGTATTCGCGGCTGGAGCTGGCTCGGCAGTCTTAATTTTAGGAATGCGATACGATGCGAGGATGTTAGCGTGGCCAACAAACTGCGGTGTCGTCGAGGGGTCCAGAGTGACCGGCATCGCATACTTTGGTGGTGGTGGTGGCAGCGGTATGTCCGATACGTTCATCGGTACGGGTACCGTGGCTGCTTGGACCACTGAAAATCCAATACTGATTACGCAGACAGGATAACACTGTTGTGAAGAATCTGTCAGGTGTTCAGCAAGTGCCTCATCATCCAGGTCAAGAGGATCTGGATGAGGAGGGCCATCGGTAGCCCCAACGGCGTTGTTGCGGCATATGGGCTGCCAATAATGGTTTCCTGTCCCGTTGGGAGGGTGATAACCATTTCTTTGATGATACACATTTGCCCCCTGGGAAGAATAACCAGTATCTTGGTAGACATTCTCACCCGTGTTTGCCGGATTGCGCTGCGGGCAGGCAGTTGATCGGTGCACTCGCACTTGACGACAATGAGGGCATGGCCTATCACATCGGTCCGTGGGGTGGGCACGTGTACGGCAAAAATAACAGCGACCACCGTTAGCGGCGTTGTTACCGGGAGCGGCACCGGTGGGACGCTGGGCCCGGCAGTTGGCGTCGCTATGTGTACACAGTCCGTGGAAGGAGCACGTTTGAAGGTGCGCTCCCGACGAGCGTCGCCCGGCGGACTGATTTGGTGTCGACGGCTGTGGAGGCGGCGTCTGTTGGATTGGCGTGGGTGCACGTTGCTGGGCCGTGAGCTTCGCTACGTGGGCCGTGAGCCTGGCCATTTCCTGTTTCAAGCGGCGAACCTCATCGGCGGAGGATGACGACGTTGGAGCATTGCTCTGACGACCGTTTGCGCTTCTGTTAGGCATATCGGGATTATATCCGGCGTGTTTAGGTTCTGAAGAGAAAACGGCGTTAGATGGAGCAGTGTACCGGATCTCGTCCCGAAAGATTTGGGATTCTGCGTAACAGGCTGCCTTGAGTGTCTCTTCAAGAGTCGTGAACTCCCTAAACTTGATACTATCTCGGAGGACCGGCTTCAGTCCCCGCAGAAAGATAGGTTTGATGATAGAATCTCGGACATCCGTCGCGAGATCTGGATACGCTACCCTGGATAGTCTCTTGAGGTGCTCAAGGTAGACTATCGCGGACTCTGTCGGCTTCTGCAGTCGATCTTGGATCAGCTGCTGATGCAGATCAGAGTCACGCCCTACCGGAAAATCTCTCCGTAGAAAAGCCGTAAACTCTTCGTAGCGGGTAGGTATTGGAGTGCTGCTGCTAAAGTCCCGGTAGGAGGCGAGAGCAGGACCCGTGAGGCATGACTCCAGAAAAGCGATTTTATACGCATGATCCGTTTCGCTTACACCCTGGAGTGTAAAGAAACGAGTAAGATGCGACATAAAATCGGTGATAGACTCACCAAAAGCACCGGAGAAGGTGGGAGGGGCCATAAAGCTGGACACGGGAGGGTGCCTCCGACCATTCATGGCCTCTAACTTTTGGTTGAGGGGTCCAAGAGCATTCTCAAATGCTGCCTGGACCTTGTTCTCGATCTGTGAAGGGAGATCAGTTTCCGACTTCATGTCCGAGGGTTCGTTTTCCCGTAAGGTGGTTAGAACAGACGTCCTTGCCCGTGAAGCAATTAAGTCAAATTGAATAGAGAGCGGCTCACTGGTCTGTACAGGCTGGGTACTGAGACGGCAGGAACGACGGGGTGTCTCTATTGTGTAAAATGAAAGTGAGTACTACTTTTGAATTCGCGGCGAAAGAGCGCGTGAATTCGGAAAACGCGTGCGCGACGGCGTTTAAGACGTAAATTGATTTAGCTTAAGACTAGCGACCACGGAAAGGGAGCTAGAATGGAATAGGATTATAAGATGTAAGATCAGAGTACATCAGGGTGACGCAGAAGGGAATTTATCTGGTCGCCCGTGATGGACAGAGGCATGGCCTGAGATATGGGGGAATCGATCCCGACCAAAATGTAGGATCGGGGCCTGGACCCGGCAATTAGAATAGATGAGGAGGACAGAAGATCAAATGTGAAGGTAGAGAAGAGGCGGTTTTTCCTGCCAAAAAAAATGAGGTGACGGATGAACCCGCTCAGGAGGGATTTTTCCTGGAGGTTCGACCGCTGTACTAGTTTACAAACCTTGGGGCGAGGCGGACTCGTAGCCGGCAAGATCCTACTCACCAGGAGTAGCGCATAAAGTGGCATTAGGTGAAAAGGATGGGGTCAACTGAAAATGAACTTAAGAGGGAGCAATAAATAGGGACAAAACTAATTTACAAACCCAGTTATGCAAAGGGGTCGCGCAGTTACACAACGGGCCTCACTCGCCAGGAGCGATTGCGATCTCTGCATAGTGAGACGGACTATACAGGAGGTTCCGTGCTGGACGACATTCGCAAGTAATTTACAGCCGTGTCCGAAACGGGAGCCCGCATTCCGAACAGAACGGACACTCTCCAGGAGTATTATACACAGCTGGTGGCCGGGTTTGCCGATCACTGAGATGAAGTGAGGTTCGCAGGTCACACAGTAGAAGAGGAAAGGAGCACGGGTACCAAGGGTGCTATTCTGACACACTCAGTCAGTTAAAATGAAATACTCTGGATGTTTTGAGGGCGCACCCGAAAACATCTAAGGGATCACGGGTACAAGGTGTCCCTGATTGAATATGAGTGTAAAGTATGTATCGAGGCGTACTCAATACCTTTGCTGAGGCGGACTCAACGGTGCCTATTACTTACAGACTGATAAAGGGTGGACCGCGGAGGCGGACTCTGGGTCAGTGGCGACTCTAGCACGGGCATCGTTAAGCCAGTTAACGAAGGCGTTCGAGTAAAGGAAATATGACAGGGGGTCCTATACACTCTAGGCCCAACCGGAGGCTGTGCCGCGGTCCCTTGGGAACCACTACGGCGGGGACACTAAAGAAGATCTTTGTATGACAGCTCGATGAGATGAAAGAGAATGAGTGAAATTAGATAAGAAATTTACAAGAAGATTGCCGAACCCTTGCAGACGTCAGACACAGGCAGTACCGACTGCAAATGCCTGCTATCTGCTCGAGTCAGACAACCAACCCAGCTGAGGCCGAGTGTAACTCGTTCAAACCTGCAGTTAAAGCTTGAAAATAGCCACGTGCTGATCAACAGTGCCGCTACCCGGGCGGACAACCTGATCAGTACGCAGGCTAGTGAGCATCTCAGGTGGTGTATGTATGTGGACTGATGTTTCCCAGGCATCAGCCCCCAGACACACACAAACCCTTAGACAAGAGAGGTAGGTGATAGGACCATGCGTCAGCGACCACCTACAACTCAAGTGGAATACTCATAGGGCCGACAGTAACCTGGTGCGGACGTCAAAAGGTAGGGGTATGAACCAACACATGACCTTGGTGCTGACTGCAGGTGCCTGGGATAAGAGCATTCAAGTACCATGTCGCAGTTGCAGACGCCAGGGGGGCGTGCCTAAGGCCGACAGAACCCCTGCAGTAGCACGTAATGTTACCGTTGCGGACGTCAGAAATAGGATCATGTAACCTCAATTCCTGCTGCGAGAACATGATACATTGTCATTGCTGACGTCAGCAATAGGGCCCTGAAGCCAGCTATCGGTATACAGCATCACGTGATGGTGCCGTTGCTGACGTCAAAAGGTGGAACCGAGGGTCTGATACCTTAAGTCAATGACATGAGATGCAGTTGTTGCAGACGTCAGATGTGGCACCCGTAAGACCTGCACATCTTCGAATAGTGACACGGTGCGTCACCATTGCTGACGTCACAGATGGGGTGCAGAGAACCAGCCGAACCTGTTACAACAACATTGGCTTCACCTGTTGCAGACGTCAGAAGTCATTACTGCTGGAGTGTTAACTTAAACAACAACACGTAATGTCGGTTGCTGACGTCAGGAGTAGAACCCGGAGGGCTACCCACCCCTTAAAGCAACAGCAAGTGAAGCGGCTGTTGCAGACGTCAGTGGTTGCATCCGTGGGGTTGAACCACACAACAACAACAACCCGTAACGTTGTTGTTGCTGACGTCAAAGAGCATGACCCGTAAAGTCTATGGTCTAGATGCAACAACCCGATAATAGAAGAGAACAGACCTTACAGTAAGTAGAAATGAAAAGATAGAGGAACTTACGTAAGGGTGTCATACTGTAGCGGCTACAGTATACCACCCAGGATTAGAGAAGGGGGGGAATAAGGGAAAAGAAGTAGATAAGGTAGTTTACAACACAGACTAAGTTTGTGGAATGTACAGAGTGAATCAGAGGAGAAATACAGAATACTCGATATATAACTCAACTCTGGGACAAATAACACGACTCTGGGGATAAATAACTCGACTCAGAGGGGATTTATTACTCATAGGGGGTTATACACACGCATGAGATAATTATTTACACATATAGATCACATTTAGATTACCCGTAAGGGCAAATCCCGTCTTACAGGAATTAAATCTGATGTTCAGGGATAAATTCCCGACCTACAGTAATAACTCTTGGTGGCACGGGAAAAAAATTCCGACTTACAGTAATAATACGCGACTTGAGGGGAGGTATCCGACCTACTGTAGCGGTAATCCGAAGTAAGGGACATTCCCGACCCATTAGGCAGTAAACCCGAATCTGGGGGGTCTCCGACTTATTGGATGGCTAGTGCCCAATTTTAAGGGGGCTTGTCCGACTTAAAATGGGAATTGACCCGACCTGGGGGTAGTTCCGACCCCAGGGGTGAAGTTTTACACTTAAGGGCGAGTGCCAGACTTAAGGTCGATTTTCCAGCCTCGCCATGTCACATTTTACGCCATGTCACGTGTATGACATGTTTATCTTGGGAGAGCTGGAGAGGTTTGGGTATCTCATCAGGTAGTACCGTGTTTTAGACGTCACATTGATGGTGAACCATATCAGATTGATCCTATTACAGTGAGTAATAGGCTGTGACTCCTGATGGATACTGGCATTTTCCCCAGGCTTCCCAAGTTGGCGTTGGGGCCTAACCTGGCAAATGGTGGCTATAGAGAGGCCTATAGTTGGTTCTCTGGAGTTGTCCTTGGGGTCTTGCTGTAGGGTAATGGACAACGCTGCCAGGCTAGGTGCGACAATCCCCGAGTCCTACTCAGTAAGAGTGGGGACAGGGTCACCCGTAAAGTGACCTAAATTATGGGACCCGATTATGAACCAGACAGCCCCTTTTTAGCCCGAACCTGAGAGGTGGAGGCCCTACTTATCTGTGGAAACCTTGGGAAACCGACTTAGGAAGGATTTCCCAACAAATAACCCACAAATAACAACAATCCCCTGAGAAGACTCACCTAGTCCTGTTTCTCAAGCGATTACGACGCAACGGGCGGCAAGTCCCTGGATGCTTTCGGTCTTCTGGCACTGGGAGCGGGAGGTACGATCCTCAAACGTCCTAGGCGGCGAGCGGCGGCGAGCGGGAGGGTGCGGGAGCGAGCGGGAGGCGAAACTCCAACGTTTAATTCACGAACCGGGGCGGTCGGACACCTGGCACTGATGGGCAGCGGGGTACTGTAGGCGGTGAGCGGCGGACGCAGTAAGAAATGCAAGGGTATGCAAATTTATTTAAGATAATAGGCGGCGGACGCAGTCGAGTATAAAAATATGCAAATTAGGAAGGGCGGCGGACGCGAAGTTACAACAACCGAATCGGAGCTTGGTGAACCCAAGAATGAGCGAAAAACTAAAGAAACATGTCCTTTTAAGGACATGTTTGGCTACAGCTGCAGCTTGGGCGGAGTTTCTCGGCGCTCAAGCTAACTTCTGCAGCTAGACGCGATGCAGAAGATGCCTATGAGCACATAGACATTTTTTCATTCACATGCGTTTAGCACTGAGGCCGGCTGCAGTGCCTATGCTAAGCATATGAACGTCTTTAGCTAAAACTTCTTAGCTAGTCGTTTTGCGTAACAAAAACGACGCTAATTTTTGATGATAAGAGGTGCGCGAGCGCACCAAAAATAGCCATGTGCTCGTGGAGCACGACTGGCGGAAGTTTTTAGCTAAAGGGCCTACTGTAGCCCGCGTTTGTAAAGAAATAAAAATACAACAAAACGAAACATAGAAATGCATAAAAATATAAAACGAACGCAAAATGCATGGGTAAAAATGAAATAAACAAAAGCATGATCGAGTAATAAACAAAACATGAAAAATAACAAAATGTCGGCATGATCGGAATCACGTGACGTTGGAGAATTGAGCGGCACGTGACAACCAGATGGTGTACCTTCATGAACAGTACATAGGAGGTATGAGGCTAACAGAGTTTCCATGAGAGGACATAAGACATGATTTTTATGTCCACCCTTATAGGGTCATATATGTTGTCCACCTGTATTCATGTAGACATATGAATATTTGGATTGAAAAAAGATCTAACAGTAATTTAAATACATTCGGAAAGTATATGAATACTACAACCTAATATACTATAAATACTGTAACTATAACATTACACTA
The DNA here is from genome assembly GCA_963922205.1 of Romanomermis culicivorax. NCBI lineage: Eukaryota > Metazoa > Nematoda > Enoplea > Mermithida > Mermithidae > Romanomermis > Romanomermis culicivorax. Next base: position 334,222 of record CAWUHX010000314.1, on the reverse strand, counting down.
TAGCATATAACTAAATCTCTATAAATGCCTAACATATAACTAAGACATAACTAAGAAGAATGCAAGAAAAATTCAATATTAATTAGGTATATGTATTAATACTTACCTCCTTATTTCCTCAACTTTTAGGTAATTTTTATGTTTGTTGTAGCCTGTACTCATGCGCCTCATGATCATGCGTAGTTATCAAATCATAGGGACTTATCGCCTTAAATCAGAATGAAATCACAAGTTGATACGGAATATCAATCATAAGATTTAAAATTTCCTACCCAATTGTTTCAAAAAACCTGACTTAAAAAATATTTTGCCCTATGCTCACAAGCAATACGACTTACAATATCAAGCGTATATTAGAACATCCAATTCCATACACAATGAGAGTATAAAAACAAAGTAATAGCGAACACGAGCTGGCAATAAAACATGTAGAATTAAGAAATACTTCCACCCACAGAACATGGGATACAAAAAAGTGTTGTGTAAATTTATCATGTTCTCCCTTCTCTTACTGGCTCCCCAGCCCACCATACGTGGGAAGTAAAATTGAACACAATACAGTATCCCCAGCACTTGTAGTACTTTGGAGCACTATCGATTGATTTTCACTCGTTTCAGTCGAAAATACATCTCATCTTACTGTAAAGCTGTATATTTCTCTATAGTCTATTTTTTATGAAATGCTTCTAATTAGAAAAGTGACACAAATCAGTTCGTCGTCAAAACCACTTATATAGAAATCTTATTGTAAAATTTTACTCTAGAAAAATTGTGAACGGTTAGGTCAGTATGCTCACAAATTTTCATTCCTCTCTGATATATTGTCTATCAGAAAATCGTAAAAATCTGAAATACTACTTGCTTTCCACCTTCATTAGTTAGAAGTATTTCAAGAAAAAAAGACTATAATACTGAAGATTACTAATTGCTACTTCAAAATGACCGAAACATAACTCATGTCCAAGGTGTAAAGCAGCCATATTAAGCCAAAATTTATTTTTTCCCTTATTTTGTCTTACTGCAGCTCGACTCACACCTAAATGAGATTCACAATTAAAAACTTCGAAAATCATATGAAAATTTAAATTGTAGGCACTCTTTCCGAGATTAATATCTCATGCTGGCTGATTCGCACTACTTTACACTGAATAATAAACTTTAAGCAATAAATTTGGAATAGATCTAATTGATTTGCGATTTCTATGAGATACAAACAAAATCATTCCGACAGTTCCCATGGCCAGGAAGTTACAGGGTGGTGTAAAGTAACTAAATGTTTTTCAAGTTGGTTCCGTTCGGTTACATTTGACTTTACACCTAAAGGTGTACCCTGGAAACATCATCCTTGTATAACTCCGGGAGCTAGGGCTCCGAAAACCAATTTACAATATTTTGCTTAAGATGAAAAATTTTCCAGAAAAAAATCAGACCTGTCCACTTTTTCGGGAACTTTAAAAAAGATCTTGTGACTGCAACACAAGACTGGTACTTTTTCAAAGATTTTTTAAATATTGTATTACGTGATAATAAAAATAGCGGATCGTTATATCAAATCTTGCTTTTTTTGGACTCGACGACGTCGTTTTCCCTTAAAAAACAATTTGTTTTAATATAAAAAATATCAATTTATAAAATAAAATATAAAACAAAAAATATAGTTAAATCCAAAAAATGAAATAATCTTAGAAATGTGAAAACATTTAAAATACAATAAAAAACATCCAAAAATTTACCCGTCTTGCTTCCTTTTGTCTAAAATTTTCGAAATTTTTGCCCATTGACGATCAATTTTGGCTTTTTCGTCTTTTTCGCTCCTCGGCCCCGGCAACTTTCTAGTTTTTCGACCGTCCAACATTTTCACGCCGTATTGAAACGCGGCTCTATAGGAAAAATTTTCAATTATTGCAGTTTACAGCAGCAACAAAGTTTAAACTCTTTTTACTTCGGTAGAGCTTCTCGATTCGACATCCAATCTTCGTATTCTTGTTCTGTATCGAAATCCCACCGTCGGATCGGGCCTTTTTTATTGCCCAAATCCATTTTCGAGAAATCAGCGTCGTCGTCCGAATCGCCGGCGGCGTCGTAGCATTCCATGCCCCTGTAGAGGGGAAAAAAAATTTTCAAGAACCCGTAGAATTGATGTTTCAGAAAATGTACTTAAGTTTCAATGGAATGATTCACAAAAATATGAACCATACATGTACATAGGGGGTAAACCCTCCTACCTGAGACCCTGGCTACCCCCCTGGCCTCAAAAAAATCGTCAAAAACGCCCCCTGAGTTTTTCCAAGACAGCTCTTTTGATGATTTTTATGCATGAAAAACCTGCTTATGGGACCTTGTTTTGGTTTTTTGGTCGCCTACCCCCACCCCTCTTGATAAAAAAATCCAAGGATCCTTCACCTGAAAAATTCTTGCCGTGCGTGTCTGATGTGAACTTAAGAATTTTTTATGCTTTACAAAAAAAGTTTGAAATTTTCAATGTGTACAATTCAGATATATTACAAATTTAGTAAAATGTAAATTTTCCAGTCAATTTTGTAAACTAAAAATCGGATTTCCAAAATGTGAAGAAAATCATAACTGAAATTTAAAAAAAAAAAATTTAAAGTTCTTCGAAGAAAGTAAGCTACGTGTTTCCAGATGCAAATTACCCTGGGTAACATTCGGCGTAGCTATCCAAAAGTTGATCTTTTTTGGCCGCCGGTTTGGATTTCCTACAGGAAAAAATTGAAAATTTACATATCATTTTACATGCTTTTCCAACTACTTTTGTTCCAAAATCGGTTCTTGGATCGTCGTGGGCTGTTTTTCCGGTATTTTCGGAACTGATTTTTCAATTTTCGGGAAATATTCTAGTTTTTTCGACGACGAAGATTGTTGATTCTTGGTCAAATTCGGCACGTAGACGCCTACGTCGTCGTAGATACTATAAAATTTTGGTGTAAACTAGGTACGACGTACAGTTTAAACTGCTTACTTTTGACCGGCGGCTTTTGTTCGTTCTTCTTCCGAAATTTTATCTTTTCCTTTACACAAAAAGCTTTGCATGAAATTAAGTCAAAAATGCAAGTTTTCCGCTGTTTACACCTTTCTTTTTCTTTTTATTATCGGCCCGCAAATAGGATAATACTTGCGTCAATTTTTGTATGACCATATCGTTGATGCTCAAGTTTGTACTGGTCTAAAATTTGTACAGTAAGCTTGATATTTAAACTTCACATTTTTCTAAATTACTTCGTCGACGGGGCAATCTTGTTTCGAACGTATCAAAACTGTTGGCACGTCGTCCGAATATTCGTCGTCCATTTCTATAACGTAGGCCATTCGTCGAGGGGCGAACAATTCGTTTACAATTTTTTCGTTTTGTAAATCTTGTTGTTTTTTAAACAGCGTGTTGTAAATACTTCTGGCTTAGAAAAAAAGTTAAATGTGCCAAATCATACATACAGATAGGGAGGGTAAACCCCATACCAGAGACTCTGGCCACCCGCCTGGCTTAAAAAATCGTCAAAGATCCCCCTGAACTTTTTTCAAAACAGTTTTTTGATGACTTTTGTGCATATTTTGTATGGAAAACAAGCTTTCAGAACTTTTTTTGGTTTTTTGCTCACCCCCCCCCCCCCCCGTACATCCCTGGATAAAAGGTCCAAGGATTCTCCCGTGAAAAACTGTTGGCCTCAAAAAATCCAACCTAAATTGGATTTAATTTCATTTTCGACTTGATTTTGTTCTTGTCTTTTAGCTTGATAAACTTTCTCCAAATCGTCGCTTTCTTTTTCTTTGGACAGAATTTCGCTACGAACCTTTGAAAAAATGACATTTTACGACGTCGAAAGAATAGATTTAACATGCTGAAAAATTCACCTTTTGTAATAGAGCGTAATCTAAACCTTTAACTAAATGCGTATGTTCCATATCGCCGCCCAAATATTTCGATTCTTCGATAATTTTCTTGCGTTTTTCGGCCAAATTTAAATTGCTTGACAGTGAAAAAAATGAAAAAAATTTAAACTCTAAACCAATTTTCAGCCGCTTTACATTCGAATATCGGGCGCTACGGCTCGATAACCGCCAGCTTTTATTAAATCTAATTCTTGTTCGCTTTCGCGAACTTCTCCTTCTCGACGTTCTTTAGCGCGATCGCGATATTTTTTCAGAATATCGTTCAATTCGTCCTCTTCCGTCCGGATTTTGGGTCCGGCGGAGGCGACGGCGGCATTCAATTTCTTATCATTGATGTTTATATTATCATTATTATTATTATTATTCGACGACGATAATCTTTTATGATGAATTTTCGACGAATCGACATTTCTAGGCAAAAAATAGAAATTTTAGCTGATGATAAAACCGCAAAGAAATTGTATTTTCGAAACCAACCGCGAACTCCTATGCGTAAAAGAATGACCGACGCTTTCGTCGTTTTTCGTTTCGTGATCGCCGCCCGTCGACGACGACGTTCGCGAATTTTGTATCAATTTTCGAAAATCGGCGTTTGTCAAGGGATTTCTGGCGAGGGATAGGGGAAGAAACGGAATTATCAAAAAAGTCTATCACTTATCACACATACCTGGAAGATTCTACATTTCTAGAATCGTGGACGATGTCCGTGGAGTCGTTTTCGTCGAACATTTTTCAAATTTCGGCGGATGGAAACGAAGAAATCGAATTCGATTATTGATGATACAGTAATAACTGTTCGAGCCGAGAATTTGTTCTATCCAACAACACTTGTTTGTAAGATCAGATATCGAACATCATTCTTTATATGTAATCAACAAAACATCACAGCTCACTCAAAATGTTGTGATGAATACCTAGAGAATTTCCCGATCCATTTGTTCCTTGTCTATTTTACCCAGAAAACACAAGAGAGTCGTTTTAAGAAGTAAAATCAACGCTATATCTCAATTACTGTATTTTGTCAATCAATTTCCGAGTTCATCAATTTTTCCTTTGTTTTTCATCGATTCTTTCTTATATTTTGATCGTCTATTCACAATTGGATCCCATTTTTCCAATTAAAATCTCCATAATCATTCAATCTGCGATGGATTTTCGTTCGAATGTGCATTAAAAATGCATCTAACGTGCATCAAAAAGACAATGGTTGGAAAGAAATTTCTAGTTTTTATGAACGTTCGATTCTTCAAACGCTGGTTTTTTTGTTCCAGGGACAGAATACATCGCAGCTAGAAAAAGAAATCGGCGCCGATCAATTGCCAATCAACGAACATTTTTTTGGTTTAGTTAACGTGAGATTCTTCCGATATCCAAGTTTTTGGTTGGACGCCAAAAAATCCAATTTTTCTTTGCAGTTCGGCAATACATGTTATTGTAATTCCGTTATCCAAGCGCTTTATTTTTGCCGTCCGTTTCGCGAAAAAGTCTTAAATTATAAACATCAATTGAAAAAATCCGGTAAATATTTATAAAAGAATTTTTCTATCTTCTTATTTCACATAATATTTTTTCGTTAAGGTTCGACGAAAGAAAATTTATTGACTTGTTTGGCCGATCTCTTCCACAATATCGCCACGCAAAAAAAACGAGTCGGTACTATAGCGCCAAAAAAATTCGTCGGCCGTCTCAAAAAAGAGAATGGTGAAATTTACGGCCGCCATCAATTCCACTCCTGAATTTTCAATTTTTTTAGAACTTTTCGACAATTACATGCAACAAGACGCGCACGAATTTTTAAATTATTTGCTCAATACCATCGGCGATATTTTGTTGGAAGAAAAACGAAAATCGCCGATGCCGGCGAAACCTTCATCGTCCTCGTCGACGGCTTCTGTCAAAAATAACGCCGTCACGCCCCAACAACAACCGTTAGACGTTTGCCGATTGGCCGGCGGCGGTGTTAATTTTACACGGGAAAATTCGCCGTTGCAAGAAAATACTGCTTGGGTGCACGAAATATTTCAAGGCACATTGACCAATGAAACGCGGTGTTTAAATTGCGAATCGGTTAGTTGGTTTATATTGTCGAAATGGGACTTGGGTTAATAATAAACGGAATGAAAGGACATAATCAGCTACTCCACTAAATCACCGAATCAGGCCCAAACCTCAAGGCCGGTTCACATGGCGACATTTTGCGCAACATATACTCCACATACATGTGGTGACATATATGCGACATACGTATGTTAAGTAAAATCGTCAGGTGTGAATGGGCAGGACATAAGCCTGACATATAAGCGACATACAGTTTGCTTTTTTGCTCAGCCGGCTATTTTAGTCGACATACAGTGCGACATTTGGTACTATTCGTGTGCTTGGTGCGCGTAATCGTGATAGGTGCAAAAAAACTCATCATCCAAAAGTAGGGAAAGACCAAAAATAGCAACAGACTTTCTTTTCGACATCAAAAAACAGTACTGGGATGGAACATGTCGCGGTGTATGTCATAGCATATGTCGCACATTATGTTACCTTACCTTATATGTCACACGTGTGAACATTTTAATGTTGCGACATTTTTGGAAAAAGCATATATGTCGCAACATGTATGTTGGGAGAAATGTCACAGTGTGAACCGGGCTTTAGATAGAGATACTGTGCAACAGTTCGATCTGTCCCAATCTCGACACACCATTAAATAGAACTGCACATGATCCGACAACTCTCTGAGCCCAAAGAACTTCCAATCAGTGGGTAATAACAAGAGGTCGGGCTGAGAATTGAGTTGTAAATGTAGACTTGCACGCAGTATATGGGTCTTAACCTGCGTTCCCTCAGCTGGGAGCAATAAATAAATTGTTCATTCACCGGGGGTTGTTGTATTCCAAAGCTAATACGCTCCACAAAAATATCACAATAAAGATATATAAAATCAATAATAATAGCTGGTCAAGCCACCAATTATCTTTTTACTAAAAAGTAGGGATGTCCCAGGCACCAGCACCCATGCAGATGCTATAGTATCCGGCACCGGCAGGTGCCACAGATTTTGGCACCAGCAATTACTTTGAATATTATGTAGTGCTTCATACCTGGTTTACCCTGGTACCCAAAATACCACGGTTTACCCGGGTACCCTAAGGACCAGGTACCCGGGTCCTAAAATTTTGAAAGTGTGAAGCACTAATATTATGTACATGTTGATGAACATAATACATACTTAGAAAAAATAACAAAATGATGTTGAAATTGATTTATTCCATGATTCTTAATCAACTTTTATAATCCTCGAATTTTTTGACAAATACACTAACATTTCAAGTTTTTCTGGTGATAATCTTGTTCTAACATCTGAGCAAATAATTCCACTTGTGCTGAATAAACGTTTGCTAGATACACTTGTGGGTGGGGCACATAAAAATCGTTGTGTTAGGTTTGCAAGTGAACAATATTCATTCTTCTTGATTTTCTAATAGGCCATTTGATCTTCGATTTTTGTTGTTGGCAGCTAGGGTTCACTGGTCATCACGCAGCAAAAGCTTTTTGTCATCTTGAAGCACGGCCATTATGAGAAGCTGTTCAATTAAACAGTTGTTTAGCTGGCAATAAGTCATGTTGTTTATAATTGGGTAAAAGCACTTCTTGAAATTTCTTTAAATTTTCTGTTTTTTTTGGGCGAATGCTTAAAGCGGCTGTTAATCAGTCGATGGGTCGGCAAGTGCTTTCTCAGGCGGATGTGCCCAAACCCAAGTTTATCTTGACCACCCTGGCTAAATTTTTTAGTGCAATAATTACATATTGCATTTTGTTCGTCAGTCATCGAAATAATAAAAAAATTTCATATAACAGTGGAAAGAGTAGAAGTCACACTTCCTCAAAAATTTATATATAATTTGACTGAATTAAAGACTAAAATTATGCTTCAGAACTCATTTATAAGTCAATTACATTAACAGCAAATAGTGTGTTTTTTTGCCAGAGGCAAATGAAAATTTTTTGGGGCAAATGGAATTGATGTAGTCATTTGTACATGTACAAACGGCTCTTTCTCTGTTTAGGGAAGAAAATTTTGGGCATAAGGTACAGAAAATATTCATTTTGGTGCATTTTAGAAGTTCATAGTCTCAAAATTTTCCAGCGCTTAGCCCCGGTTATAACTTTCATAATCTTTATTATGTATAACCTAGCTCAGACGCGACCCTCAGAATGTCTACCTTCACCTATCATTTAATGTATATAATAGTTTTCATCATCTCAAATGTATTCTCTCATGTATTGAGTGGTAATCTTCAATATTTTATCTTGATATAAAATGAAGATTCACTGTTTTTCATTGGAACATTTCTTGAGAAAGATCAATATGTCAAGTCCGTAAACTTTTTGAAGCGATTATTCCTTTCTTAACGTAAAATCAATTCAGAGGCTTCATGGAAATAGTTGTCGAAAATTTCTACTCTTCCACTCATATCTTGTTGGCCAAATTCATGAGAGTTAATGAATAAATTACTGGTTTGAAAATTTTTCAAATAATAAAATTCTAAGAATTACGACTTTTGAACACAGAATTCGAATCTAAATCTTGAAATAAATGTTTGAAAAATTTATTTTCTAGCATCGCCCAATGTGGATACACAAAAATTTTTTCCAAACATAACCATCTTGTTTGGGCTTTCACTTGTCATCATGGAGGACTTGACCATCAGTTATCATCTAATGCAAATTCATTATGCTATTGGATAGTTTTCTAGACAAATTGTTCCACAATGCTTGTAAATTAGACTTGAAACTCGAAAATTTCAATTTTTTGCTCAATTTTAATGATTTCATAAATAAAATTTGAAAATTACACAGATTTGGTTATTAGTGTTTGGCTATGACATATATAGAGGAACACAGGTTACTTATTTATACCTATAATTGCTATGTACAAATTGTACAAATGAAATATTGGCTGTTGTTTGTACATGTGTAAATGGGTCATGTACAAAAAAAACCCTTAATAGCAAATATAGAAGGACACAGGATTCATAATAAATAGGTAAAAAAACATGTATGATTGGCACCAGCGCAGGTACTTAGGCAACGGCACCAGCAAAAAAGGTGTCACTGGGACATCCCTACTAAGAGGTAATGATGGGCCGGATAGACCTTTTTTGACGACAGCAAATCCGCTTTGGATCTTGAAAAATTTGGTTCAGCACATCTGGATCTTGAGGGACAAATCCAATGAGATCCAGATCCGATCCGGATCTTTCAATAAGTATATGTACTATGTCTAATTTGCCAAAATTGAGTTGTATGAATTTATATTCATTAGTCTAATTTGTCTAAAACTCAGTTGTACGAATTTATATTCAATAGATTATTAATGATTGAGGTGTTCGTTCATTGAAATAGTTCACATGTACTAATTAGTAATTGTCATTCATTAAATTGTATTCATGTTTAGATTAATACTGGTTTCGTCATAAAAGAGATGAATAGAATAGAAATAAAAACTTTTTTCAAAAATTATGGATTCAAGTTCTTCCTTCACTAGCAGTGTGTGGAACTACTTCACGGTGTCCGCAGATAATGAAGAAAAGGCAAAGTGCAATAAATGCAGAATACAGTTATCCAGAAAAGGTTTTGGCACTGAATGTCAGAGAAAACATTTGGAGAGGAAACATCCGGCAATATTTAAGCAGTTCACGACTAAATAAAAAGAAGATAATGAAAATAGAAGTAATTGTAGAACAAGTTGCCACTAGTATAGTCATGTTGAAGAATTAATCTTTGTGTTTTTCTTTAAAGATAGGCAAAAAAGTGAAAATAACATTTCGAAAACCAAATTAAAGCCTTAAACGTCCTTGGAAAATTGCTTCATACAGAAAATAAACTAAAATTAACACCAGCAACAAGTTTCCCCTCGGAACAATTATTCATTGGTGCTGGCAAAATTTGTGATCCTACCAAAAATCGTTTGAAGGGTGATACTGTTGAAAAATTACTGTTTATCAAGCATAATTTTGCTACCATGGGCTTGGAAATTTGGAAAAATTTTATGTGAATACTAATGAATAAAGATCCTTCCTATTATGACCGGATCTTAATCATTGACAACATCAGATCCGGATCTTAATCATTGACAACATCGGACCCGGATCTTAAAAAATTTGGTTCACCAGATCCGGATCGGATCTGGATCCAAAAAAATCTGGTTTAGCAGATCCATATTGGATCTGAATCCAAAAATTCAGGCGGATATCCACGGATCCGGATATCCAGCCCATCCCTACTAACAAGTAAACACAATGACCAAAAATATGAACGAACAACATGTTGAGAGTGGTGAAAGCAGCCACCTCAACTACAAATTGTTGCAAAAAGAGAGTGCCTTTCCCGTTGCTCAGTAAGTTAGAGCTTGCAGACCGTAGCTGCAAGGTCCGGCAGTCCCGCACTGAGCCTAACTTTTACTGAAGCCGGAATAGTGGGAACAGGTTGCCTCAAGAGGCCTTTTTATGTGTGTCGTCCATTAGGGGTGGTCCAGGTATTCACATCTGAATCCGCAGATGTCCGCCTAAATTTTAGGATCCGGATCTGCTAAACCAGATTTTTTTTAGATTGGGATCCGATCCGGATGTGCTGACCCAAATTTTCCAAGATCCGGATCTGCTGTTGTCAATGATTACTTTTTTGGCTATCTTTAAAGTAAAACACAAAAATTATTTCTTTAACATAACTATACTATAAGAAATTGGTTCTACAATTACTTCTATTTTCATTGCATTCTTTTTATTTAGCCGCAAACTGCTTATATATTGCCATATGTATCCTCTCCAAATGTTTTCTCTAACATCCAGTACCACAAACTTTTTTGGATAACTGTATACTGCATTTATTGCACTTTGCCTTTTCTTCATCATCTGGGGACACTGTGAAGTAGTCCCACACTCTGCTAGTTAAAGAAGAACTTGAATCCATAATTTCTGAAAAAAGTTTCCGTTTCCATTCATTTATTTTCTGATGAATTAAAATTACTAATTCGTACATGTGATCTACTTCAATAAACAAACACCTCAATCATTAATAATCTATTAGTCTATTAACACCAATAAATATAAATAATACATATACTTATTGGAGGATCTAGATCCGGTCGGATCTGTCCCTCAAGATCCGGATCTGTTGAACGAAATTTGTTTGGATCCGGATCCGCTGAACCAAATTCTTCAAGATCTGTCATTAAAAGGGGAGGGTCCGTGGCATACATGTAACGGAGCTCTGAGGTCAGGGGGGAATTGGAGCACTTTTTTCGGGCCGGGGGGTCAGTAATTCCCAAAATTTTGGGGGAGGGGTCGCTGAAGGAAAAAAATTCGGTTTTTTTCATGAAAAATGTCCGAAAACCAGTTCAAAAAGTAGTAATTTTTGTCTAAAAAATGATACCGTATGTACTTATGGCGCGAAGCGCCGAGAAAATTGACGTTTTTGACCATTTTTTGTTCAAAAATTGACATTTTCCATGAAAAAAATTACATTTTTCAGTATTCTTCCGACTAAAACTATGGGGGTCGCCCAATAGCTAGCCATATGGTCGACGATTTCTGGGGGGTTCCCATAGCACTCCCCCCCCCCCCCCAATTGCATGTATGGTCCGTGAACTTTTTTCCCTGGGGGGTAGGGAGGTGGGTGAGCAAAAAAAACAAAAAAAAGTTCTGCAAGCCTGTTTTTCATACCAAATATGCAGAAAAATCATCCAAAAACCTGTCTTGGAAAAAGTTCAGGGGGTGTTTGACGACTTTTTTTGCCAGGGTCTCAGGTTTGGAGGTTTACCCCCCCCCCCTACCCCTTATGTGCATGTATGGCATCAGGGCAATTCGACTTTGAGGCTAATTTTCATAACCTGGAGATAGACCATGTCCATTCCCGACAGTACAACGATTTTGGGAAATTTAGACTTTATTTCTAGGTGAGCAGCAAAGACGAAGATTTTTTAGATTTGAGCGTCGACGTAGAACAAAATACGTCGATAACGCATTGTTTAAAAGTTTTTAGTAATACGGAAACGTTGTGTAATGATCAAAAATATTATTGCGATTATTGTTGTTCGAAACAAGAGGCTCAAAAAAGGTAAAATTTTTTCTGTTGTAAACATTAACTTTCGGTGTAAAGTAGCCCTTTTTCCAAGGATGCGTGTAAAAAAATTGCCGTCGATATTAGCTTTACACTTGAAAAGGTTCAAATTTTTGGATCAATACAACAGATACGCTAAATTATCCTATCGAGTATTGTTCCCGTTAGAATTACGCTTATTCAATACGGTAAGATGTTTACACTTCGCTTTACACCAAACGAAACTAACTTCAAATTCATTCGTGTAAAGAGCGACGACGCTTTAAACCCCGATCGTTTGTACGATTTGGTTGCCGTCGTTGTACATTGCGGTTCGACGCCCAATCGCGGTCATTACATTACGGTGGTAAAATCGCACGGTTTTTGGCTATTATTCGACGACGATATAGTCGATGTAAAGTGTTTTTTGTTTACTGTGTTAAGTTTCGTGTAAACTTTACAACTTTTTTTTACATCAGAAAATCGATCCGCAAAATATGGAAGACTTTTTCGGTTTAGCCACGTCCGAAAACGCCAATTCGTCGACGTCGTCTTTCGCAGCTAAAAATTCCGAATCGGCCTATATTTTGTTCTATCAAGCCGCTGATGTGTAAAGTGTACTTTCCCTGTATCCCCTTATTTACACTGTGAATTGTTGCAGCTAGTTTACATTCTATTGTAAAGTAAATAAATTTATGTTTTTTGTCTTTGTACCAAAAAACAGAATAAAGCTCGTACTGAAAAAAGCAGGATCACGTTTATACGCAACAACATTAGAGTAAGGGGTGATCAGCGGCACAGCTAATGTAAAATGTTGTTCACTTGTGACCTGGTGTAAACATGAGTTTTTTCACTCCATTAAAAATCCTCTGAATTGCCGACCTGCTCAAAATTTCGAAGCGACTTAATTGATTTCGGTGTAAAGTGCATTTTTGACACTCTTATTTACACTATGAATTGTTACAGGCAGTTTACATCGTGTTGTAAAGTGAAAAATGTTTATGTGTAAATACATCTAGAATAAAGCATTCCCAGTAAAATGAGCAACAACAACTTTATCGGACTTCCCCAAAAGAAAAGCAAATTATACAAGCAGAAGTTGAGCAACTCGCAGCAGCAGGTGTCATAAGCCAAAGCAATTCCCCATGGTGTACCAATACAGTTTTAGTCCCCAAAAAAGACGGAGGCCATCGTTTATGCATTGATTTTAGAGGCCTCAATAAAGTCACAAAAAAAGACACATACCCTTTGCCCCGTATAGACGAAATTCTAGATGAAATATTTTGAAATATTTTACGTCCCTTGACCAATCTAATGCATACTATTCCATTCCCATAGCACAAGCAGACAGAGAAAAAACAGCCTTTAATTGCTCAGCCAGCCAGTATCAATTCAATTACCTCCCTTTTGGACTCACCAATGCCCCAGCCACATTCCAAAGGTTAATGGATGTTATCCTCTCGGGACTACAATGGAACACATGCCTTGTTTATCTCGACGATGTTTTGGTATTCACAGACTCCCATGCCCAAATGCTGGAACGCTTAGACACTATTCTTGCCCGATTCTCACAAGCAGGCCTTAAGCTAAACATACAGAAATGCAAATTCTGCCAGCCACAAGTCCAATACTTAGGCCACGTCATTTCCCAGCAAGGCATTTCACCAGATCCCCATAAGGTACAGGCCATCTATGACATACCCACACCCAAAAGCTCAAAAGAAGTTAAGTCATTCCTTGGCCTACCCTCGTATTATCGCAGATTCATCCCAAATTGCTCTCAAGTTTCTAGCCCACTCACATCGTTACTCAAAAAGAATTCGGAATTTTCCTGGGGCCCTGAACAGCAAAAGGCATTCACTAAGCTAAAGGAATTACTCATCCATGCCCCAATACTGCAGCATCCCGATTTCACAAAACCATTTATTTTGCAAACTGACGCCTCGAAACTCGGAATCGGCGCCATTCTCAGTCAGCTAGATAGTAAAGGTCAGGATCGCCTCATTGCTTTTGGGAGCCGCACACTAAAACCCGCAGAACGCAACTACCCGATAACTGAGTTGGAAACACTTGCAGTAGTTGAGTTTGTCAAGTATTTCCGCCCCTACCTTTTCCAGCAACATGTTATTGTACACACTGACCACACAGCAGTTCAGGCAGTATTACAAAAGGAAAACCCGTCCCCTCGCATTGCCCGTTGGGGATTAGCCCTCTCTGGTATTCAACTCGACATTCGCCCTAAGAAAGGCACTGCTAACCGCAATGCAGATGCAGTTTCTCGATTCCCCTCACAGACAGCAAAGCAATCCTTTGATATTGAGCAATTAGAAACCCGCCCCGAAATATCCACTATCAATTCGGTTTTGGAAGCTGAAGCAACTGAACAGGAAGAGCAACAGAAAAATTTTGCCGAACTCCAACGCACTGATCCAACTGTAAAAAGCATTTTAGCAAAAATTGCCCACAAACACCCCCTTACTCTGATCAATTTCGCTGTGCATCAAAACATTCTCTTCCGTATAGTCGACAAACAGGCAAAACTATACATTCCCAAGTCACAAGTCCAGCATTTCATCGCTTCACATCATGACAGCAAATTCACAGGTCATTTTGCAGCCCGAAAAACTTTACACTTGCTCAGACAAAAATATTTTTGGCCGCAAATGAGCCGTGATATCAAACGTTACTGCAAAACTTGCCACCCATGCCAGATACAGAAAGCTCTCCGACACAAAGTACATGCAAATTTGGTACCAATTCAGCCGACTGGCCCATTTGATAGAGTCGGTCTTGATTGCATGGGACTATTACCCCTCACTGAAGACGGCAACCGATTCATTGTTGTTTTCATCGATTATTTCACAAAGTATGTAGAGGCATTCCCGACCCCTGATATCACTGCAGCCACTATTGCCAAGCTATTCGTAACCAAAATTGTTTGCCGTCATGGGTCCCCAAAAATCATCCATTGTGATCGAGGCTCTGATTTTGTATCCGATCTCTTCTCACGCATCACCAGTTTATGCAATACTCAGAAAATTCATACCACCCTATATCATCCCATTGCCAATGGGGAAGTTGAGCGTTGCAACCAAACCCTAGCCACCCGTATCCCCATGTACATCAATTCAAATCACACTGATTGGGATACTTATCTGCCCTATGCCGTTTTTTCGATCAACATTCATAAAAATGATAGCACATCGTACCCCCCATTTGAATTACTCCACGGTAGGCAAGCTAATCTGCCGTCAGATGCAGCTTTAAATTTTTTCCTCACGTCCTACATGGTTGATTTAGACGATTACGCCCTTCGTGTAAAATCGCATTTTACAGAAGCACTCTCAACCGCGCAGAAAAGTTTGCAAAAAGCCCAAGCCCACTATACCCGTCAGTATAACAAGCATGCTCAGAACATACATTACAAGGCAGGTGATCTTATTCTCTACAAAAATCATTCGTGTCAACAAGGGTTGACTCCCAAATTCCTCCCTCGCCAAAACGGGCCCTATACAGTTACAAATTTCATGTACCCCAACGTTACACTCAAACACCCCCATAAGAACATTACATTTACGGTGCATGTAAATGAGACAACCCCTTTCTACCCTCGGGAAGCAACTATCGAATCTACCCCCACCCCTCCTCAACCTCAAAAGCCTTGAATGAGGACGTTCAACTCCGGAAGGAGGGAAATGTAACGTACCTGCTAAAGCAGTACTGTAAATATGTAGCATTCTGTATGTAATAGACATTTATTAGATATTATTTCATTTCCACATTTTATCGTCTCAAGGGTGTCTGGGATTCACACCCAAACATTCCTACAAAATTACGTGAAGTACTTTATTTTGATCCGTTCACACCCCCGTAGCCCAATTAAGATGCCCTAATTAATTTGCACAAACGGCAGCTGTTCCCCTAGAACCTACACTAAACTACACATTCCACAGCTACCGTAATCCCCCGTAAAAATCGTAAACAACACCTGCACACAGTAAAATACGTAGAAGCCCCGCCAGACAGTAGTCTCAAGTGTAACGGTAGCAGCGGCCCCACAAAACATGTGTATACAGAGAAACCGATACAGGAAGCATGCACAGAAGTACAAAGGTGTGGCCAAGCCCACCGTAGGAAGCAAGCAAAGCACAGAAAGCATACAGTACCAGGAAAGCACTAGAGAGGCGTAACTAAGAAAAGCATAAAGAGCGTAGCAGGAAACAACGATTGGCGGAAGAAGATGGACAGAAGCTCGACCTCCCGCAACACCCAGGGAGTGGCCAAAATCGCCGTATAAAAGAAGAAGCAAAGCGTGATTTAGTTAGTTGTTAGAGTGTTGTAATCATTTTATTTTTGATCCGCGGCCGTTCCCTTATTTGCAAGCAACGGTCTTCGAAAGCAATTAAACCGTGTCCTGTATTTTTATTTGCAAGCAAACGTGCTGTCCGAATTGTGTATTGTTGACGTTCAAGCGACCGTCGATCACCCGTTGTTTTATTGTAACCGTATGCCCGTCCCGTTATTTGTCCCCGCCGTATCGACCGATTGGTTAGAAGTAAAGTACCTCACACAAATCTGGTCGTTACATTTACACTATGAATTGTTACAGGTAGTTTACATCGTGTTGTAAAGTGAAAAATGTTTATGTGTAAATACATCTAGAATAAAGCATTCCCAGTAAAATGAGCAACAAAATTATGTTTACACAAAGCGACATTACAACAAGACGAGATCAAGGACCAATTTGATGTAAAGTGCCTTTCACCTGTAAATTCTGGTGTAAACTTTGTAACTTTTAAAACCTTGGACTAGAATATGTCTCCAAAAACGCCAATTCGACGATCCAGAAAAAGATTTCCAATATATTTTGTTTGGTGTAAAGTGAAAATTTGCCATCGACTATCTTTATTTACATCGTGACAGCTAGTTTACATTTTGATGTAAAGAAAATAAATTCATGCTTCGTGTGTAAATATGTTTAGAAAAAAGAGAATGAAGCGATTGCACTATAAATAGCAATAAAATTATGTTTACACAAATTACACAGGAATATGGGATCAAGAACGACACTTGATGTAAAGTGTCTTTTACACGTGAAGTTTAGTGTAAACCTTGAAACTTTTTGAACCATCAGCTCGTGGAATTGTCACATTAACTGAATTTGGAGCCATGTCACATTAAACAGAGGTGGTGATCAGTCACATTGACGGGCAACCCCGTACCATATCCCATAGGGAGCATGGCCATGACACGGTAGGTGTCATGCTGTGACCCCGTGGGGTGGCTCCAGTATGTGGCTTCAGTTCGGGAACCCAACCCAGCTGATACTACCACAGGTAAACCTATGGTGTATCTCGGCCTTGTCCTGGGGTTAATGCTGTAGAATAATGGACAACGCGGCCGGGTCGGGGGTGTCAATCCCTAATCCTCATTCTACGGAATGGGGGACGGTGCCATTCGGAGAATGGCTTACTGTAGGGGACCCGATTGTTAACCTAAATCCCCTTTTATTGGCCCTGACCTTAAGGGTCTGAGGGCTTTCTTAACTGAGGGTCCTTCCGAGGGAAAACTAGCTTAGGGGAGACTCCCACAAATATACCCTCAATAACAATAACCCCTGAGAGGACTCACGATACTCCTTCTCAAGTTACTCGGCGCTGGGCGACGGGTTCGGGGTCAAATGCGGGGTCCTACGGACGGCGATGTGGGAACGAACTCCGAGCGATTCGGCGTGGGGATTCGGCAGCTGCTAAACGGCAGGCGGCGACAATTAACGTTTCCTCGGCGAGGGGCGACGGGTCTCTACACTAACGGCGACGGTGACGGGTTCCTACGGTCGGGTTACTGTAGGCGACGTGTGTAAGTGTAGGTGTGTAGGTCGGGGACGAAAATATGGTAATTTATTCGACGTACGGCAAGGCGCAGTTGACAACAATAAAAAATATAATAAAATATATCGACGGCGGACGCGACGTGAAGCTAAACGACGAAAAACCAGTTAGGCTCTAAGAGAGTGCCAAAAACACACAGAACATGCCCTTTTAAAGGGCTCCATAGACTACAGTATGCCTTGGGCGGAGTTAACACTCCCCCAAGCTAACTTCTGCAGCGGAAATCGTTGCAGAAGATGCCTATGATCACATAGACATTTTCAGTTCACAACGTTAAGCATTGGGGCGAGTTTTCACTCTCCATGCTTAACATAGGAACGTCACTAGTGAAGAATTTCAACTAGTCGTTTCACGTTGTGAAACGTCGCTAGTTTTTACTGATAAGAAGTGCACGTTGTGCTCTAATTACAGCGATGAGCTCGGAGAGCTTATCTTTAACGGAAATTCTTGACTAGCGGGCACATACCGTAGTCTACGTGTGCGATTGAAAATAATAAATCAAAACGGAAATAAATGTGCGCAAAAGCAACAGAAATAAACATAAAAGTACACACATAGATTGCATGTAAAAAGTATAAAAACGAAACGCAAAATTGATGTAAATTACTGTAACACAAAACATAACGAAAAACATAATGAAAAATTGTGATGTGAATCACGTGACGTTCGACGAAATCCGTCGGCACGTGACACGGCGGTCCTTCGAAAAAGGGCGTCCTCGTCCTTGTGCCGGCTGCGACGGTCAAACGTTCAGGTGAGGGTGGCGGCGAGCGGTTGCTGGTTCAGTGGTTTTTCGGTATGTTCTGGTTTGTGAAATTGTGTCAATGTTGCGTGGAGTTGCTGACGTCCATTGGAGATGCGTGAAGTTGCTGACGTCATTTGATCCCTTCGGTGAAGTTGCCAATTGTCGGTTGATTTGTGAAATCTGAAACGAGACTAAAAGAAAAATTTTAGAGGCGAGATATAGGCTATCGCATGGATGCGCCTGCAATGTGAGGCAATACCCTAGTTTAGATGCATTGATCGCTGCTCATTCTCTTCTTTACACTGCTATTCCAGCTTGGAACAGAAGTGGGTATTCTGTGAGGGGCACGGCGGTCCTTCGAAAAAGGACGACCCCGTCCGTGAGTAAAGAAGAGAAGAGCTACTTGATTACGGGTCGGGGACCTCCGCATCAAGATGTGGGTCAATGAGATCTTGTGTAAAATCTCTATTTGTTGACGGGATCAACAAAGGTGCCGTCTCGATGACCTGGGAAGTGGAAGGTATCTTCTCTTCTTCTGTAGGCTGAGCTGGTGACATGTAGCGTCTGAGCTGATTTACATGCACAGTATCTTCTTGATCAGTCTCAAGTCGAATGGTGACATTAGGATAAGCCACATTCGTGACAAGGTAGGGGCCATCATAAATGGGCAATAATTTGGGCGTTAGACCACGTTTTCCAGTAGTGCGCAGTTTGAGCACTTGATCCCCAACCTTGTATGAGACATCTCGTGCCATGCGGTCGTAGGACCTAGCATAAGCCGCTTGTGATCTCTCAATTCTGCTCTGGATCAAGGTCAAGGCATTTGTAAAATGCCGTTTGACCTCCATATCATAAGTAGAAACATCTATGATATGGGCCGGAGGATTGAATGAGAGCGCTGCATCAACAGGTAGCATGGGAGTACGACCATACATGAGTTCAAAGGGTGAAAACCCGGTGGACTCATTCATGCTAATGTTGACAGCAAACACAGAATACGGCAGGTGTTCATCCCAATCAGTATGGCCTTGGTGGACATACATACGTAACCGTGTGGCTAGCGTTTGGTTAGCTCTTTCCACTTCTCCCTTTGTCATGGGATGATAAGCGGTGGAGTGGATTTTCTTAGTTGAACAAATGGCAGTGATTTCAGTCATCAGTTTGGACGTGAAATCAGTACCACGATCAGACTGAAGAATCTGCGGCGCCCCATGCCTGCAGACGATTTGAGTAACAAAAAGTCGAGCTATAGTTTGCGCAGTGATGTCCGGAGTAGCGAAAGCTTCAACCCATTTAGTAAAGTAGTCTATAAAAACTACAATAAATCGGTTTCCGTTTTCACTAGTGGTCATTGGTCCCATACAGTCGACACCGACTCGATGAAACGGTCCCGTAATGGAGATTGGTTTCAGAGTTGCACGTGTCTTTTGTCTCGCAGGCTTATTCCGTTGGCAAAGATCACACCGCTGACAAAAGGACTTGACGTCCGCACTGAGGGAAGGCCAGTGGTACCTGCGGGCTATAAGCCTCGCGGTACGTTTCGCACCAAAGTGTCCAGCAAGAATGTCGTTGTGATGAGCCTCAATAATGGTAGTAACCATTGAACGAGGGACAACAATCTTGTTGGACTCGCCTGTCCACTTCTGAAGGATGTTATCCAACAGGTGGTAGCCATTAACATCATTCTGATCACCGTAGGGTTTTAGTGACCTGAGAATGGAGGCTAATTCCGGATCCTCAAATTGAGTTGCGAGAAGGTCATGGTGCTGCGCATCCTGTGATATCTCTGCATAAGACTCAGACCTGGCCAGGTGCTGCGCACCATTGGTGGTCCTTTGGGATGAGTTCGCCAGGCGCTGAGCATCATCGGAAATCATCATAACTTCTCCCTCCGGTCTGTATAGGGGAATATCGTCAATACTCTCCCCGGCAAGGGAATTAGGATCAGGAAGGCGTGATAATGCGTCTGCATTACCATTAGACCGACCTTTCCGCGGCCGAATAGTCAGTTTGAATTCAGCTAACGCGAGGCCCCACCGAGCTATCCGGGACGAAGGGTTCGGTTTTTCCAACACAGCTTTAACAGCAGTGTGGTCGGTCTGAACGACCACCTCATGTTGAAAGAGGTATGGCCGAAAGTGCTTGACGAAATGGACAACAGCGAGAGTCTCCAACTCCCTAATAGTGTAGTTTTTCTCAGCTGCTGTTAACCCTCTACTGGCGTATGCAACAGGATGGTCGTATCCATTCTCGTCCAACTGGCTTAGAACTGCTCCTATCCCCGAAATGCTTGCATCAGTTTGAAGTATAAAGGATTTCGTAAAGTCCGGATGGCGCAGGACAGGAGGGTTCAACAACAGCCTTCGGAGTTCGTCGAACGCCGCTTGCTGAGGTTTTGACCACTGGAAGGTGACTTCCTTCCGTAAGAGCTTGGTCAGCGGCTCGCTGAGCCGAGCGCAACCAGGGATGAAACGCCTATAATAAGACACAAGACCAAGAAAAGACTTGATGTCTTTAGCATTTTGCGGAATGGGTAGATCCTGGACGGCAGCCAATTTGACTTTGTCTGGTTCGAGACCTTTCTGTGAGATGCGGTACCCGAGATATTCTACCTCAGAGTGCGAAAACTTGCACTTGCTCAGTCTGAGCTTCATTCCGCCCTGACGGAGACGCGTAAACACATCCGTCAGGCGCTCAAGCATCTGGGTGTGAGAGTTCCCGAACACCAAGATGTCATCGAGATAGGTCAGTGCAGTGCGCCACTGCAGTCCCGTAAGAAGCAGATCCATGAGGCGTTGAAACGTCCCAGGGGCATTGCAGAGACCAAAAGGCAGATAGTTGAACTCGTAAAGTCCAATAGGTGTATTAAACGCCGTTTTTTCCTTGTCTGCCTCGGCAATAGGTATGGACCAGTAGGCGTTAGCCTGGTCAAGGGTAGTAAAGTATTTCATACCCTTGAGTGTGTCCAGGATATCATCAATCCGTGGGAGAGGGTAGACATCCTTTTTCGTGACCTCGTTGGGACCACGAAAATCAACACACGTCCGGTGTGACCCGTTTTTCTTGCGAACCAAGACGGTGTTAGTAGCCCAGGGAGAAGTGCTAGGCCGAATAATACCTTTCTCTTGGAGCGCTTTGACCTCTTGTATGATGAGATCCTTTTCCTTGGGCGCGGTGCGGTAAGGGAAACGGCGGACTGGGCGAGCGTCACCCGTGCTGATCTCATGGTGCATGAGGTCAGTGGAACCTGTGTCCTTTTCATCAACAGCGTAGAGGTCAGTAAATGCGACCAGCAGATCGAGCAACGCTGTTTTGTCCTGTGAGGAGATATCTGAAGATATCACAGCATTGGTTTCAACCCACTTACGGTCAAGAATGGTATCAGCCTTGACCGCCGATCCCTGTGAGGAATCAGTGTGCATCTGCACATGACCGATGGTCGTGTGTGGGTAGAGAACCACTGCGTGTGTGCTTGGGTTAACTACCTGCAGGGGTATGCGACCATTGGTCACAGTACTCACAGTACCAGCAAAGTATACATTACGTTGCTGACCCAAAAGAGGCTTAGGGAAGAAAGCTACTTCGGGTACAGTTGCATATATTGAAGGTACGGGTGCAGTGAATTGTGTTAGCGAGCGAGGCTCAAGGACAATCAACTCCTGCAAGGGTAGCGCCCCACGAGCAGAAGGTGGATTGTGGATGAGGCCTTCACACGGAACTCGAAGTTCCTTGAACTGGAGAAAGGATTTCTCCCAGCTCAAGCTGACGCAATTGAAACGTCCGAGGAAGTTCGTCCCCAAGACTAGTTCAGCTGAACAATTGTCTTGAACCTGGACTTGAATCCGTTCAGAGACATCAGCCACTGTCACCGTGACATAGGCAGAGCCTAGCAGTGGGATCGGGGACCCATTGGCTGCTATGGGGCGAGCCCTAGTCTCTGTGAGTACCAAGTCGGGTAACTGGACCGCCAACTTGTGATCCAGGAGCGAGAAAACAGCTCCAGTATCAATTAGAGCTTTGGCCTCTACCCAATTGTTCAGTAGAACCTTGATATGAGGGGTCCTCATCTCAGTGGGGTAGAAAGCTGATACGACATGACCTGGGTCAGGTACAGAGTCATCAAAGCTCGACTCTGGCGCATTGGTTCGCCTCGGTATGGGTAAGCCAGTGCGTCGGAGTAAACCTACCAGAGCATAGCCAACCGATGTTTCCGGATTGGCCTCAGGAGTTGGGTGGACCTGAACAGTGAGTACATGATCTGACCTCTCTCCTGAGCTCTGAGTAGCTCCTAGTGATTCAACCTCAACATCAGAGAGTGGTGGCACCTCTAGTACAGGGGATGCAGGTGCATCAGAGTCACTAGGCTCGCGAAAACGGCCTTTTTCTAGTGTAACTGGAGAATTTCCGGGTGGTGGCCGAGGGCAGTTTGACCCTGACCTGGCCATGGAATGACCACTAGCCCGTCTAGAAGAGGTCCTACTTCCTCTGGTTGACCCATGGGATGAGGCAATGGAGGAAGCTCGCGAGGGTGGCCGAGAGAGGGACGAAGTCCTTGACCTTGATCGAGACCCGGACCTGTGGGAGGCCCTTGATAGTGAACGTGTGTTCTCCCACCAGGGTTCGATCTGATCAATCTCGGCTGCTGTCAACAGAAGTGGTAGTTCTACCGCATTCAATCGGCAGACATGTTGTTGGTAG
Organism: Romanomermis culicivorax; assembly: GCA_963922205.1. Taxonomy (NCBI): domain Eukaryota; kingdom Metazoa; phylum Nematoda; class Enoplea; order Mermithida; family Mermithidae; genus Romanomermis; species Romanomermis culicivorax. The sequence goes on along the minus strand of CAWUHX010000314.1, from coordinate 310,888 downwards.
TCAAACGTAATATTCTGGAATTGTTCTAAAAAGTCCAATCCAAGAATCAGATCGACCGGTGCCCAGAAAGGAGACGTAGTCTTACACACATGGAGATGTATATCCACTCGTGTGTGTGGCTGACGGGTTCCCGGCAACATTAGCTCATACGGTCCTGAAAGGAGGGTATGAACGGCTTTACCATTGATACTCATCAATGGATTAAAGTCGTGATGCTGCTGGAAAGCCATCGCCGCCTTCGGACTCTCTTTGATCAGCGCTTTGTGAAGGCGTTGACTAATGATAGTCCGTGGACAACCAGTATCAAGGAAAGCTGAAGTTTCCTTGTGGTCAACCAGTACGACAAAACACAGAGTGATCCTGTCTAACTGAGTTGGCACATCGTTCTGTACGTAATGAAAACCTACCCAACGCTGAACTTTCCGGAGGAGGTTCAACGGAGAGTATTGGCTAACAAACCGAACCTGTCTTTTCCGCAGGCGGTAGCTGAGGTAATAGGAGATCCCAACGTAGATGAGAAATCCTGTACCGGCCAGTATTGCCAGGGAAATAAGTGTGTTAAAGATTAGCTGCACTGGTCCGCTCAAGAAAGACTGTAAGCCTTGCATGAGGTTGTGCTGCTGACCAGTAATCACATGGTTTGCTGCCAGACCAACACCTTCCAGTGAGGCTCTGATGTCAGTCCCTACTCCTGCAACCGCCTGATACAAAGTATCTGGTTGTAGGGATAAACCAGCTGTATAGTTTACCAACCGGTTCAAGACCGCTTCAATTTGCTCAGTCTTGTAAACATACTGTTTAAAGAAAGCAAAACTTGAAGGGGTCATGGCCAACTGATCATGGAAGAGCGCAGGAGCGTCAAAGTGGGTGACGTTGAAGCGCTGCTTCCAGAACAGCTCCAGTGGAATATGGCTCACATGGACCGTGCCAGATTCAGTAAACCAGCCAGAGCGATTTCGGAAAATCCCTGTAAAGTGGTGGTCACACGGCACCTTTGGACTGAATTTAGTGAGATCTGGGCCACCGGGGGTGGCAAAATAAATGGTACCGCCAACCTGTACGGGTAGATACTTGTAACAGGTGTCTCCCACTCGGTACGAATGATAGACATAAGTGGCGTTGACCTTTTGACACGGCCATATTGTCAGTGCTTCACCCGTAAATTCTGCCGTCAGGTCATTCCTCTGAAGGAATGCCCGGGCTCCTAGTGTAGGGTCAAAACGAAGCAACTGCCAAGTCAGATCAAGGTAGCGTTGAGCGTGAGAACACAACTCTAGCCACATGAATCGAAAATTGTTAATTTCCTTCTCTTTGATCTGCTGAGCCAGGTAATTCAGTTTGGCATTGACGGGGTCAGGGACGGAGTCCTTTGCCAATCCGAATAACCTCTGGGTCAGATTAAATCTTCCGTGGATGCGTAGAAGAAGACCCTGATCCGTTCGTACTGTATTCAACCGGAGGTCGGGACACAGTCGAAACACACGAGAGTTTCCCGGGATCTTCAGGGCAACCTGGAAATCATCGATGATGATGTGGTTCCCTGATACAGACGCAGTGTAATTACCTTGTGGCCGATAATGGCACTGTGCTGTAAAGTTTGTGGCAGGCCAAACAATTACCCCGTCTAGAGTAGTGCATTGACCTGCAGTGGGACTGCATCCACCTACATCTCCTAAGGTACTTAGAGCTGTAGTGCCATCCCACGAAGCGACCTGTCCCTCCTCGATGAAAAGGTTAGTCACTGTCTTGCAGACGTCATTGCAGCACCATGAGTACATCACCTCCAGTGTTTGGTTAGTGCTATAAAAGCCAGGACGTATTTCCACGAGCTTTTGTAAACCAAACACCTTTGTGCGATGTGCTAGTGTACACGCCGCAGGTGCGAGGTGCTGAGTAGTAATGACGTCCGCAGTAATGCCCCTAGATCCGAAAAAACCAGTGTTTGTGCATACCTTACGATTCCGCAAGGTACATTTCCATGCTTTAGTCGTGATTGGATCAGAAATAGGTACATATACTGTAACATTCATGCGTCGTGGACTCCACGAAGATTTTGGTGGTTTGCATTCAACTTTTTGAGGTAACTCAAGTGGATGACCGCTTCTTGAAGGACCACAAAATTGGTATTGAGTAGCATGTGTTGCAGAGCTCATTCCTAAGAACAGTAGTGTCGCAAAGGCCCAATTTATTACAAACAAAATATTTACAAACGGTGTCTGTAAATTTACACCAAAATTTACATTTTTCACCTGTCGGGTGGCTTCATTCTTCGACGTCGTCGTTGTCGGACGACGCGGGCTCCTCTCCGGGGAAGTCGATGACCAAGCCTCCTCCGGGGTGGACTTCTCGAAGAACGCCAATCTTCGGGGACCGCGGGACGGTAGCCGTCGGAAATGGCGACGCCTCGGTGACGTTGACGGCGTTGTGAACGGCGGGCAACGGTTCTCCAAAGGCGTTGGCGACCGGTTGCTGTGGTGCAATTGCCGCCAGAGTTTGGGCTCCCGTCGTCGTTGTCGTCGGTGACGTTGCAACAACTGCTGTGGGCCGCACGTTGCGACTGGCCTTTTCCACAGCGCGGCGGACGGCGTCCACTGCCGGCGACGACGGTTCACCGTCCAGCAGGATCTTGTCCACCGGGGTGGCGCGAATAGTTCCGTCGGCGATAAACTCGAGCGCCCGTCGAGCGACGTCGGGTCCCAAAATCCGCAACACCGCCGGTGCCGATAGCATGACGTCGGCGGCCGTAAGCGCCTCAACCTCGAACGGCTCGTTGAGTAGCGCCCAGGGGAGGTGCGGATGCTTTTTGGCCAAGTCGGTTGACCAAACAGCCCTCATCGCGTCGGTGAGGGATGAGGACTCTGTAAGCAAGAAATCAGTAAAGCCGGAGACTTGTAAAGATATCTATCTTGTGAACTTGAAACTTCAGAAAAAGAAGGTAGTTTACCTATCAGATTCATCGATTCCAGTTGACCGACGACCTCCAACGCGGAGTCCGTGGGAATTCCGGGCGGCGGTCCCTGGCTGATAACACGTGCCGGTGGCGCCGTTGTACCTTCCGTCGGTCGATACGACGCGATTACGCTGACGTCGCCAATCGTTTTCGGTGTCGCTGACGGGTTTACATTGACCGGCGTCGCATATTTCGGTGGTGGCGGCGGAAAAGTCGACAACGGGGTCGCTGAAACCACTGCCGCAGCTGAAAAACCAATACTGATTACACAGACAGGATAGCACAGTTGTGAGCGATCCGTCAGGTGTTCAGCCAAAACTTCATCATCCAGATCAAATAAATCTGGGTGAAGAAGACCGTCGGTAACCCCTACAGCATTATTTTGCCGTGGAGGTGACCGATATTGGTTCCCTATCCCGTGAGGAGTTGGATTAGCATACCTCCGAAAATTTCCACTTGCCCCCTGAGGAGAATAACCAGAGTTACCAAAATTAGTCTCACCAGGCAGTGTCGAATTTCGATTGGGGCAAGCTGTTGCCCGGTGCACTCGTAGTTTTCGGCAATGCGGGCAGGGTCTGTCGCATCGGTCAGTCGGGTGCGCCCTCGTTCGACAAAAATAGCAACGGCTGGCGCCGGTGGTGGAGGCGGTGCTAGGGCCGGCGCTATCGGGATTTTGCGCCCGGCAAGTAGCGTCGTTGTGGGTGCAGCGTCCATGGTAGGAGCACATCTGTAGATGTGCCCCTGATGGGCGATCGCCGGCGGTCTGGACACGCGTCGACGGCGTCGATGACGGCGTCGAATTTCTCGAAGGTGGCGCCGATTGCTGAGCCGTAAGTCGCGCAACGTGAGCCGTGAGCCGGGCCATCTCCGATTGTAAACGTCGAACTTCGTCGGACGGCGTGGCCGACGGACGTTGAGCGGTGCTCCTTTGATTTGACATTGACCTGACGTTGTCGGCGGTCCTTTGTTCTGAAGAGAAAACAGCATTAGATGGGGCAGTATACCTAATCTCATCCCGAAAAATCTGTGATTCCGCGTAGCAGGCTGCTTTGGGAGTCTCTTCAAGAGTTGTGAACTCCCTGAACTTAATACTATCTCTAAGGACTGGTCTCAACCCTCTTAGAAAGATAGGTTTAATAATAGAATCCCTAACGTCAGTCGCGAGATCCGGATAAGCCACCCTGGACAGTCTCTTAAGGTGCTCAAGTTAGACTATCGCGGATTCAGTCGGCTTCTGCAGGCAATCCTGGATCAACTGCTGATGCAGATCTGAATCACGCCCTACTGGAAAGTCTCTCCTAAGAAAAGCCGTGAACTCTTCGTAGCGGGTAGGCTGCGGAGTACCACTGCTGAAGTCCCGGTAGGATGCCAGAGCAGGACCTGTGAGGCAAGACTCCAAAAACGCGATTTTATATGCATGATCCGCTTCTGTTACCCCTTGAAGTGTAAAGAAGAGGGTCAAGTGGGATATAAAATCCGTTATGGACTCACCAAAAGCACCTGAAAAGGCAGGAGGGGCCATGAAGCTGGACACAGGAGGGTGCCTTCTGCCATTCATAGCCTCTAGCTTTTGGTTGAGTGGTCCAAGGGCATTTTCAAATGCAGCTTGGACCTTATTCTCAATCTGTGAAGGTAAATCAATTTCTGACTTCATAGATGAGAATTCGTTTTCCTGTAAGGTATCTAAGACTGATGATCGTGCCTGTGAAGTTATTCGATCAAACTGAATAGAGAGGGGTTCACTTGTCCGTTTAAACTTAGTACTAAGTCGACAGGAACGTCTGGGTGTCTCTATTTTGTAGAAGTAAAGTAAAAGTTACTTTTGTAGTCGCGTGGCGAGGAAGCGCGGGAAGTACGAGATCGTTTGCGCGACGGCGTGTTGAGGCTGTAACGCTTGTTCTTTTCAATATCTAGCGGCCACTCAGCGATGGGGCTAGAAAAGGACAAGGTTTTAGCTCTCAGAACAGCCAGACGGAGAAATAGGTTGACTCAGAAGGGAATTTATCTGGTCACCTATGGAGGTAAAGAGGGGATAACCCGAGTGTAAAGAGAGGGAGAGGTATACCCAAACTTTAGAGATGAATGGGGCAAGACCCGGTTATTTGAACCAAAAGTATAATACATTTGAAAGAAAGTGGTGGAATTCCAAACCATAAAATTAAGGAACCGACGTGAGGGCGTACGGATAAACCCGCTCAAAAGGGAATTTTATCTGGAGGTTAAGTCCGTTGTACTAGTTTACAAACTTTGGGATATGGGAGGGCTCGTAACCGACAAAGTCCTACTCACCAGGAGTAGCGCATGGAGTAGCTTAAGAATTAATAAGTAAAGGGGGACAACTTAAAGTAAACTTAGTGGGTGCTAATAGATAGGGACAAAATTAGTTTACAAACCAGACTACGCAAAGGGAATCGCACTATTACGCAATCGGCCTCACTCACTAGGAGCAATTGCGAACTCTGAAAAGTGTGATGACTAGACAGGAGGATCCCGGGAGGACGTCATTCGCGTGTATGCTACAACCGTGCCCAAAAACGGGAATGCGCGTTTTGAACAGAACGGGTACTCTCCAGGAGTACTATATACAGCTGGGGGCCGGGTTTCCGTTCACTGAGATGAAGTGAGGATCGCAGGTCACCAGTTGAGATATAAGAGCACCAGGTACCAGGGTGCTATTCTGACACACTCAGTCAGTAAAAGGGCATGGGGGTCCTTGGCCCAGCTGTGCCGGTGGTGGAGGTGGGGAAATGCAGGCTTCCTCCTATGAATCGAGGCTAGGCTCAACGCATCTTGAGATCAGGGGTACAGTCTGTCTCGAATAAGTGAGTGTAAAGTGAGGAGCTAAGGCGGACTTAGTTGTAACGTGTTTAGGCGGACTCGAACACCTTCGCTTAGGCGGACTAGTGGTAATATTATGCTAAGGGACAAACCAACGGAGGCGGACTCAGGATTAAAGGCGACTCTAGTGCGGACATTATTAGGCCAGCTAACGAAGGCGTTTGAGTGTAAAGAAAGGAATACAGGGGGGTCTTTTACACCTTAGGCCCAACCAGTGGCTGTGCCGTAATTCCTGAGGAATTATTCTGGTGGGGACACTAAAGAAGATCATAGATGAGAAAGAAATGCGAGAATTTAGATAAGAAATTTACAGGAAGGTTGACAACCCTTGCAGTTGTTAGACACAGGCAGTACTGACTGCAAATGCCTAACGGTTGCGTATGTTGAACAACCAACCCAGCTGAGGCCGAGTGTAAACCCGTTCGAACCTACAGTTAAAGCTTAGAAGAGTAGTCACGTGCTGATCCATCAGTGCCGCTACCCTTGCGGATAACTTGATCAGTGCCACGGACTGGTTGCATCTCAGGTTGCGTGAGTATGTCTACTGATGTTTCCCAGGCACCAGTGGCACACAGACACAACCCTAGAACAAGAGCCGTAGGTGAGAAAATACTACTACAATCATCACCTAGAACTCAAGTGGCATCTTGAAAACCCACAGCAACCCGGTGCTGACGTCAAAAGATGTGATACACACCACCACACTCGGTGCTGACCTCAGGTAACTGGGATGTAAGTGCCATAATCTCATATTGCAGTACGTACGCCAAAAGTAAGAGCCTACGGCTACGAACTCTTTACGGCAATACGGAGCATCGCCGTTGCTGACGCCAGAATAAGACTGTATAGTCTTAATTCCGATACTGGAATAGAGATTTATCATTGTGGACATCAGTAGATAGGGCCCTAGGCCAGCAACCTTGCTACGACAACACGGAGCATCGCCGTTGCTGACGTCAAAAGGTAGTAGCTGAGTCTCAGTTATCCTACGACAATGATATGAGATGCAGTTGTTGCAGACGCCAGATGTGTGGTTTGTAAGGCCTCACATCTCCGAACAACAATACGATGCATTGTTGTTGCTGACGTCAAGGACTGAAGTCAGAATAACCGACCCATCCTAGTGCCACAACACGAGCCTCTGCTGTTGCAGACATCAAGAGGACAGTGCCATACGGTCACCATCCTGCAATAACAACCTGTTACGTTGCCATTGCTGACGTCAGAGGTAGAGCCGGAGGGCCACCCACCCCTTAAAGCAACAGCAAGGGATGCAGCTGTTGCAGACGCAGGGGGAGGACACGGAGAACCATCAACCCCTTAATGACCACCTGATATGTGGCCATTGTTGACGTCAGAAGCATGACCCCGCTAGTCAAGCCTCAGTGCAACAGCAGCATGCGAGGTAGTTGCGGACGTCAGAGGTGGGGTCGCACAGGACACAACACCTCATAACAACAACCCAATATGGAGTTGTTGTTGACGCCAGTGGTCCCGATTAGTAACATCCTCACCACTTGCAACCACCCAGAAAATAGAAAATAAAAATAAGAAAGAAGAAAAGAGACCGTACAGTAGTGGAAAAATAATAAGAATGACCTACTGAAGGTTTGCCAACTATGACGTATGTGTGACCAGTGAAGAAAAGTTTTTGGTTGTGAAAATTTGAATAGAAGTGAAAAGAGAATGTTTTGTTTGTTTGGGTTTTTTTTTTGGTAGGAAAAAGGATAAATTTTATTTTGTTTGTTTAGAAAGGGGAAAGAAAAGGAAATTGGGTTAGAAGTTTTTTATTTGAGTTGATTTTGGAGATAAGAAAATTTATTAGGTGAAAAAGTTATTTTAATTGGGTCACACACGACGCATAGGGACGGAGAAATAAAAAGGAAAGTAAATAAAATTAAAATTTGAGGCCCTAGAGATAAGCAATGTGATCTGCTAAGTACGGTGTTAGATGTGTCAACAGTAAAATTTTGGCTTGTTTGGCCGGAAAAATGAGCAACTTGGCTAGTGCTCAGTGAAGATAAGAAAAGTATTGAAAAAGTGTGTTGACACACGTACCGGACACAGATAACAACTCACGACCACACTTGACGTCCAGAATCAAGAGTGGAAGGGTTACTGTACCTCGTGATCGGAGATCCCGAAACCCTCAGGGGCTGTGAAAACCTCATGGGTTGTGATACTCAAGTACCCGTACCCAGGTATACTGTAGTTAGAGTACGTGCTAATCGCAGTCATACTGTAACCAAAAAGGCCTACGGTGCTACAGTAACCTTTCGGATCACACGCAGTGAATGGAGGCCCGAAATTAGGGGAAAAATAGAAAGCAGCAGGAAAAATAAAAGCTCAGAGGAGAATTACGGCAGAATACTCGATTTACTCAACTCTGGGAATTTTATGATTCTTGGGGATTAAATCTGGGGGAAAAAAAATCGATACCAGAGGATTAACCAAAGCTTACGGGAGCTAGTATACTCATGAGGGGTTAATTACACGCAAGAATCATTAATTTAATCACTCATGGGGCAAATCCCGACCTACAGTAATTAAGTTTTTCTCAAATGCGGTGCTATCTGAGTTGGCGTTAAACTCGAACATAAGGGCCTATTCTGACCTAAGGGGTAGTCTACCTTCTTACGGGCGTATCCACTTACATGAGGGCAAAAATTTCCTCCCAAGGGGTCAGTGTCCCACTTTGGAAGCGAATCAGCAGACCTGAGAGAGGTTTCCCCACTCAAGTGGCGATTCTCATGATCTGATGGAGGTTTCCCCTACTCAAATCGAAAATTTACCTAATTGAAAGAGGTAACTCATTCAAAAGGTTAAAAGGTTCGTTCCCAAGGACTGTGGAGTCAGACTTAAGGTCGATTTTCCAGCCTCGCCATGTCACATTAAACAGATGTGGAGCCATGTCACATTAAACAGAGGTGGTGATCAGTCACATTGACGGGCAAACCCGTACCATGTCCCATAGGAAACATGGCCATGACAAGGTAGGTGACATGCTGCGACCCCGTGGGGTGGCTCCAGTAATGTGTTCTGTTTCGGGAACCCAACCCAGCTGATACTACCACAGGTAAACCTATGGTGTATCTCGGCCTTGTCCTGGGGTGAATGCTGTAGAATAATGGACAACGCGGCCGGGTCGGGGGTGTCAATCCCTAATCCTCATTCTACGGAATGGGGGACGGTGCCATTCGGAGAATGGCTTACTGTAGGGGACCCGATTGTTAACCTAAATCCCCTTTTATTGGCCCTGACCTTAAGGGTCTGAGGGCTTTCTTAACTGAGGGTCCTTCCGAGGGAAAACTAGCTTAGGGGAGACTCCCACAAATATACCCTCAATAACAATAACCCCTGAGAGGACTCACGATACTCCTTCTCAAGTTACTCGGCGCTGGGCGACGGGTTCGGGGTCAAATGCGGGGTCCTACGGACGGCGATGTGGGAACGAACTCCGAGCGATTCGGCGTGGGGATTCGGCAGCTGCTAAACGGCAGGCGGCGACAATTAACGTTTCCTCGGCGAGGGGCGACGGGTCTCTACACTAACGGCGACGGTGACGGGTTCCTACGGTCGGGTTACTGTAGGCGACGTGTGTAAGTGTAGGTGTGTAGGTCGGGGACGAAAATATGGTAATTTATTCGACGTACGGCAAGGCGCAGTTGACAACAATAAAAAATATAATAAAATATATCGACGGCGGACGCGACGTGAAGCTAAACGACGAAAAACCAGTTAGGCTCTAAGAGAGTGCCAAAAACACACAGAACATGCCCTTTTAAAGGGCTCCATAGACTACAGTATGCCTTGGGCGGAGTTAACACTCCCCCAAGCTAACTTCTGCAGCGGAAATCGTTGCAGAAGATGCCTATGATCACATAGACATTTTCAGTTCACAACGTTAAGCATTGGGGCGAGTTTTCACTCTCCATGCTTAACATAGGAACGTCACTAGTGAAGAATTTCAACTAGTCGTTTCACGTTGTGAAACGTCGCTAGTTTTTACTGATAAGAAGTGCACGTTGTGCTCTAATTACAGCGATGAGCTCGGAGAGCTTATCTTTAACGGAAATTCTTGACTAGCGGGCACATACCGTAGTCTACGTGTGCGATTGAAAATAATAAATCAAAACGGAAATAAATGTGCGCAAAAGCAACAGAAATAAACATAAAAGTACACACATAGATTGCATGTAAAAAGTATAAAAACGAAACGCAAAATTGATGTAAATTACTGTAACACAAAACATAACGAAAAACATAATGAAAAATTGTGATGTGAATCACGTGACGTTCGACGAAATCCGTCGGCACGTGACAGAATATTGCAAATTTTTCCGATTGAAGTTGAATAAAATTTCGAATCGATCTGTTTTTTGTTGGGTGTAAAGTGCCTTTTCCCTTATTTACACCATGAATTGTTATAGCTAGTTTACATTGCGTTGTAATTGATATTTCCCGTGTAAATCATTAAACAAAAGAGAACAGACCGCAGCGAGATCAACGACCGTATAATGATTGTAGGTGTTTTCCACGTTTGGTGTAAACATTCGATTTTATCCCTGCTAGAAAGATTTTTTTTGAGGTAATATCGTCCGAAAACGCCGATACGCAAAAATTCAAAAATCAGTCTATCCTTTGTTTAGTGTAAAGTTCATTTTTTGAGCCTCATGTCCCAATTTACAGCGTAAATTGAGACATTCGGGTCAAAAAAAACTTTACACTGTACATGAAGTTAACATTCTGTTGTAAAGTAAATAAATTATTGTCTCACGTTTATATATACTCTGAAAAAAAGAGAATAAAGCGCTCGCACTAAAATAAGCAACAAAATTATGTTTACACAAAACGACATTACAGTAAGACGAGATTAAATTATGGCGAAAGCGGCGGTTGTTGATCATTATTGATTTGTTGTTGATCAATGACCAAAATTGTCGGTTGCGGATCGATCGATTTGGTCATAAAATCGATCAATCGCCTGGCGTATTGGTGCGGTTTGACGGTCGAAATATTTTCCGCTTCGGCGGCGCCGTATTTCACCGTTTTGGCCGCCGATGCCGTTTTCTTTTTCATACCGTAATAGGTCAAAATGTCGACCAATCCGATGAAGTAGATTTCTCTTTTGGGGGCGTCTAGAAAGAAAATCGACCAATCAAAAAGAGAGATCAAACTCCGCCTACTTCTTACACGCACCTTGAATTTTTTTAGCCTTCTTGGAGGCGTTTACGAAAAAATCAAACTCCGCCTACTCTCCCAGAATGACGTCATACTAAAAAAACTGACCAATCAAAAAGTCTCATTTTTTCCCACTGCTCGAAAAAAACTCACCCGATCTACAAGCAACAGCGTGAAATTCGTCGAACTCCGCCTACTATTCCGACTTTTCTATTTTTGGGGGCGTTCAGGAAAAAATCTAACTCCGCCTACTCTCTCGAAACGACGTCATATGCAAGAAACCGAGCAGTTCAAAAGATTATACTTTCCCCATTGGTCGAAAAAATACTCACCCGATCGACAAGCAACGGCGTAAAATTCGTCAAACTCCGCCAACTCATTTCGTTTCTTTGGTTTTTCAATTTTTAGAGGCGTTTGGGGGAAAATCATACTCCGCCTACTCTCTCAAAATGACGTCATACGCAAGAAACCGTCCAATCGAAAAGTCTCCTTTTTCCCATTGGTCAAAAAAATACTTACCCTATTGGCCAAACTCCGCCTACTCATTTCGTATTCTGGCTTCTCTATTTTTGGAGGCGTTCACAAAAAATTCAAACGCCGCCTACTCTCTCTCGAAAATGACGTCATATGCAAGAAATCAAAAAGTCTCGTTTTTTCCCATTGGTCGAAAAAATACTCACCCGATCTACAAGAAAAAGCGTAAAATTCGGCAAAGCATTGCGGGGAGAGCACATGCATCGATTTAATTGGTCGAAAAAATTCCATCATACATTTCATTGGTTGAAAAAATTTATAGTGTTAATTTGATTGGTCGGAAAAATGTAGCTTCCTGCATTTTAACAACAAATCCAACTCTAATCCTAAACCTAAATCTGAATCTATGCCTAAACCAAAGCCAGAAAATTAGTCACAACGATTCTAGAAAATTCGATAAATTTTTTCGATCAATCAGATCGACGCTATTGCTCTTTCCGCAGTTGCTTAATTAAAATTCCTCGAACTCCGACGATTCTTGAAAATTCGATAAATTTTTTCGATCAATCAGATCGACACTACTGCTCTCCCTGCAGTTGCTTAATTAAAATTCCTCGAACTCCGCCTATTCATTTCGTATTCTGGCTTTTCTATTTCTGGAGGCATTTAGGAAAACATCAAACTCCGCTTACTCTCTCGAAATGACGTCATATGTAAGAAACCGACCAATCAAAAAGTCTCCTTTTACCCCATTGGTCCAAAAAAATACTCACCCGATCTACAAGCGACGGCGTAAAATTCGTCGTCCAAATTAAAATCGTCGGCGTTGGCCGGAAAAACGCCGCCGCCGATCGTTTGAGCCGGCGGCGGCGACGACGACGGCGCCGCCGCGGCTCGATTCGGCGAACCGCCGCAACCCAAATCATCGTCCGACATGTTCAACGATGCGACGTCCGGTTCGCTGGAATCGCCGCCGCCGCTGACGCCGAAAACTTCGTCGCCGGGTGCAGTTGCGGCCGGTGGCGGAGATTTGGCGCATTCGTGTATACCGACCAATACGGAATAGTCCATAAGGCGGAGTTTGGATAAAAACTAAATTAATTTATTTGCCATGAGGATCAGACATGCCCGGCAGGAATTTTCCATAGGGGGGGTCCTTGGACTTTTTATCCAGGAGGTAGGGGGGTAAGAAAAACAAAAAAAGTTCTGCAAGCCTGTTTTTCATACCAAATACGCACAAAAATCATCAAAAAAACTGTCTTGGAAAAATTTCAGGAGGGTGTTTGACGATTTTTTTGGGTCAGGGGGTGTGCCCAGGGTCTCAGGTAAGGGGCTTTACCCCTACCTCCCCCTATGTGCATGTATAATGAGGATAAAACTTGAAATGAAAGTTTCGAAAAAATGAAATTGGAGAAAATTTGAAATTTGGACAAAAAAATTTTTTCTACTTCGCAATCAGCTGTTAATAATTTGACCAAAGTTTTTCCGGCGTCTTCCGGCAAATAAAGTTTACAACCGTCGTCTATGAAATCCATATCTTTATACGTGGGGAGGTCTTTTTGCTGTAAAGTAATTGTTGTCTAAAATGACAGGTGTAAAGCGGGCAAAAAATTTTACTTTCTCCTTGTCGCTGGCGCAACGTTGAACTGTAGACCCCTTACGAGAAAATATACATTGTAAACAGGATTTTGGCGCTATAAATCACACTTTACACACCTTCAAATCGTATTTTTTGTGTATATTGTAACGTTGTCCGAAAATATTCCGCATGACGATCAAATAGGTTTCCACATTTTCGACGGTTAATCGATAAAGGCCCAAAAATTGCGGTAGTAATGTTTGACCGCCTTTTTCGACTACGTACTGTGAACATACTAAAAAGTTTACACTAAAACTCTATTTATAGACTAGCCAACTTCGTGATAATCTTGTAGAATGGAATGAACTTCGGCGACTTCTTCGGCGCATAAACTTTTCACTACTAAACTACCGTCGTAACTAAAATAAAATTTCGCTTGACTTTTACCGCTACTTTCCATAACTTCCGGTTGACTTTTGGTGAGAGATTTCTAGAAAAAGGTAGAAAAAATTACGCAAAATTACCCATAAAAATGCAAAATTTACCAAATAATCGTGCTCTTGGATGCCGAATTTTTCTCGTAAATTCCGAAACACGTTAGGGCAATATTCTTTAATTTTAAAATGACTAGGCATGTTATCTCTTGAAAATGGAGAAAAGATGTTGAAAATTTGAGTCTATTTTTGATTTATTTCACTTGTTAAAAGCGTGATTATCAATTTTAACTTTGGAAAATGCTTTAAAATCGTCCGGCAAAAGTAGAGTGGGCGGTGGAACGTGCGATAATTCGCAAATCTAGAATGGGAAAATAATTTAATTTACACAACTCTGCTGTAGCAACGTATTTTTAAACCAATTTTTTTTCTCTTCAAACTCACGGAATGATTAATTCCCCACATAAAAACGCTCATGAAAGGTTCGCTGGCGCGGAATAATTTCCATTTCGGCACAATTGGTTTTTTAGATCTATATTTGGTCGTCGATTTTTTGATCACTTTTTTAGCCGACGACGACATCTGAATGTCGAAAAAATTTAAAAAACCTAACTACTAAAGAGAGCTAAGGATGCACAGAAAAAGAACTAAAAAACGCAGCAAGATGAAAAAACTTGATTATTGATCAGATAAATACAGTAATCTCGAGACCTGACAATAAAAAAATTGTAAAAGCAAATCCTTGCTCGTAGAAATCATTATCATACAAATAACCTACCGCATGAGCAGGATGTCAGATTTTATGTCGCGTTGATGACTATTATGAGTTTAGCTCTCTAAGTGATGGACTAGGTTTACTTTTTAGGAATGTCTTCACTCAGATTGTTGATTTACTGTAGACTCGAAATCTCAAATCTGGTCGTTTTCGAAAATTAAACAAAAAATGAGCGATTCGCGCCGAGTAACTTGTCGGCGACGTCATTTGCTAAACGAATTCCTACTAAAATTTCTAGCCGAATTCGCCGATCAACAAATCGTCGGCGTCGACGCCGGCGGCGACAAGTCTCAAAAATTACGTATAACTTATAAAAACGCTTACTCGTCGTTGAAAAAATTTCCGCTCGAAATTTACGAACATTCGTTGGACGAACAATTGAAAGATTTGAAATTTTTCGGCCCTTTTTTAATTAATAAATTGAAAAAACGTTTAGTAGAATTTAAAAGAGAATTCGGCGATTTGAGTTTCGAATTTTTAGGCGACGATGAGGAGAAAGTTAAAAAGACGCCGATTTCTAGAAATAAATCTACGACGTCGACGAAAATGACCAAAATTTGTGAGCTTCTGGCATACCTGTAAGAAGTCCGACCAGTTGGGGGGAGAATTAACATAAAATTTTAGGGTGGGGGTCCCAAAATTTTCAGAATTTTGGAGAGGGGGGCAAAAAACCCCTAATAAAGTCGGAAATTTAGACAATTTTCCCAAAAAAAAACCGAAAAAGTCATTTTTTCCGAGTTTGGGGGGCGGTTGGGGATAGGGTTGACCAAGTATTGGGGCTCCCACCGCAACCTCCCCCCTAATTCCAGTCCAGGTATGATTTGGGGGGATTTATCCATAATTTTTTTAAATTGATAACTTTTTAGTGCCGAATACCGGAAAATATACTCCTAAACGAGGATCGGGTGCCTATTCGATTTTGTTAGCTTTATACGACAGGATAGATAACCACGACGAATCTACTAAAATCGATTTTGCTCGATTCGCGATTGCCGATAACGATTTGAGACAATCTGCCGAAAAATATTCCAATGAACCGATGTTAAAACCGTCCGCCGAGCGTCATTATACGGCTTTTAGTTGTATGACGAGCTTGAAAACGAAAAATTTAGTCTCGACGCGATTTTCGTCGAACTTGAAGGGCGAAAAATTAGTCTTTTTAACGCAAGATGGTTACCAATTGGCTAAACGATTAAAAATTGACGTTCCTACTGTAGAAAAAATTCCGATAAAATCATCAGGATTTATATATTCGACGCCCGAAAATCGAGAAACTTTGTTCAAAAATTTGGCCCACCGTCGTTTAGACGAAGATTTCGGTTTGGAAATGTACCGTATAAAAGCTACAGTGAACTTTTTAGAAACGGATATGCAAGATCGTTTGTATAAAATAGACGACGATACTGCTACTGTAGCCGATTCGAGTTTCGTTTTCGCGTATTTAAATGGTGCCGACGCGCCGGAACGAGCGCCAGGTTTTTCGACGATTTCTGCCGACGCCGGCCATTTTGACGCCGCTAGTGCCCCCAGTTGTTCTCAAATCGATGGTGATATCGACGTCGTACTTTTAGTCGATTGCGCCGAAACGTTATCAAAAAGTTTGAAAAATAATAAACAAAGCCGTCAATTATTGAACAATTTTTTAAAAACGTCAGGCGTCAAATACGAAGAACGAAAATTGAACGTCGGCGATTATTTGTGGATAGCTCGAAAAAATGATCGAGAATTAGTTTTAGATACTGTAGTAGAAAGGAAACGATTGGACGATTTGGCTAAAAGTATAAAAGATAAGTAAGTTGATAAGATTATAGAAAGGTACCAGCCTTACTGTAGTAAAATTTTAACTTTCTTTCCAGTCGTTGGTATAGCCAAAAATATCGATTGAAACAATGCGGTCTCGGTCGAGTGATTTATCTTTTCGAAAATATGACCGGTCCGAACGTCGGTTTAAACCCCGAAACGTTGGAAAATGCGATTGTAAACGCTTCGGTAAATTTCTACAGTAAACCGGATTTTTTTGGGGTGAAAATTTCCCGATTCGCAGGTACAAGATGGTTTCGAAGTTTATAGAACAAACGACGTAAAAGATACGGCCAGATTTTTGACTCGAGTGACCAAATTTTTCGAAAAGACTTTACAAGAGATTACTGTAGGTTTAATATTTAAATTTTCGAGTGTAAAGTTTACTGTAATCTTTTTTCTCTTCAGAATGACAGAATTAGCTTCGAAGAATTTCAAAATTTGGCTTCCATAAATAGAAAATTTGATGTCGAAACGAGTTTGGCCGCAATCTTTTCTCAAATACCGGGCGTTTCGGTAGAATTGTCGCAAAATTTGGCTTCGAAGTTTGGCACTTTGAGCAATTTTCGAAAAACTTCAAATCTGGAGTCGATTTTGCGTGAAATGGACCTAGGGGGACGTTGCGGACGTAAAGTCGGCGCCAGTTTGGCTCAAAAAATTGTCGAATTTATGGATATTTTTTGATTAAAGTAATAAAATTGAACCGATTTTTGTCCTTCAAGACCCTTATTAGATCAAGTTTACAATTTAACATTACACAATATGTTACACCAACTACAAATTTCAAACGAGCTGGTTCGGCTGTCACAACAAAACAGTCTTTTTTTCAAATGCCATTTTACGGAGGAAAGCTGAAATCAGGAACACATGCCTAATTTCGTTTCAGGACCATACATGTAATTGGGGGGAAGTGCTATGGGAACCCCCCAGATATCGATGCCCATATGACTAGCCATTGGGCGGCAACTCCCCTCCAGGGTTTTCCAATCCAGGGGCCTCCATACTTTTGGTCAGGAAAATACTAAAAAATCTCAATTTTTTGATGAAAAAATGTAAATTTTTGAACAAAGAATGGTCTTAAATGTCAATTTTCTTGGCGCTTCGTGCCATAAATACATTTTTTCGGTCTTTTTAGAAAAAATTACTATTTTTTGAACGGGGCTTTTTTCGCAAAAAAGTGGAACTTCTTCCCTTCAGAGATTGCTTCCCCCAAATTTTCAATTTCAATTTTCCAAATTCAGAGATTGCTTCCCCCAAAATTACTGACCCCCAGCCCGAAAAAAGTGGGCCGAACCCCCCCCCCCCCCCAGACCTCGGGATGCTGTTACATGTATGACCTGAAGTAAACCAGAATAAAACGGTTTTCAGATACCCAAACCCAAATAGTTTTGACAGCTTTTTTGTTTTTATTTGGGTTTGTAGGAGACTTTAGACCACCTATATTCTGAAAAATCAATTCATCAACAACAATACTTATCAATATTGGTAATTGCATTTTATCAAATTAATTTTTAACAAACAATAATTTTTCAGCAGTTTCCCACCCTTCATTCTGTTTCGACCTGATTCATAAATTAGACATGCATGGCTAATCAATCTTTCTGAGGGCAATGATGTGGATAGTGATGCCAAATATCTTCCTACAACACACACCAAAATCCAGTTTTTTTGTTTAATGGCCACCAATCCAGAAGGTCTTCATGAATCCTAAGTCGTTTCTTCTTTTCATAATTTTCAATTTGCTGAAAAAGCTATATTGAAGTATACTATGATTGAGGAAGCATGTTCAAGATTACCATATCAAACATAAGTGCACACTACACCAGGCGAAACTAACCATCTATGCCAGTCGCATCTAGGATGTGTGAGGAATGCATCTGGGATGCACCCAGGATTCGATCAGCACACTATACTGACAATAAAATTGACAGGCCATGCGCTTGTGTCACACAAAGCCAAAGAATTTTGATGATGCTTGCTTCAGTGTTGCCAGATGGAATTATTAAAAACCCGTCATTTTTTTCGAAAAAAACCGAAAATCCCGTCACATCCCGTCACATAAATTTTGAAACCCGTCACAAACCCCGTCAACGAAATTATAAAAAAAACTAATACATAATCGATACAAACGTGAGAAATAAAATGGAAAAGCGTATATTCAACAACTTTATTCAATATCAACACATTCAATAAGCTCAATTGCACAAAAGATGTCATTTTCTTCATTATCAACATCATTATCATTGGCAACATATATATCAGAACAAAACAATTGCAACATTTCTTTCGACGGTGTCATTGTAGCCGGAGATGAACGCGTGAATTTCAAACCATATCGAACACTTAGTACCGAATCAACTGTTTCACAGATCAGTCGATTTCTTAGCCTATTTTTAACCAGTGCCATAGCCGAAAAGGCACGCTCAACGGATGCATTCGAAAACGGAAGGCTGAGCAAATTCAAAGCAAATGTTGAGATGTTCATGAATCGACTGTTTCCGGCTGTATCGGTATTGTTGTGCACTTTCAACCAAAACTCGACGACATCCGTTTGTTTGACATCAATATTCGACGAGGTGTTGCAAACATCGGCCAATAGCTTGAATTCGTCATTTGCAGCTTCAATGTCAGGCGTCAAAGTACGGAATCGTTTCAACAACGGGACGATATTTTCGCATTGTTTGGAGACAACGGTGGATGGACTGAGGGATTCGAGTAATCGCAGCATTTTGAGACTGTTCGGCAAACGCTCACGCACCTGTAAAAATTCTCATTATGCAACTAGAAACGAAAACTCATTTGCGACATAAAACCAAATGAAATGCGTTTCGTCTTCATTTCTTAAATACGTGTACAAATGAGGATGCGGCACATTTGTCTCCGGAGCTCCTACTGCTTATAAGAGTTAAACAAGTTAAACAAAATATTACGAGTAAATCGAGGCTGGAGAACCCAATTATAGATATATTCTGATGGTTTTATCTGTTGTACAGTTACATTCTGATTAAGATTCATACTTGACGGGCGCCTTCGACCAGGCATGATCGGCACTGGTTTTTGATTGCCTGACGATCAGTTGCCGATATCGTGTCACAATTGATCATGTCGTCAAAATCAATACCGAAGTCGATGATGTTTTCATGGCTAAAAAGATGATGAAAATAGTCAATTAAAAGCAAAAAAATGTCCAACTCGTCTTCAGTCAAAGCGTCCAATATCGACTTTTCAATACAATCGGCGGTCTTGTTTTCCAAGTGTATCAATCTAAATTGAGCCAAATTACATTTATTAAAATAAAAACATTAACTTATTGGTTTATATTTATTGTATTTTTTTATATAATTGTGATTTAAAAATATTTTTATAATTATTATATATTGAAACCTATAAAACGTCGTCACAAGCCGTTTTTGTTGACGAGAAACATATCGAATTACTATGCATAACAATGGCTGCATTGATATGTCGGTCGATTCGTCAATTAAAAGCGAAAACTTGGAATTTCCAATATCGTCCAACAACATTTTTCGGAAACCTGGTGCAAGAACTCGAGTAACTAATTTTGAGCACTTTGTTCGGCCGAGCTAAATATTTTAAATGAGAATGAGTTTCAGGGATTTTGTAGAATATTTTATTTCACTCATTTGATACTTTTTATATTTAAAGATTTTTTTCATATATTTCAGTTTTTAGGTACCCTCATCTTCTTAGCTACTTCATCTTTTTTGAACAAGGTTTGGATCAAACTGATTAGCATGTCCGATTGGCGAAAGGCAATCGATGAATCAGCAATAAATGATGCAAGTCTTAATTCCGCAACTTTCTGAACGTCGGGAACCAGAGCTTTAACATGATTCGTAATTAAACAATTTCCAAAGTTTGCGGCGTGTGCGACAGCTTGGCGATGTGTTTGCGTTTTGGCATGATCTTTCAAATCACTTAGTCGAGGATTTAGCTCGCGTTTGCAATATCTACACCACACTTTTGACGAATTGTTCGGTACGGATGCAATCCAACCTTTAATTAAAAACAAATTTGTTGTATTTTCATCCCCCACAACTATATACAAAAAAAATAATGTGAATACTTTTCAAATCCGATTCATTCTCCCATTCTTTACAATAATACCGTGTCGTCACACATTTTGATTTTTTTGTGGTCAACGTTTTATTTTTCCGTTTTGACGGTGGTTGTTGCCGATTTTCGTCTGTGCTATATTTCGATTCTTCGCTGAGATCAATCACTGAATCCTGATCACACATTATATATAACACAAACCGATAAAATGGCACAACAACTTGACTAGAGTAATATTATGTACAACAATAACAAAATTCTGAATAAAATAATTAACTATTAATTGTAGGTAACAAAACATTTTTACTTAACGTGGAGTGCAAGACATACTTATTATAGAAGTCCCACCAAACGCACTTGTAAATAACTAAAACCTCTCCCATATTGTAAAATTCCATTAAATTTGTAAAGATTCAATGAAAAATTTGGGCAGAGCCTCCGGCCGACCCTCTCGTTTTTTGCAAAATTACCTTCTAAAAAATCCATTAAAAATTTGGGCAGAGCCTCCGGCCGACCTTCTCGTTTTTGCAATTACTTTAAATTTCTATCAAATTAATTGAAAATTTGTGCAGAGCCTCCGGCCGACCCTCTCGTTTTTGCAAAATTACCTTAAATTCCTAAAAAAAATCCATAAAAAATTTGGGCAGAGCCTCCGGCCGACCTTCTCGTTTTTGAAGTATTACTTTAAATTTCTATAGAATTAATTAAAATTTTGGGCTGAACAATCAATTAAGTGCATGTTAAAAAAGCAAAAACGCAAAAAAACCCAAAAGTTTACGATTTGTCAGCCCCTGCTAGAAATGCATACCCGTAGATAACAAAAAAAACCAATAATTAACCAATAAATGCAGCATAAATTGGTTCGAAACGGCATCATCAACATATATTCACGCCTCACGGGTTCTGATTTATTTTTTAAAGTATGGAATGTACCCATGGTTTCTTTTTTGTGCACAATGCATATTTTTTCAGGTCCTTGCACAAATTTTTTGCATCTAAATGTGCAATTGTATATACTTATAACGTTACGTGCACAAATTTAAGTGGGTGTGCACAGCCGGTGAACAAAAAACGACCAAAATTCGTGCATAAAAAAGAAACACTGAATGTACCTAAACCTACCTTACCAATTACACTTTCACTTTAAAGCATAGTTTTTACTTGCAATCTTAAATATAATCACATTTCCAACTTCGCCAAAAAATCGATAATAAAAAAACACCAAAAATAAAAATAAATAAACAGTATACTATGCAATACATCGTAAACCAAGCCAACCCAAATGTATGGAAATATCTCAATCCGTCAAAAACTCATTCCCGTCACACAACCCATCAATATCGTCAGATTCCCGTCAATTCCGTCACAAATAGTGAAATACCGTCACAAATCCTGTCATTTTTTCATCCCGTCAAACTTCCCGTCAATTGCCTCGTTTCCCGTCAAAATTGACGGGAACCCGTCACATCTGGCAACACTGGCTTGCTTCTTACCTCCCTATAGAAAGCACACATTATTTAGCAGATATAAATGAAAGGTCAACTGTTGTCATACTGTAGGTCATCATGATTGATTGCACGAATGTAAATTATTGAAAAAGATGAAAGTTTTCTTTGTGCAGCCGAAAAAGGTGCATTCTGTAGGCATTCAGGATGCATCTGGGATGCGAATTTTTGAGGGTTAGTTTCGCCTGGTTGTGTACTGGCTTGATGACTATTTTCTTTTGAACTGCTATCTGATTGATAAGCAAAGTCTTCCATACTCAAGCCTGTGGAAGTTGTGGATGGTTTTGTTTTGTTTCATTTCTTCATTGGCTGAGGTTCTATATTTGATACACATGTAACGGAGCCCCGACGTCTGGGGGGTCGGAGGACTTTTTTGGGCCAGAGGTCAGTAATGCCCAAAATTTTGGGGGGAGGGTTCTCCCAAGGAAGAAAAATCGATTCTTTTCCACGAACAAGTCTGAAAAATAGTTTAAAAAATTGTAATTTTTTCTAAAAAGACCGAAAAAGTGTATTCATGGCGGGAAGCACCCAGAAAATTGACATTTTTGACCATTTTTTGTTCAAAAATTGACACTTTTCATCAAAAAATTAACATTTTTCAGTATGTTTCCGACCAAAAGTATGGGGGTTCCTATGGCTACCATATGGCTAGCCATAGGATGGGAAAATCCTGGGGAGTGGTCGCCCAACGACAATTTCTGGGGGGGGGTAGTTCCCATAGCACTTCCCCCCCAATTACATGTGTTGGGGATGTGCTTACGGCAGTAGCAATCCCACATCTATGCAAAATTGGTGAATCGACAAAGTTACGATTCCACCAAAAAAGGAAGAAAACATTATTATTACTATTCGGGTTTACCTTCGCAATTTTGGTGTGTTTCGGGCGAGTCGCATCCGTTATAAATTGTATTGTACTGTTTCGCCTAGTAATGGCAGACGCTGACAGCCCCACACCATATTTGCATAATATTATTATAATAATTATTTATTATTTATATTATTATTATTACTCGCGCATTGAGCGGTTGGAGCGAGTCGTCTTACACGGGAGCCAAGCCAAGGTGAAGCCCCAGTCCTTTTGGATATTATTGAAGTGAGTTCGGTGTATTTGTGTGAACCTTTAGGAGGCATCTGGGGAGACCCTGAGTGCCCTTCGATTGCAAGAGTTAGAGTTTCCAGTTACTTATTAGTGACTGAAGGTTGTGTTTATTTCTGCTTAAGGACTGTTGCACTGTGTTCAGTTGATTGCTAATAGGAAGCTCCTTTGAGTGACCTACAGTAGTCGATTGAGTACAAGCCGATAGGACTTGAGTTATATTGCTGACATCTTCGGATCTAAGCAGAGAAGTAAACATAACAAGTGGTGGCTTCTGACACTTGCAATACGGAAGAGCGCAGAGTCACTCGAGGTGTCACAAAACCTAAAGGTTTTTACAAAGACTTAGGGCTCAAAATGTCCAAAAATGCTGAGGATTTAGCCTCTGGTACGACTTTACCGAGGACTCCGCCTGGTGTAAGGCATGATGAGTCGGATAAATCTTTCCCACTGCCCGTGGTATCTAATACTACGAGCAAGCGGAAAGGCTCTGACTCAAGTGCCATAAGCCAGCGGGCTGAGGTAAAATTGGACCCAGTAAGCGCTCCCACTTCCGTAGCGCCTATAATGGCCAGCAATAATACCAATAATATGGCCACGGCAAAGGAACTATTGACTGCTGAGGATAGAGACGCTCAATTATTGGCGCCTATCGATAGAAGGCCGAAATTGGCTGAGGATCATATTGATCCATTCCATCAATTTAGAGAGGAACGTTTTCGACGACCTCGACAACGATTTGATACATATCATCGCGAATACGTCAACGAAAATTTGGATAATATTCGGGATGATTACCGTCACGATCCACTGGACGACTTACGATTCGAAATGAGTCAAAAGGACGACGAAATTCGACGACTAAACGTCAAAATTGATAAAATGGCCGATTCGATGGTCGGAGTCCAAGGACTATTGGAAAGATTCGTCCTGGATCAAAAGGAAAGGGATATCCGAGTGAGTATGACTACAGACAGACCATTGCAAACTCAGGATATGTGTAGAACTTTGCCAACGACGTCTGCAACCTGTATTGCCAATGACCAAAGGTTACGGCAGATGGAAGCAGATGAGTCAGAGCAAAAGTTCACAGTCAAACCTGCTGTGAAATCAAAGGTTTCTACGGAAAAACGGGTAACTGAACCGCTTGCTGTTCGAGAACAAGCAAGTGATATAGTTGCTCAATTTTTCCAAGAGGCTGATGAGGAAGCAGCAGGTAGTCATAAGGAAAGCAAACATACTACGTCAAAGCACAAACGATCCAAAAAGTCCACACGAGGAAATTCATCAGATTCTGATGACTCCTCAGTGGATGGATTGGAGCCTACTGTGTCAGATATAGTGAAGGCTGTAAAGCCAAAGCTACTCCTCGATGACATGACTGAGACACAAGTTCTCAGCTTCCTAAATGATTTAGAGGCAGAATTTACTTCAGAAACTACTGATAAAATGAAGCTGGCTGCCTTACGAGCGCTTTCTAAGGGTGTACCGAAAGCTACTGCCAAAAGGTTCAAAAGTTACGAAAAAGCCCGAAGAAAGTTGCTCAAAGTGCAAGCTCCAGATTCAAATGTCGGTATGCAAACAAGGGAGCTGATGAACATAAAGCAGGAGTTTGATGAAGCTCCAGTGAAATTCCTCAAGAGAATTAGTGTGCTAGTAGATAGATTGTATCCTAATAAGACCGAAGAGTTCAGAGATCGTTTCATAATTGATACCTTTTTGTATAAAGCATCTGAAGAGTATCAGATGGAGTTGCTAGATCAAAGAGAAAAGTATGAAACATGGCACGATTTAGCAGAGGATGTGCACAAGATTGATAAGCGGAACACAGCTGCTTATAAAAAGAGAGGAACTGCGGAGTCTCCAATTGTGATAAATGAGGTGACGATGGGTGAAGGGCAAGCTGAAGTGGCTTATGTCGGTAGAAATAAATTTGGCAATGCCCCACAAAGGCAGTTTCAAAATAAAGCTATGCGACAGCAAGCAAGGAGAGAGAAGCAAGCCCCGATCCTAGTGTCAGAAAAGAAGGATTCCGATACTTCTATAGAAGAGAATAACTCACAGGGGACTCAAATGGCTACTACTCCCCAAAAGGGAAAAGAGCCTGAGGAACCTAGCAGTGATTCTGTTCTAGCAAAGTTATCACAGGAGATTGCGAAGTTGGCTCAGTGTTATCAGGAGATAAGCCAAAAAACTGATGCTAAATTGAATGAAATTTCTGCCAAAGTTAATAAGGGCAAACCCCAAAAACCTGGTGGAAACGAGTTCAGGAAACCATATTGTCGATACCATAGAAATAATTCTCATGACAGGTCTGAATGTAAAACCCTTCAATGGAAAAATGCACAAGGACGTAATTGGGATAATCGATACGGTGGAAACAGAGGTTTCAGGCAGCAGTTTGGAGGCTTTAGAGGAGGATATGTTGATGGGAGCAGTAGAGGTGCTCATGCCGTAGGTTATTATGGTGATACTATGGATTATGATACTTATCAACGATTCATGGATTACCAGAATAGATTGCGGAATGAGCAACTCTATATGGCACCACAACTGCCAGCCCCTAGCCAACAGCTGATGATCACAGCTCCCCCTCAAGGTCAGGTTCAAATCAGTAACCCTAGCCCAAGTGTGCAAGCCATTTCCAGTAGTCAACCATCCACGTCCAGTCAGACAGAGTTGGGATCTGCTGGAGGTGTTAATAGCATTGCCACTACGGGTCAAGGTGTTAGTGAGATGAAATGGCCTGGAGTATTGAAGTGTGCCATGATGAAAGAGGATTATTCAAAGGTTACGAAAGCGTTCAAGCATGGGATAATTCCTAATCAGGAGGAACAATTAAGGTTTTCTAAATTTCCTCGAACTCTCCCATTTCACATTAATGTGACAATATGTAATACTAACACCAAGGCTTTAGTGGATACTGGTGCTCAGTGTTCGGTGATGTCTTCATGGTTCCTTAAGGAAGCTTTTGATGAAGAATATACTGGATATCCTGAGATACTAAAAGTCACTGTTGCTGATGGTGCAGTAGTACATGCACATGGTTACATACAATTTAAAATGCATTGTGAATTTGGAGTTTTCTTGGTGAAAGCCATAATCATTCCTAATGCGGAGGAAAATCTCATAATTGGAACGGATTTCTTAGCACATCCGGATGTTGGAGCAATGATAGATTTTGGTAAAGGTATCATGAAACTTAATGGAGTTGAGAAAGCTATAAGTGTTGTACCTAAAGATCACGCGAGTCATATACAAGCTATTGATTGTATAGGGGAAGCACCTATAGTACATTCAAGTCCTGAAGAGGATCAATACCCCAGGATCTGCCAATTAGGTATAGTGGTTCCAGTGGTATCGTGTACGAAAGTATACGTACCACACGGAACTGATGTGCTTATTAAGGCAAGATTATGGGAACGATCGTCTAAAACAGATCTCAATTGTTTGGTCATTGAAGGAAATAAAGAAGAAAAGAGATTCAGAGTTGATAGCACACTGGTTGATGGTAAACGGGAAGACTTTGTTCTGATGATTTCGAATAATACGGGTTCCAGATGCCAATTGCAACCTAACCAGGTTGTAGGCTACTGTCACTCAATATTACAAGAAAATTCAGGAGTATCAGAAGTACAAAGTACGAGTTGTGGGATATTTAGTGTTGAAGATAATTTTAATGCCACTCCCAGAATGTCCGTGCATGATGCATTGGCATTTAGTGAAGCGCTATATAAAATGATCTCCAAGGCTGATATCAATGAGGAATTAAAGGAAACAGCTGTAGCAAAACTGTCTAAGTACAGGGATGTTTTCAGCTTACCCAATGATCCTTTAACTACAACACCGTATCTTACGTGCAAAATTGATACTGGTAATGCAATGCCAGTGGCAAAACATTATTACAGAGCTCCCATTAACCAAAGATCAGGGATTAGAGCTTAAGTCCAAGACATGTTAGATAAAGGAGTTATTGAACCCAGCCGGTCACCGTGGGCTGCTCCACTTTTCCTAGTTGGGAAAAAGGACGGTTCCACGAGACCAGTTGTGGATTTCAGAGGTATAAATGAGGTTACTAAGGACGATAGGTACCCTATACCTAGAATGGATGATTATTTGGATTGTCTAGGTAATGCCAAATTTTATACCACATTGGATCTAAAGTCTGGATATTGGCAAGTCCCACTTGAGGAGAGTAGCAAGGAGAAAACTGCATTTATATGTCAGGAAGGCCTATATCAGTTCAAAGTTATGCCTTTCGGACTTAAAAATGCACCTGCAGAGTTTCAGAGAATGATGGAGAGAGTGTTGCATGGTCTAGTCTGGAGAGTCTGCCTGGTTTATATTGATGATATCATTGTGTTCTCCAAGACTTATGAAGAACATTTGGAGAATTTAGAGTTGGTCTTGCAAGCTCTTCGGAAAGCAAAGCTAACACTTAAACCGGAGAAGTGCGAATTTCTTCCAAAAAGTGTTCATTTTCTTGGACACATACTGGACGAAAATGGAATCTCACCAGATCCGAAAAAAGTGAAGGCTATTACGGAATTCGAATTTCCCAATAGCTTTAAGCGTATGCAACGATTTCTGGGGATACTGCAATGGTGTAAGAAATTTATCCCAAACCTTGCAAATCTTGCAGAACCGTTGTATAAGCTTACCGCTACGAGAAAGAAGAAGTTCCAAGCAACAGAGGAACATCGCCAAGCGTTTGAAAAACTGAAAAAAGCACTCACCTCAGTGCCATTTCTACGGTATCCTGTTTTGGATGGAACTGCGGAGTTCATTCTCCAAACAGATGCCAGTGGAACCGCACTGGGAGCAGTACTTTATCAGAAGACTAAAGATGACCAATGGGTAATAGCCTATAGCAGCCGAATCCTTAAGGAAGACGAGAGGAAGTGGTGTGCTACAGAGCGAGAATGCCTAGCGGTTGTCTATGGTCTTAAAGTTTACCGGCACTATTTGTTTGGACAAAAAGTACTGATCAAAACTGATCATAAACCTCTTTTATCTATGAAAGTAAATACCCAAACTAATGATAAATTGAAAAGATGGTATTCCATTATAAATCAATTTAATCATAGATTGGAGTATGTGCCCGGTAGACAAAACGCAATGGCTGATTTTCTCTCAAGAAAAGATGAACCCGAAGACGCTAAGGACAAAAACCCACCAAAATGGGAATATGTCTTCAAAATTCAATTTCGTAATTTCGGAACTCAAACCAATGAAATTGAAACCCAAGTATTGGTACAACAATTTCAGAAGATGAGGGACGAAGAGGTTGAAAGTAGAGACAAAAAATTGTCCCCAAGCAGACCGAGGAATTGACAGATATCCAGGAATTGACGGTAAGAAACGACAATATTGCACCAACTACCAAAGATGTATTGCAGAGCAGAAATGAAATGCAGAAGCTTACGGTAGTTGATGCAGTCACAACTAGAAGACAAGCAAAACTTCAGGATCAGAGTGCACAAAATCAAGAACAGGGTACATCTGTACCAATTGATCCTGAAAACATTGCTTGGCTTTTCCCGAATAGAGAAAAAGAGTTTGAAGAGGTGAAGGAAGGAGAAAAAGAAGAAAAGGATGATGATAAGATCGATTATCCAATTGATCTAAATGTTATCGCTCAATTGCAAAAAGAAGACACTAATCTTACCCCAATTTGGGAAAGATTAGGGGTCAAAAGCACTACGAAGTATCATAGTGGATTCTATGAGGATAACGGAGTTCTTTATAGGGAAACTGAGGGACGTGGCCATGATCAGATCGTGGTCCCGAATTCCCTCAGAGACAGCATACTTCACCAATATCACGGAGCCGTTATAATGACACACCAAGGGTTCAAAAGAACTCTGGGGATTGTCAAACAGCGGTTCTGGTGGCCTGGCATTGAAAAAGATGTCAGAAATTGGTTGAAGTTTTGTCCTGTCTGCCAAGTGGCTACTCCCGGTAAAAGCTCCATATCCCCATTGATACCCATTATACCGGAGGGTCCCTTCGATATTGTGTCTGTGGACATAGTAGGGATTGCTCCCTTGAGGGAACATCGCCCATATGTCATTGTCTTTCAGGATTATTTCACTAAATGGGTTGA
Source organism: Romanomermis culicivorax (assembly GCA_963922205.1). NCBI lineage: Eukaryota > Metazoa > Nematoda > Enoplea > Mermithida > Mermithidae > Romanomermis > Romanomermis culicivorax. Next base: position 282,073 of record CAWUHX010000314.1, on the reverse strand, counting down.
AGCTATATTGATTCCTGATCAGACGGCTGAAACCATAGTGGATGCATTCTTAGAGCATGTGATATTTAGGCACGGTACCCCAAGAAAACTTCTTAGTGATAATGGATCTGGATTTAATTCAGATCTTATGAAAGCAGTCTGTAAACTGTTAGAGTGCAGAAAAATTTTCACAACAGCATACCACCCACAGGGTAATGGTATGGTTGAGAGATTTAACCAAACTCTAATAAAGCAGCTGCGAAAAGTTGCAATTGAGGATAACAATAAATGGCCAAGGTACCTCAGTGCAGTGGTATTTGCATATAATGCCACACCTCACGCAGCAACGAAATGCTCGCCATTTTCACTGCTGCGGGGGCATGAAGCTAATTTTGGTATCAATTTCACTGCTGCTCTTAGAATAGTCATGCCTAATGACTATGAGGCTTATAAGTATGTTTTGGCTACCCATCTTACAAATTTGTACGAAAGTATTGCCGAAAACATACAAAAAGCCGCTAAGGACAGCAAGAAATATTTTGATAACAAAATTAAAACTTCTGGTTTTAAAAATCAAGATTGGGTTCTGTTGAAAGTAGACAGACAGAAAAAATTGGGGTTACCTTGGCAAGGACCATATATCATCATCGATGATAAAAGATTGAAAGACAATGTGCTCACAATAGCGCATTGGAATAACCCGCTTAAAAAGCAGGTCGTATCGGCAAGTAGGCTAAAACACTTTCGATACGAAGGTACCAGATGGTCTCGACACGAAATGTCGCAGGTCTTCCAGGATACTCCAGTTAACGCAACTGGAAATCCCGCCGAGACCGAAGATCATCCGGTCATTATTTCTGTGTCTAAAAATTTTTAGCAGAAAATGCCGTATATGTGTAGTTTTTGTGAATAAAATTTTTATTTTTTGTGTTATTTAACCGATTTTTATTCGTTTAATACCTTTCTTAAATTTTGGGTAGCGAAGGGTCAAATTTTCAGAATAATATTGTTAATTTGTACACCCGACGCTAAAATTTTTGGATTACATTTTGGGAGGTTTACGACCAATTTTCATTTTCAATTTCAAAAGTCGGGTTTTCTTGTGCTCCGCGTCGCACAAAATTTTCGGAACAAATTTTTTCGTCCAGCCCAAGGACCCGATAAAATTATTTTCGGTAATTTCGTATATTGTATCGATATTGAAGTAACGATAAGTGTTTTTTAACATTTTGTTTACTTTAGAAGATACAACGCGGAATTTAAGAAAAAATTTTTAAACAATTTTTAAATGTCGAAATTAGGCGTCGCGCCTTTCGCGCCAAATTATTGCGCGCACGCCGACCACATTAAGGCGGGCCAACCGCAAGGCCGCCAAAACAATCGTTATTTTTTGACCGACGGTAAGTTTTTATTTAATTATTTCTTGGTATGTGGGACGAATTCGCCCATTTAGGTGTCTTAGGAATGATTTCTTCACGCTCAATTTTCTGAATGGGCCAACCAAGGGGAAAACGAGTTCGGAGAAAAGTTTCTAAAAATGTTAGGATAGGTGAAAAGAAAAAACCTAATGGATTTACGGCCCTAAAAAGCCAAAATCTAATGGTTTTTACCTTGGATCCGACTCCGAAGCATTTAAATTTTGGTTTTATTAAAGCCCCTGGTTTACTAAATTTATTTCTTGGATTAGTTAAAACCTTAATTGGTTATTTATTCACTATTTAATTTTGGTACCGAGGCGTGAAGTTATCGCTAGGGTAAGTGGTAAATCGATGGAAGCTGACGTCGAGAAGCGAAAGGTGGTGCAAATGTGAGGTTCCTGAAAAATTGGTGTAGCATTTGTGTTAATCACTGGGCCTGCTTACTTTATGACTTTGACACCTAACCTCACTAATTAATTTATTTTTCCCCACGCTAAATCTTTTTCCTAATTTGGTGCCGGTCAAAGTTGATTATTTATTTGGTGGTGGTGGCCTAATGCCTGATTTATAAAGGGTCAAGGGGCAAATTCTTTTTGATTTTTAGACTACAACATCAAGCGTCTGGTCCGCGTCGGAGAAATCGAACAATGGTTCGCCGGGGCGATGGGTTATTGGCCGCAACGACCAATGGAACCCGAACGGGTTCACGGCGGCAACGTCGAACCAATCCTGAAGCAATTGGCCACAAGCCAGTCTCGGGGGCTAGGCGTTGTCGGATTTGACGTCGAAAAGGTCAAGAAGACTGAGGTATGTATAATACCTTATAAGGTAGCGATCCAGAACCCGGAAGGGAAAGAGTTCGCTAGGCTGGTGTCATTTGCACACATAGATGGTTCCAGCTTTGTTATCGACCTTACAACATTGAAGCCGCAGGAATGGGATCATTTGATTTCATTCCTTTCATCGGTGGATCGTTTCTTGGTCGGTTTCAAAGTTGTGGACGATCTGGTTGCAATTTTGAACGTCTACGGATCCGGGTCAGGGGCCTCAGCTCATGATAAGACGAAAATTATACAGGCCCGTATACTCCAAGGATTTGGAAAATATTGGGACTGTGAAATTTGCGTCAGATTGATGACGGGGCCCATGGCCAATCACGCTCGTGATTTAGGATTGTGTCCTGAAAACCTTGGGTTAAAAGGACTATTCACCGAATTTTACTTGGCTGATGTCGGCAAATATCAATGCGACTTCGGTGACAAAAAGATTCGAGAAAAGTTCTTGGCCCCCAAGATTCAGGAGGCAGAAATTGTGTATGCTGGCCTAGATGCCTATTATTCAATTGCCGTATTTTTGGGGTTCTTTCACTACGGGTTTTGCGGTGAATTAAGTGGGGTTACGGCAACGTACCCCCATGATATTTTATCGCCGGCCCAAGTGAAAACCTTGGCTTTCCGCTTTTATACGGTGTACTCTCAAGACCTAACGGGGTTCGAGGATCGAAACTTCGTAGATGAGAAGGACATGGTAAAAAGGCAGTTGTTCAAGGTCTACCACATGATGCGGCAAGAGGTAATGGCCAGGTGGGCTACGCAATTTCATAATGACCTGCCGGAATATTCATGTCCTGCGGATATTAAAAATCCCGCTAAGGCTACGGTCCACACTTTACTGTCTGGGGTTTATCCCAAGGCGCTAAAAGCTGGTCCAAGCAAAAAGAAAGTGAATCAGTGGGAAGACGTAAGTGATCCGGAGGACATGGATACGATGGAGCAACAGGTCAATAGGACTAACGAGGTGATAAACCGATTGCATACAGAAATGTTGCAAGGGGTTTCGTTTTTCAAGTTGACGGATCCGGTAGATGTTGTGTGGTATATCACAGCCGGTCTTGCCATGAATAAAACTCCTCGACAGGACTGGTCCAAGCAGCTTCAATCGTTTCAACTCGGAACGGACTGCTACGAACCAGTGGAAATCGACACCGGTATGGCTAAGTATGACAGAGATCACTGGATGGCGGACTTGAGGAATTACGAGCATGTCATGGACTCAACAAAGTTTCCTGCCTTGGAAAAGGCATGCAACCTAATTCCTCTACCATTCTTTGTTTTCTGGCCTCATAGCCGTGCCGAGTACGATTACATACTGAGGGAATTATTGAATTATAATTTCCTCAAATCCTACTCGAAGGAGGATGCAGAGTTAATAAAGAAGATGGCATGGAAGACCGATGACAGGGTTTTACAGAATTACAACATAGTAGCATCCTTACCGCCAACGGAACCTGAACATGCTGTAAAAGGCAAAAGGGTTACGACCTGGCAAAATAGGTTTGGTTTTATGCCTATTCGGTTGCGCTTGCGCAACAAAATAGGTTCTCCAATTTCGACGGAAAAAGCAAAGGACAATATTACCCATAACAAGGATTATTGGGCCAACTGCTTTTTCTACGTCAGATTCTACTATGCGGAATTCGGTAGTAAAACCCCGTCACTGCGATATGGTTTGGCACCAGACACGCCTACTCTTCAGACGGGTCAGATCAGATGTATACCGGCTGATTATCCGTTGTATACTATTGAATTTCCTGAAAAGTGTATTCACCGGAGGCCTCTGCCGTCGGAATTACCTATGGTTACCTATTCATACGGTAATCAAACCAAACAATCCGATTTCAGGACGAAATCTGATATACTGGACCCTGATAATGAACCCACAGTTCAAACGGGTCTAGTGGACGAGGACGTCACGGAATTGGAGAGTGGGGATGAGGATAAGTCCGCACTCCTGGGAGAGGAAAGCTGCAAGGAGGTTGACGACGAAGATGCATTATTGTATATTTCGATCACCGACCCCCAAGTAGCCGAATCTGCGGTGACAGCACCTTCTGTCACACAGTTGCAACCGCAACCACAAGTTGTGACGCAGCTGCAGACGGAAATGCTGCCGCCGCCGCCTGGCTTACCTAGGCCACAAGTCACACAAACATCTATGGACGCGAGTCAGTACTTGTCTAGCGTAGAAAGTCAAGCGCAATCGGAAGAAATTCCGATTACCCAGGATGAGCAGAACGTCTATGATCAGGCATATATTAATGAGTACATGGATGCCGAAGGTGGAAAGAAGAAGGAGGAAGAGCAGACGGCAGGGACACCTAGCCATACTGTGGTGGAAACACCACAAGAGCTAGCGGCCCGGCTGGCTGAAGAGGATAAGGAAATTCAAGTATTAGCCTTGACCTGGGACAAAGAAGGTGTTCCCGGATACTACACTGCTGAGGCAATAAAAAATATGAAAATAAAAGGATTAAATGATAGGCAAATTTTCGTTAACTTGAAAAAGAAACGAAAAACAAAAGCCCGTCAGGAGAAGAAAAAGGTAGAAAAGGCAATTGCGCAGCCTGCAAAGGTTACGCAGCCGAAACCTGCCAAAACTTCGGCTCCGGCTTCAGCAAAGGTATCCGTGACCACCGTATCTTCAACTACTCCTGTGTCGCAGACTGTCTCTACAGGTACTTTATCGATGGCAACGAGTCAGTCCACACAATTTGTGTCGCAGGCTATGGACACCTCTGCTTCCGGACGGCGTCAGCCTAAGGTGCAGGGAGCTCCTAGCAAGCCACAGGTTGCAGGACAAAAAGTTCAAATCTTTACACCAGGAAAGATAAAGCTGTTAACTCTGGTTACTGTTGACCCAAAGCAACAAACACCTGAAATGACGGTGGAGTTATTCCGGGATGTATTGTTGGATTTTTGGCAAGTAACCAAAGATAAAAGTAGAGCCAGAGGTCCAATTTCTTTTGCTACACCGGAATTGGCTAATTATTTCTGCGACGAGCAGTTTGAAGATCCAGAGATTTGGCTGATGGTCAATAAAGCGGTCAGGACTATATACAAACTGTATCAGCCACAGTTTGATGTCCAAGGTGGATTTTTATATGACTCGCGAAATATTCCAGAGCCACTATGGGATAGGATCATTCGTGAAATTGTTCTTGAATGGCTCACGGAATATCGAGCGAGTGTCATATTTGCAGCTGTCAGATACTTGTGTATGATGATATTCCTTATGCTTGACTATGCGCCACTTACGGCTGAGCAGATCGGTAAACGATCAGTCTCAGCCAAAGTGTTTGCAAACATCATGCTGTTACAGGAATATCGGAGTGCCACTGCTTCGGATGTTTTCAAGACTGCCTATCGCTTGGTGATGTATAATTACAGTCAACAAGCGGCAGAGATGGATGTCAAAAGGTCAGGTAGCCCAAGTCCTCCGACTACTGTTAAATTTAGCAAAGTTCAGAACGATGCGGGACAGACCTTTCGGGCACCCGGACCCGCAAGCAGTCAAACTGGTGGTCAAGGAGCCACGGTTGGTATAGCCAACCAGGTCTTCGCTGGCCCCAGTTCTGGCACTGGGCAAGCCTCCAGAACCATTCCGAAACAACAGCAACCTATACAGCATCCACAGGGTGCTAGGGGAGCTCGTTGAGGACGGGGAAGGGGTGCCCAACCAGGCCAGTTTCATTTTAACAATCCGAACAGGGGCAGAGCTGGTTACGTTGGTGGCCGAGGTATATACCGAGGACAACACCCTCGTGGTGCATTCCGAGGTCACCGAGGTCATCAACAAGGCCAGCAGCAAGGCGGCGGGCAGCAACAATAATTTTTAGCCGCCAAAATTTTGGTCAAAAATCCTCCATTCTTGACTTCATTTCATTTATTCAAAAAATACAAAAAACACAAAAACATAAAAAATTACAAAAAATCCAAAAACATTATAAAACATAAAATACAAAAATATTATTTAAACTTTTGGTTGTGTTGTTGCCTTTCAAAAAATCTCATTTTTGGCCAAGCTCATCGCTTGAGTCCACGTTTTTGGTTTAATATTTCTTTCACTTATTTTGCATTTGTTATTATTTTTCTCGTATTTTAATCTCGTCATTTTGCCTCGTATTTTTCTTGTCGTTCTTTCGGTGCCTTGTAAATATTTTGTCATTTGTGCCTCGTATTTTAAAATTCTTTGCTCAATTTTTTCGCCCTACTAGTTTTGTAAATACTTGTTCGTCATATCGTATTTTAAATTTTTCGTACGGAAAATTGACGGCGAACCGAAAGGGGCGATGGAGCGGACGAGAGTAGCCGATTACTGCAAGGATTGGGACGCTGCTGCCAAAGACACTCCACATCACTCAATGGGACGAAGCGATCGACTGTGGAGGAAGGTACCTAGGAGCCTCAAGGCACGCTGGCGAAGCCAGGAAAAGTCAAGCCGATGCAAAGTCGTCGATCCATCAGATGCTGGATCAGTGATCGATCGTGCCGCGGCATCTCAGTGGACAGACCTAGGTAACCTTGTAAAAAGACTTGACGTTGGAGGTGGTCTTGACCCCTACACCCTTCGGGGTCAGGTCAGGACGATTATGACCCGTACACCCTTCGGGGTCGGATCATAATCTTTTTAAGTTGGGATCCAGTAGTAGGTCACAGCGTAAAAGGTAAAAGTCCTGCTCACGGTTTCCTTCTTCACCTCCCGTTGGTCAGTTTCAAGGCCCGAGGGATGTTGGGGATGTGCTTACGGCAGTAGCAATCCCACATCTATGCAAAATTGGTGAATCGACAAAGTTACGATTCCACCAAAAAAGGAAGAAAACATTATTATTACTATTCGGGTTTACCTTCGCAATTTTGGTGTGTTTCGGGCGAGTCGCGTCCGTTATAAATTGTATTGTACTGTTTCGCCTAGTAAAGGCAGACGCTGACAGCCCCACACCATATTTGCATAATATTATTATAATAATTATTTATTATTTATATTATTATTATTACTCGCGCATTGAGCGGTTGGAGGGAGTCGTCTTACACGGGAGCCAAGCCAAGGTGAAGCCCCAGTCCTTTTGGATATTATTGAAGTGAGTTCGGTGTATTTGTGTGAACCTTTAGGAGGCATCTGGGGAGACCCTGAGTGCCCTTCGATTGCAAGAGTTAGAGTTTCCAGTTACTTATTAGTGACTGAAGGTTGTGTTTATTTCTGCTTAAGGACTGTTGCACTGTGTTCAGTTGATTGCTAATAGGAAGCTCCTTTGAGTGACCTACAGTAGTCGATTGAGTACAAGCCGATAGGACTTGAGTTATATTGCTGACATCTTCGGATCTAAGCAGAGAAGTAAACATAACACATGTGTGTTCTATATCTATTGCACTTTGTTCATTATATTTTTCAATGAAACTAGTCGCCAGTGTTATCAATTGGATTTTTGAAAAAAATTTTACTTTTGTAATGTGGATCAAGGTATGTTGTGACAATTTGCATTCTGAATTGACATTGCTCATCTAAGCTTGTTCTCAGCTATCCAATCTACTTTAATTTTTTCTTACTCATTCTGTTCTATGTTCCAAAATGGTTTCTCTATACCTTTACAAATCATGTCAACAAAAGTTCCAATACATTATTATGTGAAAAGCATTGACACAATGAACATAACCCATGTACAAGTATGCATACTGCAACGCAATAATACAAGAAAAAAGTTCACCTATGTTTATTGAATTGCCCTAAACCAAGTAAATTTAGGATCAATACCGGACCCGAATAAATCAATTAGGACTACCCGAACCTGAATAAATGAAAATTCACTACCCATTGCATCCCTACTGGAGGAAAGTTCCAATATTGCAGGCATGGTGTTTACAGCTCCTGGGACACACTTTTATCGTTTCATTTTTATAAATTACTGATAATTTTCCCATTGAAAAATTACCTGGAAGACATACATTTAACAGGCCCCGACGGCTTGGGGAGGGGGGACAGGCAACCTTTTCGGGCTGGGATTCAGTGACTTCCCAAAATTCTGGGGAGGGATCCCTGTAAGAAAATAAATTTCATTTTTGTCCAAAAAAACGATTCAAAAAAGTAGTTTTGTCTAAAGATGGTAAAAATGTATTCATGGTGTGAAGCGCCGAGAATATTGATGTTTTTGACCATTTTTTGCCCCAAAATGGATATTTTTCATCAAAATGTCGGATTTTTAAGTATATTTTTCCAGTCAAAAGTATGCGAGTCCCTATAACTACCATACAGCCAACCGTAGGATTGGAAAATCCTCAGGGGGTCGTCCAATTTTCTGGTGGTGGGACGTTCCTTAGCTCCCCAAATAGCTGGAAAACCTTCAAGCTTCGACAAATTTTATTTTAGCGAACTGTTGAACACTGAGTTGGTATTTATTTTGCAGTTTATTTACTCATGTTTCATGTTGTATGGGTCAGTAGGTTTATCCTCTACTGGCGGCTCACACATGCAATATAGTGCATGAGGTATTGGTTAGGCTGGCTGATTAGCATAATTTATTCATAGATAAACCACAACAGTAAATAAAGATGAAAATAGAAGGTAAAGAAGACGAATGAATAGTTGGCCAAAGGCCCAAGCATTTATACACAGAAAACGACGCTCACATAAATTAACATAGGCCACGGTGGGTGAAAAATAATACAGGAAAATACGTGGAACACATGCACATGCACCAGCATGATGTGCACATGCAAACGGGTCAGTTCAATAGCTAATTTTTCAACCCTTTTCCATCTGTAGGGGAGAATAAATAATTTTTATTTTTGGATGACCTACTTAGCCATACATGCATGGCAAGAATTTTCCACGGGGGGGGGGGTTCTTGAATTTTTTATCCAGGGGGTAGGGGGTCAGTGAGCAAAAAACCAAAAAAAAGTTCTGCAAGCTTGTTTTTCACACAAAAATCATCAAAAAAGCCGTCTTGGAAAAATTTCAGGGGGTGCTTGATGATTTTTTTTGGGCCAGGGTCTCAGGTAGGAAGGTTTACCCCCTACACCCCCTATGTGCATGTATGCTCCCAAAATCTTGGTTAATCTCTGATCCAAATTGCGAAACAGCTCCATCAGGTATATGCTGTATGTAGCAGTTTTTTTCATTTGAGATGAAAATTTAGTTTCTTCGTTAATGAAGTTCCCCATCTTTTGCTTCAGAACTTTCCAGGTTTTCTCATAAAGAATTGGTGTGAAAAATGCCCAGAAATAAAAATAAAAGAAAATTTGGAAAATTTTTAGTTTTTATCTTTTTTTTGTGGAAAAATAGTCATATTAAGTTGATTTTTGAAGAGTTTTTTGTTGACCGAAATTGTCGAAAAAATTTATTTTTGAACATTTTGTTGACATTTCTTTAAATCGTTGATTTATGACCATTTTCAGTGTAAAATTGTTGAAAAATGCTCATAGTCAAGCATTTTTTGTAAATTATCAGAAAATATTAAGTTTGCATTTTTGATATAAGTTTTGAGTTTTTGATATAAGTTTAGAGAAAAATGACAATTTTTCCGTCTTTTTTGTGGAGTATTATCTTGATCATCTGATTTTTCTATTTTTTATTTTTTTCTTTATGCTTTTTTAAAATTATTTTTGCCATTTTTCTGAATTTTCAGATAATTTCCGATTTTTAGATTCTGCCGAGAAAATCAAGAAGAAAAACTAATTATTAGGTCTCTTTCGAGTACTCCAACTCGATTAAAACTCGACAATTTTGGCAACTCGGACTCGAAAACTTCGAAATTTAAAACTCGAACTCAATTTTTTTCAACCATTATTTCGAGTTCTTTTCGAGTTTAAACTTTAAAATATAATGGAATTAAGAAATCCCGCTTAGTGTTTAAGATAAAGATATGTCATAAGTAACATAATTTCCCAAACATTTTATTCATCTAACAAACCACATTTTTCATTATCAATGAATCAATACTTGAATTTTGTTTCAATCAAATTCAACTTGCAAAACAATAGACGTTCTGCTTGATTGCCTGATAAACAATTTCTTCAAAGCCATCTCAAATAATAATTTTTCTAGGCATTTTATTAATGATGTCAAGTCAAATATAGCTTGAATAGATAAAACGTATAATTGGTGTGGTAATACAAAATAATGCATTTGATTAAGAAATAGGATCTGCTTCAACCTGGAAGTATGACACAAATAGTGACTGCATAAAATTCTATACCTAGTAACTATGACATATCCTAAACAGTTCTATGTAGTTCAGTTGTACCAGACCAGGTGCATAATAATATTGACTGGCATTTATGTAACAAAATGGACGCTTATATACAATATTGAATTACTCGAACTCGACTCGGAAAAATTTTTAAACTCGAACTCGAACTCAGAAAAGCAAAAGGAGCAAACTCGAACTCAAACTCGAAATTACTAAAATTCTCTGATTGAAACAGCCCTAGTATGTATTAGGTAAAGGTAAATCCTGTGTTCTTAAAACTTTATTGGTAAGGGATTTATTGAGTTTTGAATGACAGCGCTGTGCGTGTAAATCCCTACAGACTACAGCTCCCAGAACAGTATGCAAATCGGATTGAAATTTTAAAACGGTTTTGGACGTTAGTAGCTATGGAATGGAAGAAAAATATTCTGTAGTATCATAAGGGAAGGCACCCGGAATGGACTCCAAAGAACTTCGGTTTTTCCACCACTATTTAAACACTTTAAAATAGCTCAAGACGTGTAAAGCAAGTGTAGAGTGTTTAAAATAGCTCAAGAAGTGTAAAGTTCCAATCTAATAGAGCATTGTCTCCTGCATATAATAAATGTTTCACTATAGGATCACGTCTTTTCTATGCTTTGATATTTTGAATCGCGTGTACATACGATAAAATGCTAAAAAAAATTGGGAAATTCAGAAGTTTAGCATGTCGTGACTATGCCAATTTTGACTTTCATGCGAAAAAATTCCGGAAGGATATTCAACATGTGTATAAAACTAGACAATATACCTGATTTTCCGGAATATATAATTTTTAAGTCAAGGTCGATCTTCTCAGAAAGTGTGTCTTGAAGCGCATAGATTACTTTTTTCTGCTTTTTCATCAGCGTCTTCACTCTTTTGCGATTTTCTTCCGCGAATTCATTCATAAATACGCGAAATGCATTCAAGCCCAAAGTGACCGGGAATGTAATTTGTTGTTTGAAGCAAACTTTACTTAACGTCCCTTCGAACACGACTATCAAATCTTTGTACTTCATAATAATTTCCTCATCCTAAAACGTGGTGGAATACATACATATACGCATTGAAGGGGCTTTTCCAATAATCATTCGTTTGGAATTCGAGCCAATATCAAGAGGTTCGAGAATTTAAGCCGTTACACAGACAACGAAGACTTTACCTTCAATGAAGGCACGTTGCTCAGTAGTTCCATATAGAATTCTTGGAGAGCTTTTTTGAAAACAGAATCCATCATCGTGTCGCGACGAGTTTCACTTTTCTTGGATAGTTCACCAAGCTGAAAAAGAATAACCGGACATCACGAATGAATTAATTTTTTAATTTTAAAGCTACAGAGCTCGAGTATTTAACAGTCAAAACACCTTATAAAATCACAGTGAAATGTCAATAACATGTCACTCTTACATTTTCATAAAACTATTCGAAAAATATACAGCTTTGTTCAGAAAAATGTAAAGATCTGCTTTCCGACATAAAATTATTATACATCTAAAAATGGTCAACTACAGTGTATGCGTAAAATTTTCTACGCTGAAAAAAACCAAAACTAGGATAGCGTCGAGTTTAAAATCTCAGAAGAATATTACACTGTAGGAAAACTTTTGGAAGCAGCAAACTAACTTTTCTGACAATAAATGTAATTATATCTTTCAAAATATCGATACAACCAACGATGACGTCCAAAGAATCGGTAAACTGGCTCGTTTTGGTTAAACTCCACCGACTAATAGCTGTTGCCGCTTCGCCGGATGTTGCGTCCAGTTTAGCGGGACTAAAACGGCTGGCCATCGATGGCTTGTGGCTCAATAATTGGTCCCAAGGGCGGAAAAGTTGAGCGGCAGTGCCGCGTTTAGAGCTCAACGACTGAGTAGGCCACGGCAAGTAGATGGGCGGCGGTGAAAAACCACGACTGCAAGGGAAGCGGCAAGCGAAATCGCTACATTCTTTGTGGAAAGCCAATTTGCAAACTGAAAATTGCAGAGATGTCCGACTACAAATGTATAAAATGAATAGGTAACATAGAGAAAATGCAGGTTTCCAAAATTGTTGACGACAAAAGTTCAGTTCATAGACGTTTATAATGATCAAACACCTAAAACTATCTAGCCTCGTTCTAATTTTATTCTTAAAAGACCAAAATCCTGAAAATGCAGAAGGCAAATCCATGCATTGGGAAGCTTTGAAAAGTGTGCAAACGTAGATGAAGCAAAAAGCGAGGTCTTACGCTGGCATTTATAGCCGTTGAGGAAAAATCCGCCGACGTTTTTACCACATAGTGTGCAAAGTTCGACTTTGGTGAAGCGACTAAATTTTATAGCGTGCTTATAGGATGAAGGTATCGAAGTGGAAATGTGATGCGACAAAAATGTTGTAGCCGCCAAGGAAGCCTTGTCACCGGGGCATATGGAAACTACAAATAGTTCTAGCTGCTTCATTTCAAGCGGAAGAAATAGTGCAGCGATAACTTGGGAGAACATAAAATTTTATATTTTCTTGGAATTCAGACAATAAATTTCGAATGCCTTCCTCAATATCAAAAATAATGAGAGCCTTGAACACTTCTGTAAGGGATAGAGTAATATCTTTCCATTTTTAGCCACACTGGTCTCGTGAAAAATTGGTATTTTAATTTCCGGCCAAAAAATTGAAAATTTTTGTTTTTGAGCTAGAAAAACAGATACTTTACATTATTTTCTTAGCAATCTATAATTTTCGCTCATTTCACACATTTTTCAAATGATATAAACTTCGAACGGAAAAAATTTTCGTGTGCGGAAAATATTTTGGGTCATTTCCGCACGGTGCGGATGAAGGCGTGCGGAAAAAAAACCCTGATAGGGATGATGACCCCAATACAAAATAAAAAATATATATAAATGGGGTCGGCGACACATCGATAGTAAACCCAAAAATACAATGAAAATATCATCAAAAACATGCAAAACAGTGGTGTCACAAATCTATGTAAATTTATCTGTTTCCTTTCACCACTTTTGGCTGCATCTACCACCTGTGTACTGATGCCGGAAGTTGAACACGTGTACCCACAGTAACTCTAACACATACTGTATGTGATAAACAGGTATGCTGTAGTATCACCTTGAGTGGCTGTCCATGACAAAGGTTCCATGGCAAATAATTCAACTCGGTTTTATTTGGGTTCCATTTTACAGTCATGAAAGACGAAGTGAGCAAATTTTTGTTCATTTTTTATTATAAAAAGGTTGAACATTAAAAAAAATTCAATTTCAATTTTTTCTGTTCTAAAAATTATATTTTAAATCGAAAAGATGAATATTTACAATTTCTATGCAGTGTAAAATTGTTTACATATTTTATACAAAAAAAAAAGGTTGTTTACATATTTATACAAAAATTTTTCAAAAAATTAGATGATCAAGAAAACGTCGATTCGGCATTGATTTGTGTATTTTAAGAATTCAATGCCATAAATTTTTCGATCGAGATATTAGAAATCAATCGAATCAAAATTGCCTAATGAGTCAATAATTTTAATTTCAGACGTCAATTTTAGTTCATCGAAATTTCACCTCAAATGCATTGATGCTGAAGGCCTAATTTGTCGTTAGTTGAAGGAGGAACAGAAGCCGATAAATCGGTAGAAAATTTACGAAATTCGAACTCAAAATCGAAAAACATGGAAATTTTGTAGAAAATAGAGAAAATTCAATGAAATAGAATATTCAACAAAAATCGAAAAATTTTACGAAAATGGAAAAATTCTTGTTGAGTGTTTTTCAGCTAAAAACAATTATAGTATATATCTAGTTAAATCCAAATAAGGTTTTTGACTCATTTCACTCCATCTTCAAGTGTACCGGACAGTAGCTCATGTGATATTACAGTATACCTTCAATCTCGTACAGTATGCTCATTTAGTATTGTATTTGTCTACTTTCATGTTTACGTCTTTTTGTAACTATTTTATGTACTTGACAAACGACTCTAGCAAACAGAGTGGGCGTCCCTCCAGAGGCCTCCTTCCTGCTTCTCTACAGGAATGCATGTGCACTGGCCTCTTCTTGACTAATAAAGGCCAGCGCCAACTATTTTCGACATTCTTCTTCACCTGCAAGGATCGACGATTACTGTAGTCGCCTCCTCCTACCATACTCCGGAGCAACTGACAGTCCTACTCCCACTAGCACAAATACCAAGTTTGTTCCACCAAACTCATATTTTGATGCTACAAAAAGTGTTAGGCTGCTGTGGGTAGAGGATGATGTAACTGATCTTTGGGTTTATACAAAGGAAGTTGCAACAGTTCTGACCACAGGCTAACAAAATACAATAAACTAAAACTCTCTCACACTTTTCACCAGATACACACCAGTACGTCACCAAACCTCAGGCAGAACACCTTGGCACGTATCTCAGGAGCTCCTACCCAAGTCTCCACACCTACATTCAATGAAACCTCCACTACACTCACAAAACAATACAAGTTACCATAAAAGGCTGCATTGGGAAAACAATACAGCATCGCCAATAAAATAAAACTAGAATATAATATCGGATGAATGACAGCAATGCTTTCATCGCAAGTTTTTCAATAATGAAAAATATAACCAAAACACAGGAAACAGTGGCAACATAAATCTATTCAAATTTATTCTCTTCTTCGCCACTTTTCCCTGCATCCTACGGCCTGCGCACTGACGCCAGAAGCTGCACACATCCACCCAGGGCAACCTCGACAAAAAAAAGAATCATTTGGAAGCAGCCACATCAATGTCTTTTTATATTCATAGAGAATCAAATTTGAATATTGTTTGGTGAGTCTTCTCCATAAGCTACATAAGTGGGATTGGGCCCCGACTCTCTCTCTCTCTCTCTCTCCTACGCTATTGTTGATTTACCTCTTCAGTCTTCAATTGGGTTTCTCCCTCTAGGAACTCCTCATTAGGACTAAGGTTCCAGCTTTCCACAAGGCCCTTCCTAGGACTAGGATTGCTGATGTCTCTCTCTCTCTCTCTCTCATCCAGGGACAGTCACTCTTTATGATAGGCTCTGTGGCATACAACGTGGAGGTGATAAGTAGCATTTCATCTCTACAGTACCTCAGTGCCTACGACTCCCGTAGCACCTCTTGGCCCTCATTCCTGAGGCATGGCTACTTCCTCTATTTCACCTCTCACACCACCCCCGTAATGTTACGCTAGTAAAATTTGGTATAGAGAACATGCTCTTGACCGTTTGAAAACAATCAACAAGACCAGTTGTGAGGTCATTGAAATTTTGCTTGTTGAGCAGATGTTGGGCGTTAGTTACTCTGTGAAACAGTTTTGGAGAGCCAAGAAGGCTAGGGTGTGCATACAGTGCAGGGAGTATAAATTTTCTGATATTCAACAGGGGTGTCTGATCAACTTCCTAGTTTTCATGGAGATTGAGATGATCAGAATCATACCTGTAAGAGATCCTACTAGTTGAGGGCAGTACAAAAATTTGAGGTGGGGGTCCCGAAATTCCTAAAATTTTGGGGATTGAAGTCGAAAAGACACAAAAAAGTCGAAAAAAATGTGAAATTTCTCCCAAAAAACGCCATAAAAAGCCACTTTTTTGCCCATTTTTTCCAATTTTTCCTAGTTTGGGGGGGTTGGGTATAGGGTTGACCAAGTTGGGGGGGGGGGGTCCTCCCCCAATTACAGGTATGAGATCTGGATGACAGCAGCACCAAAGGCACAATCATTTTCGAAATCCACAATCATTTTCCTCGTTGGTCAGTGAAATTACATTTTTTCAGGCATTTCCTCCCATTGTACAGTAGAGCTAACATCGTGCCCAAAAATTCAAAGACACAGTTGTACTCTTTCTTTCAAAGAACAGACTATAGACAACTTTTTCTTATATTAACCCATAACTTATAAACAAATGAATCAATAATTATTTCTGCCTGGCGGATAAAGTTCACCCGGAGGAATGAGTCCGGGTGCCTTGCTGGCAGTTGCTGCCGAACCAGAGCCACCATCGAAAGCATCACCGGAAGATTTTAATGAACGGACGTGTTCGTCCGCTTCCGAAATTGTCGTCGTAGATTTCGAAGCCAAAAATTTGCCTCCACTTTTCTTCAAACGCACGGTTACTATTTTAGAACCACCACCACCGCTGCTAGGATTCGGCGTCAACGTTTCCAAATTGATGAGCAAAAGTTCAGAAGAGTGGAGGCTGTTAGGTGATGAAGATTCATGTTGTAAATCGTCATGGATGGTGGAGTCTTCGATCAAAGTTGATAACTCGGTTGAAGATACTGGTGCTGATGGCAATTTTTCTATCGTCGATGAGCTCAAGAAGCGTTCTGTCGAAAGTGAAATTTTGAAAAGTATGTTTTGTCTTTTAGTGTCGTTTCTACATATTTGTACACTCTATTTACTGTAGCAGGAATAAATTTCAAATTCTCGACTTTTCACCTCTCTCTTTATGTCGATCGACAACAATTTTGAGCCCTTCATTCCTGCCTCTATCGCTCGTCGATCTCTTCAAACATAATTCCTCGCATTCGGCTTTTGTTCGAATTGCGGGTGTTTTGGTCGTCTCATCGTCACCGGTACAAAACCCGTATGGGTATGTGCAACATTTTCCGTTCATCAAAAACCATCGCAGAACGAATTGCGAAGAGCGGCCCGTGTCGCACGTCTCTTTGTATGGTAGTCGAGCGCAAGTGGCTACTGTCACTGCCGGGGCGTTGGTCGTCGTAGTAAATTGCTCGACGGGAATTCCACCATAGGGGTTGACGACCGAACCATGGTCATCGTCCAAGTTGGCGCCTAGGGCGTTTTTGGTTTGCAAATCTTGTGAACCTGGAGGGTAAAATTTGACATAAAATACTTAGTTTCACTTTTTTGGGTTTTCCTTCTTCGCTTTTGCATTTTTTGAATTCATGGTTTTTGTTTCGACTTCTCAGATTTTCTAATTGTGATTTCGATTTCAGTTTTCATGCTTTATTTTACCATTATTGTAATTGAAAGATGAAATGGAAAAGCAAGAAAGTGGATAATGTTGATCCAAGATCTGAGAAAATTCATGTAGCTATTGCACAAATGACTGTTGTTGATGACCAACCTTTTAGTGTTGTCGAGAATCCAAGTGTCATCAACTCGATCAAAAAGGTAAGTGATAAAACTAGAAGTAACGCAGACAAAATTTATGCGTTAATGGATTTTTTCAACAAATTTTTTCTCAGCATATCAGCTGAAAGGAAGTAAATTTTATCAAAGACTGATTTGAAAGCAACCTGATGACCTGAAAAATCGGCTGAAATTAATTATAAGTAAAAATGCTTCATTTGAACCTTCTTTCACTACCAGTCCAATGAGAGAGAAGGCTTAATAAGAGAGCCTTTGCATCATGAATATTGAGTACATTACCAAATGAAAGTAACCATCTATGCTGCATCATACATGTAATGGGGTCCCATTGGCTGGGGGGATCGGGTCATTTTTTCGTTCTGGGGTCAGTAACTCCCTAGGTTTTGGGAGGTAGGGGTCTCTAGAGGAAAAAATTCGATATTTTTACGAAAAAAAGTCCGAAAAATTGTTCAAAAATAGAAATTTTTTTCTAAAAAGACCGAAAAAATGTTTCATGGTGCGAAATGCGGAGAAAATTGACGTTTTTGACCGTTTTTTGTTCAAAAATTGAAATTTTTCAGCATATTTCCGACTAAAAGTATCGGGGTCCCTACGGCTACCATATAGCTAGCCATAGGATCAGGAAATCCTGGGTAGGGGGTCGCCCAATGAGTAGCCATATGGTCAACGATTTCTGAAAAGTAGTTCCCATGGCACTTCCCCTCCAATCACATGTATGTGCTGCATGCATTCAGGATGGATCTGGAATGCATTCAAGACACATCTGAGATGGGTCCAGAGCACATGTTATGAATGAAGAAACTGACAGGTCATGTACTTATGTCATTCATGTCAAATGATGAAAGCTGAAAAAGATGTGTCCTGGATGCGCCTCAGATGCTAATTTTTGAGGGTTAGTTTTCACTTGGTGTATGTTCGGAAGCTCAAGTTGCTAATGCTAAATCTATCTAAACAAAAAAGGCATCCCATGGCATTGATCCACTTCAATGGTGGCAAATCAACAAAAAAAACGTACCCAACTTTGGCAAAACATGCAAGGCGTTACCTCAGCAGCCAAGAGTGTGCGTTCAGAACAGCTAATCAGTGATGCAGGAATCATCTTTCAGCCATTGCAGAATCGTGTTTCAGAGGAATTGGTGTGGAGAAGCTATTATTTTGGAAATATAATTCCATTGAATTTTTCAAATATTAAAAAATTTGGATTTTGTATATAGGGGCTTAATTCTGTTTTTGAATAAAGTTTTCATTGCATCACCATTATTTTCCTCACAGAGTTGTGGATTCTGCCGCTTTTATAGCATATTTTCTAAACTACGCAGACTGTCGTGATGTGCGCATGCTGCCATCATGCGTTTTCCTCTGAACCCGTAGACTTGATGTTTCATGCTGAAGTTACAGCCCCACACCTGGATATTTGTAACAGGCACTGCTGCACTCAGTTGTGACAATGCACAAAAGGTGCCATTATGCGTTTTCTTCTGAACCCTTAGACTTGATGTTGCTCTTCCAAGTCACGGGCTCAGACCTGGATTTTTGTGACAGGCACTGCTGCTGTCGCAACAGGTGATGCAGGGCTGTGCAGTCGGTGGTAGAGAAGCTACCACCCAGTGTGCAA
Organism: Romanomermis culicivorax; assembly: GCA_963922205.1. NCBI lineage: Eukaryota > Metazoa > Nematoda > Enoplea > Mermithida > Mermithidae > Romanomermis > Romanomermis culicivorax. The sequence goes on along the minus strand of CAWUHX010000314.1, from coordinate 262,909 downwards.
GAACCATTACCTGGTGACCATACCAGGGGGCCCCTTGCCTGCCTCAGCATGGGGAGGAATGTTGTGATGAGGGCGTCACCCTTCCCTAGGAGGAGAATGTGACGATGCGCAAAAGGTGCCATCATGCATTTTCCTCTGAACCCGTAGACTTGATGTTGCTCATCCAAGTCACAGGCCCAGACCTGGATTTCTGTGATGGGCACTGCTGCAGTCCCAACAGGTGATGCAGGGCTGTGCAGTCAGTCGTAGAGAAGCTAACATGCAGTGTGCGAGAACTGTTACACACTCAGGCGATGCATTGCTGTGCAGTTGGTGGTAGAGTAGAGCTACCACCTGGTGGGACACACGTTACAAGACAACTGCAAAAACTGTAAAATTTTAAATTTTTTTTTTCCAATTTATCCTAGCTTAAGCTAGTTTCAGGAAAAATTATGGTTTTTGGAGCTCCAGTTAACCCGAGCATTCAATGTTTCAAGTCCTCCTCAACTTACTAGTTTTATTCAGGCAAATCTCTTCGCAAGCTCGTTTAGTCCTAATTGCCGCGCTGGTCAGGGTATCGTCATCATCCGTACAATAACTGTAAGGGTATGAGCAACACATGCCATTCATGACGAACCAACGCAAAGTAAACTGGCTGGAGCGACCGGTGGCGCATTGGTCCTTGTAGGGCAATTTGTCGCATGTATATTTCGCTGTGACGACACGGTCGTTGATGGCGCCCACTAGGAAGTAAGTGCAAAATGTCAAATTTAGTTTTTTGAAACTTGCAAATCAAAAATCAACTTTCCTACAAACAAATTCAAGTATTGCTAAAAATGTGCTCACTCGCATCTTGAACCAACAACAATAGAAATAAAACCAGAAACATGATCAGGATGGTTAACAAAACAAAAATGGAAAAATCCTGTCGTTTTTATACCAGACAAAAAAATTTTTTCGGACAATATCGACCTCGCCCCGATTTTCGCCCATCCTTGAAAAATTCCCCATACATTTTTAGGGGAAATTTCTCGTCCAACTATATTATTAATTATAGTATATTGTTTCTTCACTTTTGCTCTCTAAATTTTGTTTTTATTATCGTAATGACCTTTCGAAGAAAACTTTTCGCCCTTGTAAAATAATCAGTGATAGACAAAAGGGAACTGGAATTTAAATGATGTGATGCGTATTTATATACAATGCACTGGAGAAATTTTAAGGACACAGGTCAAAAATTTGAAGACTTCAAAACAGGAATTTTTGAACATTTTTTCTGTACAATAAAGTAGACATCGCATATGCAGGAAATATAATATTGAATACATTACTCACATTATTTTAGGTATACTGCAAATAATTAAATCATAAAATCGTGCCAACATTTGTTTTTTTAGCAAAATGACTGATAACAACGTTTTCATCGACTGGAATTTCACGATGAATAAAAAATAAAACTTAAACTGATTAATATTTCATCGCTCATAATTGATCGTAAATAGCTTTTCAAAAATTTTACCATTGAAAATGAGCGTACAATTGGATACCTTCTAACTGGTAAAGTTGAAAAAACCTAAAGATGTACATGCATTTAGGGTGTTAGGGGGTGAACCCTTTTACCTGAGAAAAAATCATCAAACACCTCGGCCTGAACTTTTTCCGAGACAGCTTTTTTAATGATTTTTGTGCATATTTTCTATGAAAAACAGGCTTGCAGAACTTTTTTTCTGTTTTTTTTCCTCGCCTGCCCCCTGTCACATTAAGTAAAATTGGAGCCATGTCACATTTAACGAAAGTGTGGCCAATCACATTGATGGAGAAATCCATGCCATATTGATAAAAATACGGCCATGTCACTGTGAGGGACATGCTGTGACCCTGTTGGGTGGCTCCCTTGAATTTTACTCTGGGAACCTGACCCAGCTAGTACTGGCTATAGCAGGGCCTATAGGGTACTATGGTGCTGTCCTGGGGTTCTGCTGTAGAGTAATGGACAATGTGGCCAGGTCAGGGGTGGCAATCCCTGGTCCCATTCAGTGAGAACGAAGGACAAGGTCACTCGTGGAATGACCTAATGTAGGGGACCCAATTGTAAACCTAAATCCCTTTTTTAGCCCTAATCCAAGAGGTACAAGGGCTCCTCTAACTGAGGGGAATCTCAAGGGAAAACCGACTTAGGAAAGGGTTCCCCAAAATACACCCTCAACAACAATAATCCCCTGAGAAGACTTACCTAGTCCAGTTCTCAAATACAGTTTGGCGCCAGGGTGATGGGTTCCTGTTGATTCACGGGTTCATGGGTCTTGGACAGCAGGAACAGAGAGTTGCAGCAGTCCCGTTAGATCAGGGTGGTGGGTGATGTAAATAGGTTGGCGGGCGATGCACAAATGGTCCAAGGGTGGAGGGGCAGGAGGTAACTAGGCGCAAGGGGCGATGGGTATATTCCTTGGTGAGAGTCGGGGGGCCGATGCAGTGGACACAATAAGCATATGCAAATTTATTTAAGACATTTAAGGCAGCAGACGCAATGCAATATAATAAAGTATAAATTTGACTGCGAGGGATGCAGACCTGAAAATGCAAGGAGAACTTGGAGAGCACAAAAAGAGCACAAAACTAACAAAACAGGCCTTTTTAAGGACCTGGTAGACCTACAGTATGCCCAGGGCGGAGCTAACGACGCCCAAGCTAACTTCTGCAGCGGAAATTGGTGCAGAAGATGCCTATGGTCCCCTATGGTGCATTGCAAAACGTGGCTAGTTCTTACTGATAAGAGGCGCACGTAATGCTCCAATTATGGCCATGAGCACATAGAGCTTATCTGGTGGAAATTCTGATTAATGGGTTACATACCCTAGTCTATGTGCGAAACGGAAAAACAACAAAAATTGTAATGAAAACAAAACACAAAAATGCATGTGAAACAAACTAAATTTATCAAAATAAGAGTAAGTAACAGTTAAACAAAAATGGCGAAAAACATAAAGTATGAACATGCTGTAAATCATGTGACATTGGGAAAAATTGATCGGCACATGACACCCCCCCCCACCCCCTGGATAAAAAGTCCAAGGACCCTCCCCCCTGGGAAATTCTGCGGTGCATGTCTTCCTAAACAGCAATTTGGTCAACAAACTATGGTTTGTTGATGTATTGATGCAGTAAGATAGAAGCTTTCAATTTTGCTAGTTCATCAAAGTGGTTACTGTATTTTCAACTTTTCTTTTTTTCTTTTCTCCTCTATTTGCCTAACTTTGCATTGCATCCAATCAGAATAGCATCAATAATCAGCATTCCTTTGTAAAAAAGAAATGTATTTTTTTGTGGATTCTAGGAAACTAATTTGATGTCAACTGCACAATTCATAATTTCCTCATCTCAATCTCATCCTCAATTTTACTTGTCTCTCTCTGTAATGCCCGATTTTCACTACACTTTTACTTGCTTCAAATCATTGGATTCCCGATGTCCTTGAGAGGATACCCAATAAATGATACAGGGGGTAATGGTAAGATAAAACGACAATTGAATGAAAATACAATATCGCCGACTGCTTCAATAGGCATCGACAGAACACGTTTGATTTTACATGAATCTCTAACTAGCTTTCACACGCAGATTTAAAAACAAAATACGAATCAATGGACTATTTCAAGCTTCCTTCGTCTTTTATATTGCTTCCAGTTGACCACAACCTTGATCCATGGGGGGGGGGGGTCCGCTTCCGAAATCTTCTTTCAAGCAATCGTTGCTTCTTGCTTCCTACCCTTCCGTGTACTGTATGCTTACCTAACCACGACTTTTATGCTTCCTGACTATAGTATGCTTTACCACGCCTTTCTGTGCAACGCTTAGCTTCTCTGTCTATGTGCTTCGAACTTATGGTGGGCTTAGCCACGCCTACATGCTTCTTTATTAATTATGCATGTATATGCTTTTGTAATTAACAGCAGCTACTGTTCCACTTGAGACGGGTGTCTGGGTTGGGGTTTCTACATTTTATTATGGAACAGGTGTCTTTACGATTTTGGGGGGATTACTGTACCTATGGGAATGTGTATCTTCATGTGAGTTCTGAGGGCCAGATGCCGATGTGAAAATTAATTATGTAATGTCTTTAATTGGGTCAATAACAGCTTCTGGGTGTGAGATGTTCGAAACAGAACACTGTTGTGCAGGTATTTTCTTAGGAGTTTAGGAAAAGATAGAGGCTTCTGGTCTGAACTGACCTGTTAGAGCTAATTCCTTGGCAAAGCCTCGAAGATCCTGCAACAGTCCCATTCCCCAGACCTACAGCAACAAAGATAAACTTAATTTGAATATGGGGCCTCACACGGAAACCACCGCAGTCTCCTAGATGAGACAAGGAATCCCCTCAGGTATAAACTTGCTTGTCTGGATCCCCTAACGGGTCTTCCAGAGCTTGCAGTCCGCATGCTAGTGCCTGGGCCTTTGGCCTTTCGCTCTCCTCGATTGTTGGGATCCAAATAATGAACAAATATATGTAGCAATAAATCGGACGAATTATAAAAAGAATGTGGAATGACCACTATTATATTTATGCAAATAAAAGACGTAAATGCTGGGAATAATTTACTGGACGCCAGCTAAATTTTCAAGAATATAATAAAAAACAATATTAGTGAAAGAATGATTTCACTATCACTTTTTGGTCTTTCTTTGGCGCTCAATTTCTATGCAAATGTTTGCGCCGCTGGTCGTCCAATTTTGTCGATTTGCATGGCGATTTTCCAACGCGACTTGCCACCAACAGGGTGCCCAACAACACTTCAAGTGAATTTACAGGAATGTTGATATAGGGAAACTCTGACATCCCTGAGACAGTAAATCATGGAATAAATTTATATACAATAATCGAATACACATAACGTATATTGTGAATTTACACTGATGCGTTAGCACATATATTACATCTCGACAGCCCATGACCCTCCACTTTGCCTAAAGTTTATAAAATAATTTTCACGGACTGTTCTACCTTGAAAATATGTCCCAAAAGAATAAATACTGTTGCGTTTTCGAGAAGAGGATGAAAAAAATAAAATGAAGGAAGAGAAAATCATATGGATAAAAAACAAGTGGAAAGGAAAAAATGTGAAGCACATTAAAACATTGAAACATAGAATACAAAAAATTACAACATTGATGAATCAATGCATTTAAATAAATAAAGAGCACTATTGATTTTTGTCCTATTCCTTGCACAATAAAAAGCACCTGTTATGAACAGTTAGAGAGGTTCAAACCTGCCTAGTTTATTTATTCTCAACGACTTAGAAATTTTGACGGGAAAATATTTAGGGAGCTTTGAAAAACTCAAAGCTGCATTACGCCAAGAAAATTAGAAAATTTCGTCAACTGACTGAACATTTCATCTGTAAAATCTCGTCAATAGGGTGCCCAGATACCTCTGGTACAAAATCAGGACGTTTAAAAAAGTAACACTTTCTAAAATAACGTTTAATACTGCAATAAAACTTCAAATTCACAGGTATTTATTGTTGGATGATATTTGATTCAGTTGTTGTCAGTTGGTACATTTGTTACTGCCGAATGTAAGTCAATGAACGGCCATGTGGTAGTATAAAACTGCCTCTGGAGCTAACGTTTTCTTGGACGCCAGCATATTTTTACTAATGAAAAACTGCCCTATTTCAGCTGTTGACTTTTTGGATTTTAAATTTTCTTCATGAAGCTTAGTACCTCAAGTTCTAGGAATCGCTACTTCCAATAATCCATTGAACAATATGAACAAAATGTGAAAGTGCCTCCCTTTCTATGTTGTGCAGGTCTTTCCTTAGGATCAAGAAAAGATAGACTCTGGTCTAAACAGGACTTGTTAGAGCTAACTCCTTGGCTAGAACTCGCAGATCAAGCAACAGTTTTGTTCCCCAGACCTGGCAATAACAACTACTAACTTACCTTTAATTGAGGGGCCTCACAATGGACCCTCACAATCCCTAGGAGAGAAAGTTTCCTCCTCATGAAATAAACTTACTTGCAGGATCCCTGTAAAGGTATGCTTTATCCTCAGCAATCATTGGTGCCTGGGCCTCTGGCCCTTTGCACTAATCCGAATAATGAATATAAACAATAAATATATCAATATAAAATAACGAATATTAAAAAGGATGTGGGTACACCATGAATGACTTATGCAAATTAAATATGAAGTTGCTGGTGAAAGGTTTACTATTGGACGCCAGCACTTTACCAAGAACATAATAAAAAACGTGAAATAGTGAAGGATGGTCTTTTCACTATCACTTCCTTCTCTTTGTGGTGCTGCGATGCTATGCAAATGTCTGCACAACTGGTCGTCCAATTTGTTGATTTGCATGTCGACTTCCCATCGCAGCTTGCCAACAACAGGGTACCCAACAGAACTAGTTAGAACTATTCCTCGGCTAAACATCAGATATGGTGCAACAGGCAGACCTGGCAACAACAACAAACACTTAAATCCCAATTTCAGGACGAGCTTTCAAAGATCAGGATAATCTCAATGAAATTTTCTTCAGGAACCCAAAAAAATATTTTGTCAAAAAAGATCCAAAATTTTGTCAACAAACTGTTAATATCATTGACAAATTAAGTTCAGAAGCTTTGAGAAACCAGCCCCTGATTATAATATATCACACATTTCATGTGTTATGTTGTTCTTGGTAATCATTTTCAATCTGCATAATGTGACTTTTAAATGCTTCCCACCATGGTAGCTCGATGAAGAAAAAATGAAAATAGCTGAATCACATTTCAAATTTCACCATGAAAATTTCTACAATATATGTCCGCATGAGAAAAAACAGCATTTTGACTTATCCACATTGTTCTACATCGAGATGATTTTTCCATCGACTCTTAAAGTTTAGGTGTGTGTTAAGAATACTGCAGGTTTGTTTGTATAAACCCAAATATCGAACTTATCACCTCAACACCAAAATAGGCTCTTAATCATAGGCCAGATGTGACAAGGTAAATATGAGCACTGAATCTTGCTAGCTATGCTGTCATCTGCAGATGAAACATTTAACCACCTTAGAATTTGGAATTTAGTGCTTGTTATAGAATGCAGTTCTTGATCTGGGGAATATCGAATTAAAAGTTGCAAGTATGACCAGTCATTTCTCATATTGAATAACTGAATCAGCCAATGGTTGCCTAGATCATCGGAATGATGGCAGGTAAACAAATTTGACTTTCCACTCAAGTATCCTTCCAGTGATTATTAGAAGGTAGGAGAATGACCATGAAACATCACTGAGAATCTTGGCGATGATCCCAGTGGAAACTGGCCATTCAAATGACCTATCAATCAAAAATTGTGGAAATGATTATCACCTTTTGACGAATTTTGGAATCAGTTTACAACACTTGGGTCATCACCTAAAAGCTAATTATGCTTCTTATCAACAGTGATAGAATAATGATTTTGAAAAATTGAACATTATTATGGCTCAATATTCTAAAAAAAGGAAATGGAACCTGCTAGTGGAAGCACAATTCTGTATGCTATTCATAGCTACTGTTTTTCGAATAACAACAACTGAACAAACAAATCTAAATCATTATTAATGACTGGAAAATCATTCACATTCATTAATGCTCGACATAATGTTATCTCTATTTAGCACATTCATTATTTCCTCCCATTTTGTACATTCTATTCCTCTACATGAATTGACTATCGATGACCTTGATATTAAAAATTTGACCACGGCATCCAATGGAATGATCAGAAATCGGCGGTTCACTATGGAATATGTCGAAATTGAAGGCACTTGCTTGATCATTAAATCTGATGTATATGATCCAATAATCTTGTAAAATTTTATAATAATGTTGTGTGACGAAAATTTCAGCCTCAATTACCTAAAATCAAAGGGAAATGTGGAAATAAGGGACAGTGCAAAGTTCGATCTAGCATTGATCGATATCCATGGAATAGGAACATTCCGGATAAAACATGCCTGGTCAAAGAGCCCGATTCATTTTGCCTAGCACCAAGCGTAAGTAATACCAAGAAAGTGTAGTAAGTAAATAATCTTTTCCATATATTCCAATGTGTGGCAACTCCTACCAGACATGCACAGCAAAAATTTTCCAGTGGGAGGGTGCTTGAACTTTTTATGGAGGGGGTGGAGAGATGGGTGAGCAAAAAAACAAAAAAAAGTTATGCAATCTTGTTTTTTATACAAAATATGTACAAAAATCACCAAAAAAGCTGTCTTTGAAAATATTCAGGAGGGGTGTTTGACGGGTTTTTTAGGCAGGGGAGGGTGGACAGTGTCTCGGGCATGGGGATTTACCCCCCCCCCCAACCTCCCTATGTGCATGTATGTATGGGTGTCATAGGCGAAAGGATACTGTAGGCGGTCCTGAGTATAATTTTCAGCACAAAACTTCAGTCAGATTTGAATAAAATGATCACAAACTCTCACTGAGCTTGAAGGCTTGCAATCAGTCAAGACAAGAAAATTGTGTTGTAGGTGTGACCTTGTATCTGTCATCCACATGCTCCAACCTGCGGAATGACCAAGCAATGAGAAATCACTCAATTGAGAATCCACTCATTTGGGACTTTGCTCAATGGAGAAATGCTCACATGGGAATTGCTCAATTGAGAATCATTCAGTTGGGAATTGTTCGCTTGGGAATACACCTCTGAAAGGTAGATGGTTTGCTACAGTTCAAACATGATGGGCTGATGCGGCCACTCTCATGATCCCTCTGCCATCGAGCGACAGGGCGTCCAACAGCTGCATTCCCTCGGCTTCAGTCCCACTATAAATTTCCAGATAGGTGGCAGCTTGTATGTCAATTTTGATATCACAGTAGTAAAATATGGAAGAATAATATGGCTGCATCTTCTTAACACTTCCACTATAACATATCGCAAGTGTTCAAAATGCATGAGTGACAAAAATTTACTGTGCATCTTTCATGCAAATTGGTGTCATCACTCGCCTGAACATTGGCCCATGTGCATAAATCCTCTGAGGTAGACTATATTTATCCCACTCACACAGCAACCCAAATCTTATGAAAAGATTTGATATCTTGGATTTTCTTAGAGAAAACCACTCACCACTTTAGAAAAATCCTCCAGACCATTGATCATCACGAGGTATGGACACATATATCTCAGGTCCAAAAATTATCTTATTGATCTGTACTGACATTTTCCATCCTTTTGTGTTAAATTAGATTAATGTTAACTACATTATTTCTCCTTTAAGCCTGTCATCAAAAATGTCCGCTGCCTGGTAGAAGATGAACCTTTTGTGCACCGCTTTCAACGCCAAATAGCCTGCTTGGACAGTACTGAGCCTGGCATCGATGTAAAACAAATTATCACTCAAGATAGTGATGATCCTATAATAATGGACACCACCCATTGTAATCAATACAATGAGATAAGAAACACAGATTGGTGATGAAATATTGCTTTTGCTCCATTTTTCAAAGCCAAAGTCCTTGTTACATGAATTTTATGTCTGGCAAGTTTTACTAGTTTTTAATTCTTTATTATTACTTGTTATTAGTGTGTGATGGGGACTGTATAGTTGCAAGCAAGTACTTTGATGCATTACAGAGAAGAATCAGTTGTTCCATTTTGCATGAGTGTTTGTGTTATAAATGAAAAATTTTCAATGGGTTGTCTCAGACCAATTTGTTTCTTTTTAGTCCCCAGAGTCAGAGAAAGGAGGTAAATTCATTGAGAGAAATTGTTGAACAGGAAAGATAGCCAGGATTCGACCTCAACACTAGTGCATCCCTCCACCTGCATTTAATATTCAAATGACTCCTCAGCCAGGGGCAAAAGGTCTAGGACAGAAACCCTTCTTACCCATGAAAAGCTTGAACTGGTTGCTTGAACACTGGTGGCCCTTGAGTGTCCATCAAACTTGACAGCATAGGAGAAATGTTAACAGTGGTATGAACTGTTGCAACTGAACCTCTTTTCCCTTTACTTGGTTGGCTCAATTGATTAGAGCATGCAGATAGTAGTGCCAAGATCCTGAGTTCATCTCCTGGAGGGGGTCTATCTTTTACTGAATCCCAGAGCAATGTCAATAGATTGCCTCAACATGGGTGCAAAGCACCCATACCACTCTAATGGGCCTACTATACTTCAACCTACAGCGCCATATGTTTGGCACCGTACAGTGCTGTATGGCATGTAAGTATGCAGCTACTTATCATGTGCCGTACGACACTGCACCGTACCATGTGGCACGTAAGTAGAGCAGCCACTTATCATGCACCACATGGCGCCATCTACCTGCTGGTAGATTATCAAATCGATGAAGATATTTCAAAGCATTGCTGCCACATACCGCCCTATGGAAAATTTTGACATTGTCAAAACAGCCATCAAGCGCTGTGCAATGCCATATGGTGCCATATGGTGTGAAGTATAGCAGCCACTCATCAGGCACCATTGCAGTGTCGTACAGCACTGAATGGTGCATGCGGCCTAGTATAGTAGCTCAATGTGGTGCCATACAGCACCATATGGTGAAGTATAGTAAGCCCTTAACTCCTCCAAAAATCCACTGTGAGTCTATATTTATGCATTGTACTCAAGTATGTGTGCCTTCGTCAGCTAAAGTGATTCCCTGTCATGTTACATGATTATTGATTGATTAATGAACAGTAGAGTTTAGGTTTCATTCTAAAATTGAAGTCCACCAAAACATTAAGCATCAACTGAAACAAACATTGGCGGCAGCATTGGTTCAGCTGTTGCCACATGGTCTGCATTTTCAGGGAATCACTGATTATTTTCTACAGTTGTTGACAAGATTAGAGTAGCTCAAATGAGAATATGATAAGTTTTTACTATAGGAAACGTCAGCTATCTTACTGTAGATGCCAGCAGATCAAGATAATGATATGGGTGGACCAAACTGGATAAGTATCACATCTTACAAGAAATAGAGTATAATGACAGTTGCATTTGACTTTTTAAGTGAATTTGTGAAATCATCATCTATTTCGTGTATAGTCAAACTTTGGTTTGAAGTGAAATCATCATGTGGGGAGTATATGAAACAGTGAAGCACACAAGCATATACTTTTGCAGTTATATTATTACGTGATTGATAATTCTGTTTACTACAAAAGGTTTCATGATATGCTTTGAACAATCATGTGATTATAACATATTGGATATTTTCTGGTGTCATGTTGTTCCATCCGATTATTTTCAGCTTTACGAGACAATTTTTGTTATGGATTGCTTGTGATCATCGTTTTTCCACAAAATAAACAATTATTGCTAGCATTTAAAGCTCATGTATGTTCGCGCTATTCCATTCATTTGGTAACTTTTCGCCATGGTTGCTCTACTTTGGATATTTCTCATTGTCAGTTTTACCATTCATGCAACACCAGGTAAAAAATTTTACTGCTCATTTGCATATTTCTACTTCTCTGTATCTAGTTTTCGAAAATGAAAATGCACCAATGATCAGGAAACGTTGAATGGTCGTCATCCCAGGCACATGTAAAATCCTAAGATCGGATGTAAAATTTTCCTATGCAATCTTGAATTTGATATCAATGTGACGACATTTTCAGAAAAGTCTACCACCATGGCGCGGCAGGTGCGGAGGATTCAAATACTGTATGTTCGATTATACAGAAGAGGATGGTAGAGTAGTGCATGATAGGATAAAGCATGATACCTGCTGGGAAAAAGGAAACAATGCTGCGTGCAATGTTACACAAGTGATCAATTTGTGTTGACTGTTAAGAGGGGAGATCTCGAAGTGTAAATTTCTCTTTTTTGTGCCAGTACACCTATCCATTTTCCTATGTTAGGGATGAACTTATGGTAGCAGGCATCCCATCCATGCAAATTGTAAAAGTAGTGAGAATACATCATTGCGATGTTATGTGGGCACAACTGCCTTTAAAAGGCAATATGTGACATGTTATGATCATTCTCATAACTTGGTGAATTTTGTGTGAGCGGCCCCTGCACCATAATCTTGTTATTGTTTTTTCAAAACAGTAAGGCAGGTTGGCCAAATTGGCATTTCTTTCTCAACGGTTTATTGCACATATATTCTTCTGCAGCAACATCTAACATTCCCTGACTTTTATGAGGACCATTGAGTAAGGTTCTCAGGCGTACTCTGGTAGTTTTCTGGGTGCAAGCTGTTGGATTACAGTTGCTGAATAGTGACTGAAGGTCATGTTTAGCTCTGCTGAAGAACTGTTGCACTGTATCAGCCTTTATCAATAGGAAGCTCATTTTGGTGACCTACGTTAGCTAGTTTGGTATGAGCCAATAGACCTCTTTTAGTTAAATTGCTTGCATCTTTGGACCAAAGCAGAGGAACCCCTAAACATAACACCTATAGCTGGAAAGGCAGACCTTACAGGACTCTATGGTCAGGTAAGTGCCTACCTGAGAGGCACTCTTTGCGTGCTTTTTACCACCTAGTGGAAGCCACATTCCATAGGCTGGTATGTGCCTGACAAGCAGAACTTGTTCAGCTACCTACCTCATAACGAAATCCAAGCATGCCTACAAATTTATCTACCCCAAAAAGATGAACAGCTGTGTCAGACTGGGCCAGCTACCAGAAAATCAATTTTTGGTTACAACTGTAACCAAACCTGGTTCTTGAAATTAGCAGTCAGAGTTCAATACCACATACCAAGATGGCCCATAGATTATAAATTTTGATGGAAATGGACTGATGAAGAAAATGCATTGTATAAGAAAACATTTGGAAGTGCATCTGATGTCATAAAACATACAAAACATTATTTCATTATTACAGGTTGTTTATAAACAAGTACGCTGCCTATTCGACCAGGGCAGTTTCAGACTCGATGGGACGCATGCCATCGCCTGTTTGGACACCAAGGAGCCGGGTATACCTGATGAAGGCATAATCCGATACAATGACAGGGACCCACAAATAAAGGATACTTCCAAATGTGACGCTAGTGCCTTCATAGTCCGGAAAGCAATTTGATTAAAATTATTGCAATAATTTAAATTTTGCCGTTCCAGTGAATGACAGATAAAATATGTTCAGGAAAAATAAACAGTGAAACTTTGATCCATTTGTTGAAGGTAGCCAAAAGCTGAAAGTATAGATTTTGCTAACTCGAAAAATTTGTCAAATACTTGTCGAAAACTATGACAGTCATGGAATAAGAGAAAAAGTATGAAAAATTTTCGTAGCTGAATTCTCCCAAAAAATTTTCAAATGCATTGATCTGAGAAACGCATCAGTGACTGAAGGATTAGCTCTAGAATACTTTTGTTTCAAAAATGATTTTTTGATTATAAACAGTCAAATAAGTATAGTGATGATGCAGATCAGCCCTGATGTCTTCATGTTGAGAGACCATGTTTCCATTGCTCAGATTGTCAGTAAAAGTTATGCTCCAACTGGAGCTTAAACCTGGGACCATGTGAATACAGTCGAGGTGGGTCTTTGTTTATGTAGAGAATAAGAGGACCTAATCATTACTCCATTACTTTACCTATACAAGATGAGTCCTGAGGTAGAATTAGTGCATAACAGTTTGGTCTATTCCAATCTCAACAATGAATCATGTGCTTCAGCTCACATGACCTGCAGATGATGCTAACTCTCTCTGAAATCAAGGACTTGCAATCGACATGTAATTCTGAGAAATCAGGAAGAGAACTGAGTTGTAAATGTAGACTTGCACACATAGATCCAGGTCCGAACCTGCATCCCCTCTGCTGCGTGGTAGGTATCAAATGTCCAGTCAGCGGGGGACATTGTATTTCTAGGCCACAAAAATACAAGTAACAAATAATGTAAAATAGCGACCACTCTGCCTGCTTTTCTATCCTGAAATATACAAATAACCTAAATGATGAACCAAAAGCCAATTTATGCTCCTCTTCCATGCCAACTGGCGTGTCTTTGATTTGCATCAATTTTCAGGCTAATCTGCATAACCTCTGAGATAGACTATGTCCATCAGTGACTTGCACATGCACGAGGTTATTGCTTACAAAGTCAGGTATTTCAGCAACCAATAGTAGTTATACGCATCCCTACAGTCCCTACAAAAGATACCCCGGTACAAAACATATATGTCAAAGTTTGACACCATAACTGTGTGCGGGCTATACAGGTGGTGTAGAAAGTATAGTCGAAAATTTAATACAGTCCAAATTTTGTAAAGCCTGCGGGATCATAGGTGTAGAAAGTATGCCTGAAGCTTCAACATGTAAAATTCTACTTCCATATAGAAAGTACGCCTGAAGCATAGAAAATGGTGCCCCAAAACAGCGAAAAACGTGTCCTGAAAAACAATGCTTAAGCATAGGGAATCATCAAAAAATGTGTCCCAAATACATAAAAATAGGCCCCAAACAAAATTTTTTATGAAAATTTTGTATAGAATGAGTAAAACTGTTAGATTGTTAGATTCTATGACCCTCATGTGTTTTTAAAATTCTAAAAAATGAGTGAAACCATTGAATCATTAGATTCTAGGATCCTCAGGTATTTTTTGAAAAATTTTTCATAGAGATATTGCCACATCAATTTTAACTTCCGAGTCAACTGGGCTGAGGCATACTTTCTACATTGTGGTCGATTTTTACCTAATAAAGCTTCAAGCATAGTTTCTACATAGCAGTAGAATTTTACACGTTGAAGCTTCAGGCATACTTTCTACACCTCCTGAGTCGACTGGCATGCTTAATGAAATTCTGATAGTATTACATCATCGACCATCTTTCTACACCCCTTGTATCGCCCCACACACTTTGTTAGGCTACTGTGGGTAGAGGATGATGTAACCGACCTTTGGGTTTAGACAAAAGAAGTTGCAACAGTTCTGACCACAGGCTAACAAAACAATAAAGTAAGAACTCTCTCACACGTTTCACCAGATACACGCGAGTACTTCACCAAACCTCAGGCAGAACACCTTGGCACATACCTCAGGAGATCCTACCCAAGTCTCCACTCCTATCATTATAAGAAACCTCCACTGCGCTCACAGAACAATACAAGTTACTGGTTCAACTTGTATTGGGAATGCAACGGGTGAGGCCAATAACAATCATAAAATAATTATAAAGTAAAGGACGATCGGTGGCGACGCTCCCATGAAATCACACAATATATTTCCAGAATGAATAAATACACAAAAACTCGCGAAACAGTGGCTACATATTTCTACCTAAATTTTATTCTTCTTTCCACCACTTTTTGCCGCGTCCTACCACCTGGGCACTGACGCTGGAGGCTGAACACCTGCACCTGTAGCAACCCCGACAACTTAGCAAAATTTGGATCGTATTACACTGTCGACTATACTTGATACACCCTCTGTATCACCCCTGACAGTTAAGGGGGCAAACTTTGAAGTATATGTTTTGTACAGGGGTATCTTTAGTGTACCCCCTGTATGGGCTTGTATCACTACTACAGATTACCAAGAATTAATGATTAAAAGTCGTTGGTTCAATGCAGACTTTTTGAAATTGAAGGCACATGTCTAATGGTGAAATTTGATTGATACCTGAGTAGGCAGGGAAGAAGTGAAAATTAGCATAACATATGTGTGGGCCCTTTTCTTGTCCTTCTATGTTTTGGCGTGTGTGGTATGCAAATGTTCCTCTATACGCAAAGTTTCTGGGATTTTATCTATTTTCATCATTGTCTCTATAGTACTTATTCATATGTGTTTTGGCCCCCAAATAAACTAGCAAATTGATTCAGCTGTTTTGCAGTAGGACCATACGCATCACTGATATATATGAAACAATAATCAACTTATTGTAGTGACCAAATTTTAGCAAAAATATACCAGAATGAGGGGTAAATGTGATAATTTTGGAAGCTTAAAAATTTGACTCAATGTTAATGAGCTTCGATGAAATCAAGACATTCCATAAAAGACACGCATGCAAAGGAGCCCAATGCTAAGTGCCTAGATCCTGCAGTAAGTTACACAAAGAAAATAGTAGATAAAGCTTATTGCATATTTAATGTGGCAATTTCTAGTCGTTTTGTGGGTATTAAAATTACAATTTTTTTCAGTATGTACAGAAGTGCCTCTAATCATTAGTGTAAACATGCCAGTTATAAAAAGTGATTTACAAGAGAACACCAATTGGCGCGCAGTTTCTAGAATGTACACCACCTAGAATAGTTGTGATAAAATCATTCTTTTAGGAATGAAAATTATATTGAATTTTTTTGGGAATGAAAATAAGTTTGAAAAAAAGGGTATAACCAGGACTCCAACCTGAGTTACCAGCATTTCAGGCTGATTTCCTCAATACTAGACCACTACATCAGGAGGCGAACCCGGATTAGGGTGCTCGCCTTGGCTAAGATTTTTAGCATACAACTCCAATGCTTGGTGGTCTTGAACCTAGGACCTTGGCAAGTGGCAGCCTACCTTATGCTGCTTTCAACTGCTCAACAATGAAGTTGCTGACTTTTTAGAAATTTATTTTCACTCCAAAAAATTTTCCTTATAATTTTCGTTTCTAAACAGTCAGCAACTTCATTGGTCGGCAGTTCAAAGCAGCTAGTATGACTTGCCAAAGGTCATAAATTCACGACCACCAAGCATTGGAGTTGTATGCTAAAAATCTTAGCCAAGGCGAGAACCTTAATCTGGGTTCATCTTGTGGTGTGGTGGTCTAGTGATGAGCAACACATCAGGCTGGAATGTTGGTAACTTGAGTTCAACTCCCGGCTACACCCTATTTTTTAAAATCATTTGTGTCTTTTGCAGTGGCCACAAGCAGATGTGTTTTCATTTGTTTTGCGCTTCAAATTTCAACTTTGGGAAAGGGGGTGATTGGCTTGGTAAGTTCTGCATAATAAATATAAAACCATTCACCTTTATCAGCGACTTCAACAATCATTGAGCATTATTTGTCTGTTGCACTAGACACATGAACTTTGGGAACACAACTGTACCAAAAACTAGAAAGTAGATTTTCAGTGTGACATTATGCATGTTTCGTCCCTTATCTATGAATGTTTCATGCAATTTTTATTTCAACCAATCAAAATCAGCCAAAACCTGACAATAACAGTTACTGTTTACAGGTGATTTCCAATCATGTCCATTGCATATTAGAGGAGGATCATTTCTGAAACTACAAGAGTGACCTAATCACCTATATGGATTATATCTTGTATCAATGTATTGGGTTGGCAAGAAAGTAATGTCAATTTTTAATCGTGTGTTATCAATCAACTTTTTTCTTAAAATCCATCCAAATAAATTGGGTTGTTGATTGTTTGTTTGGAAGAGCAAAACATTGTTGTTTCAAAAAATGGGTTTCATTTTCAGTTGGCTCATACAGTCTGTTTTATCGATACCTAAAACAAAGTGTTACCTCCCTGGCCATATATGCCACTGCATTTCATTTGAGTATGATTTGGGTGGATCTGCAGCAGAGGCAATGAGAAAAACATGGCAAGCACATGGGGAACATGCTGTGTTTGAACGTGCAGTTGATTTGGTGGTTACAGTATCAAAGATGAACCTCCTAGTGGATGGCCGGTTGAGGTGTCAGAAGCACACACATTGAAGAACAGCTTTATTGATTGAAAAGCGACCACTGCCCACTTTACAATTGAAAAGTGAATGAAGCAGATCAACAAGGTTTGCAAGCCCTTCCAAGTTTAATGATCATGCTATGCAACAGCGTGTTATCATTTCCATGTCATTACTTTCACTGTACAAAATTGAGTCTTTCATTGATCCAATCATCACTGGAGATGAAAAGTGGGTTGCGTATGTTGACATCATCCAGAGCCTGATCTACACCCACACGAGGTTATGTTATGTGTATGGTGGTCAACCCAGGGAATCATTCACTTTGAGTTGCTTCCACCTGGTTTGACCATCACTGCTATGGTCTATGTAGACAAGATTGATCAAGCAAAAATGCCTTGATTCAAAAGCAGCCTTCATTGGTCAACTGTGAAGGAGTACTTCTGCTCCATGAAAATTCCTATCCACATACTGCTGATATTGTTCAGGCAAGAATCCAGGAATTAAATTAGGAGTTGTTACCCCATCCGCCATATTCACCCGACATTGTACCATCATATTATTATTTGTTCTGCTAATTGCAGAATAGCCTCGTCGATATGGAATTTCAAAATGAAGACCACATTGAAACGTTTATTCAGAACTTTTTTGATTCAAAGCCCCAAGCTTTTTATTATGTGGGCATGGTAAAGCAATCTAGGAAATGGCAAAGTGTGATTGATCGTAATGGGGCATAGCAGACCCTAGCCTTTGCAATAATTTGAACAGAGTTACCAAATACGGATTGATGAATAATTTTTTTTGCATTTAGGTTCATCATTGTGTTCATTTTTCTCTTTTTGCTCTTGTTTGAAGCCTGTCATGGTGATTTTTGTTCAACTCCAAAAAAATACTGCTCAAATTGCCAAACATAGAAAGCCATATGCATAGAAAGATAATAGTCATGGAATAATGATGCAAATTTTCACAATGAGGAAATAGAACCAGCAAATGGATAGAACTATTGGTGCTATTCATAGCTGTTATGATAAACAAGATTATTGGAATAACAAGCCACTGAACAAACATTTCTATACATATGATTATTTATGACTGAAAATTACAGGAGGCTCTTCTATATTCATTTCTCTTCTCAGCAGAATGTTCTCTCTATTTAGTGTATTGGCGATTTTGCCATTTTCCGTACACTCATATGCTTTGGATGAATTGACTATTGATGATCAAAATATAACAACAGTGTTTCATGAAATACTCAAAATTCGTCGCTTCGCTGGAGAACTTGTTGAAATTGAAGGCACTTGTCGTATCATCAAAACTGATGTATATGTTTATCATCAACTTGTATCCTATACATTATAATTTTATGGTTAAAATTTCAGCGTAATTTGCCTAAAATGACGGGTAAATGTGGTAACTATGGAGAATGCAAAGTTCGACTTAACATTGATGGATATCAATGGAACGAAGACATTCCACATAAGACATGTCGTTTAAAAGGGCCAAAATCCAACTGTTTTGTACCTGCAGTAAGTTAAAGAGAGGACATATTTTATTCTGTTTCACTTATCCCTAATGAACACTCCTTAGGGATGTAGGAAAGTTTTCCTGGGTAATTTGCTCATCATGGGACATGCTCTGCACGCACCGACAAAACTTCAGCCACATGTTCTAAACCATCCAAGTGGCTCCATGGTAGGATCTCTTTATTGTATGCATTGTATGCAGGAAGTTGAGTGTTCAAGTCCACCACTGGGCATTATTTTTCTGGTTACTAAACATATGGTTTTGTTTCTAATTAAACCACAGATTCAGTGGATTGGCGTCTGTGTGGATGTGAAAAGTGAATTTGAATTCACACATTCCCAGCAGGCTCCACTAATGCAGATTTTGTATCTTGGTTTCTTAAAGACAACCCTAAGCCAAGAAATTCAAATTTCAGCAATAAAGCTCTGCTATTGATATCTATATTTCAGACACCCGAATCCACAAAAATCCATTAGAAACGTGTGGAATCCACAATTTAGTTTCTATATGACATGAGAACTGATACATCCTTGGTTAGATGTCTACAAATACTGGCAAGGGATTTTTCCAGGTCAGCCAGCTTAAAAAAAAGTTTCTGTTAACAGGTAGTCACCAAAAATGTCCGTTGCCTGTTGGATGAACAACGTTTCATAAAACAGGGAAACAACCTTATTGTCTGCTTAGACAGTACTGAGCCCGGTATCAACATGGAACGTATCGTCACCCAACATGACTATGATCCTCAAATAGTTGACACTAGCCATTGTAATGTTTGGAAAAGAATCAGGAAGACACGTTGGTGATTGAATATTGCTTTCTATGCTTGTTTTTCACGTGTTTTTTGATACATTTTGTATTTGTTTTTGTTCTTGGATTTTCAGACTTGGTATCAATGAGAAATTTCATTTATTTGTCAGTTACATAAATTCTATTTTTTACATTTGAAATAAATGCTGCAAAAATCTACTTACGTCAACAGGGCCAAATGCAACTTTTTAAAATAATCGTCCTTTGAAGAACAATGTGTATGAGTACAGAATGGAGTGCAGAGATTACAAACAAGAAGGCTTAGCAACATCATGACAAACCTTTCAATACTGATGGGTATTGGTGATCAGGACTTTTGTCTTTAGCTATTTCAGAAAAGCAGGTTGCAGTAAAAATGTTACTAGTCTCCATTTTGAGAGATGGCGTGTTGCGCAGGTCTTTCCTTAGGAAAACGAAAAAAGATAGGTGTGGTTTGACTGAACTAGTTAGAACTATTCCTTGGCTATGCCTCGGATATGGTGCAACACTTAGCCCCCAGACCTGGCAACAACAACACACTCTTACCTTTAGTAAAGGGCGGGCCTCACCATGGCTCCTCGTAGACTCCCAGGAGAGAATCTAAATCCTCTGGAAGGGCCGTTACCTCGAAGGATCCCAGGATCAGCCTTCCTTCCGCTTGACGTCTGCAAGCAACAGGCAACTGGGCCTAAAACTATTCCCTACTTACCATAACTGACGCTAAGTACATGTGACTAAATAAATAAACAATTAATAGTAAAGAATACAGATGAACCATCGTAGAATTATGTAAATTTAAGATGTGATTGCTGGGCAAAGGTTTATTCATAGATGCTGACATATAAACACCAAAATATTAGATAAAACAAGAATGATTTCATGATCATTTTTCCTTCATTCTGTGGCACTCCACTGCTATGCAAATTGTCTGTGCCTGTCCACTTTGTCAATTTGCATGTTGACTTCCCAATTGCAACTTTGACAGCAACAGGGATCCCTGGCGGGTCAAAACCGACCTACAGGAGGTAGAAAATTTTTGGCCCAGGTTGCCCCGACGTCATGAAAATTTCATACTCTTATTTGGCCGGCTCCCAGCATGCTGGTCTGCCTAGCCCAATTAGTCCCGTACCTACTAGGTCGCCGGACACAACAAATACTAAGGGCTGTGCTGATATAGCTGACATGTGACACTCATGTTGACCTCAGCTTTGATGAAAAAACCTCCTGCCCTAATTAGCTGATGCTTCTGTTGATGTGGAATTGCATGATTCCAGGCTTGGTCTTTTGATCTGCATGATGCGGAAAAGTTGTTGGTCGATGTGTTTAGTTGTACATGCAAATTCCCTTTCCCGCATTCTTAAATGATCATTCTTAATAATTGACGTGCACCCAATAACTTGCAGTCATGGATTTTTGAGAATGTGTGGTGTGGATATGCAATGTTTTGGACCTACAGTGTGACTACAGTTCACCGTCTGTTTATATCTAACAAATAGTGTGTGCTTTCTATGGGAAGGTAAAAAGGAAGCATCAGAAAAGTTCTGTGGTTGTGTGTGACATAAGGACATGACCTGTCAATTTTGTTGTCAGTATAATGAGCTGATTGCATAATGGACGAGTCCTGGACACATTCTGAATGCATCCTGGGTACATCCTGGATGTGTCTGGCATAGACAGTTAATTTGGCCTTGTAGTGTATGGCTTCCATTTTTTAGTACCAGTTACTCCAAATCACCTTCCTAACTTTTCATAATCAAGTATTAACTGGTTTTTCAAACCTTAATTTTCCACTTTTTATATTTCATAATCTTGTGATCCTTCCAAAATGATATTATTTATTTAAATTGGACTACATAGAATGTATGGTTTGGTGTGTTCATTGCAGTATTTGAAAACGATATTCATGTTACAAATGTAGTTCCTCCCGAACAAGAATAAACCACAGAAAATAATACAGATTTGTCAACTGAAAATATACCATCATGGATGCTATACAGGAAGAAATATTATTCTTCAGGGATATAAAAATTTACATAATCAGTGTTAAGGTTTCCTAGGCTCTGGAGATGCTTGAATAAAATTGGGAAAAATGGTAAGGTTTAGATATAATGTAATATGTAGTTTCCTTTTTTCAGGTTAACAGCTCGATTGGACATTTGTGTATAACATGCTCGTCGGTGAGTCGAACTATTTGTTTGAAAACTTTCCAAAACTAAACATATGTTGGGCTTTTTTAGCATTATGCGTATTAATGTTGACCATACCATTCAATGCCGTGATGGAGGATAGTTGTTCTAAGCCGAGTGACAAAGGAGTTTTCTTTCAAGGAAAAGTTACAGGTGGTGCCCAAAGTGTTTATGTTACACTCCAGGAAAGAATCATGTTCAATTCTTGTAATGATCTATCCCTCTTTGTTCTACCTAGTTTAAGAGCATATGTATGTTTTCTAGTCGACAGTGTACCTGTTTGTGAAAGCAGTTCATGCGAAACTAGAGTCAAGCATGTTCGAACGAAAACTATGCACGATGATGAACAGAGGTTCGAATTTTGGGAGCCGGATATGGAACTTATACCTCGTGTTTATCGACTAATTTTTGGCCGTGAAAATTACACCCAAGTGATTTTACCAATTTGGATAAATAACCGGAGCCAAACCATCTGCAGCAATGGTCGCAAGTTTCATGTTGGATACGCAGAAGTTAAAATGAGACCAACCAACTGGAAAGATGACAAATTGTGAATATAATTTTTTTAAATGACAAATTTGTGCTTTTTTACATGAAATAAAAGTTAGAGTCACAAAAACTAATTAAAAATTACAATGTTGCAAAAGTAGAGCCAAATGCCACATTTTTTAGAAAAGTTAGTAAAATATCCATTCATTTGGCACAAATTATTTGTGTGCCCCGCCTGATAGAATACCAAATCAATGAAAATTTGTAATCATGTGAAATTAAAATACTGCAAAAGTAAGATGAACAGTTCAAACCACAAATTCCCTAAACATATTGTTTTACATTTTAATTGAAGAAAGGTTAATAGGACTACTTTTGACTTGCTATTACCATAGGATTTTTTTATTTCCTTAGATTCTGTGTCATATATTAAATAAAGTTTCAAAAGTACTTTTTTCAGTCTGTTGGATGTGTTGAGAGTGGCCAAAGCAGCCACCAAAACTACGAATTGTTGCAAAAAGAGGGGGCCTTTCCCACTGCTCGGTTGGCTCAGTTGGTTAAAGCAGCCGCAAGGTCCTGAGTTGAAGTCCCAGACCGAGCCTAACTTTTACTGGGGCCCCGAGTAGCAGGAACAGGTTGCCTCAACACTGGTGGCCCTTGACGGTCCGTCAAACTCGATGGTGGAGGGATGTCAGGAGTAGCACCCTGCATGCAAGTCCACATTTATGACTCAATTTTCTTCCTGATTTCTCTGCAGTTCTAATGAACAAAAGCCGGTGATCAAGTGTTCAGATTGGGACAGACTGAACTGTTGCACACCATTTCTACCTGAGGAATCGTCATCATTAAGTCAAGTAAAGATGATTGGGTCCTTTTAGGCCCGTATTCACAATCACGTGTTAGCGGTGTGTTAGGCTGACACGGTGTTAAATTTTGGCTAACACGGTGGTAACGTGGTGCTAAGTTTTATCCCCGTATTCACAATCGCGTGTTAGGGTCGAAAAATGGAAAAGTTAACATGGCGTTCTAAACCTGCCCCCTACCAGTTTTAGCAGCATGTTAGCAGTAGTCTGTTTGTTAATTTTTTCAATTGTCATGGATATTATTGACCTATTGGATCATCTTGATGAGTGTGAAGAAATAGTACATCATATTCGTCACTTTCGGGATAGGGCCAATCCATTTGAGGGCTACCATGACATTACCTTTAAATCAACATACAAATTGTCGAAAAATGGTTCCGAGACTTGATTACGCTTCTCCAGGATCAATTAGAAACTTCTGGTCAAAATCATGTGATTCCTCCAGCACTTCAGGTTAATACAAAATCATAAGTTTTATTCATGAAAATTAACTGCTCATCAACTGACTGTTCAAACTCAAATAATACTTACTGAAAAACGCTGGCATTGTTGAAAAACCTAATTGACATTGACCACAATGTTATTTTTTTCCTGTTATATCCTTTTTCATTTAAAAAAACATGCTTGAGCTTATTCTGCCACCCTGTTACAAGAGTAACACGGTGATAACAAAAGTAACACGGTGGTAACATGGTGTTGGCTAACACGGACTTAACACGCTATTGTGAATACGAGGTGATACTTGACACGGTGTTAGCTCGATTGCCATGTTGGCCAACACTGTGTTAAGTCCTAACACCGTGTTGACTTAACGCGCAATTGTGAATACAGGCCTTATTCTCTAAATTGAAGGGGTAGTGGTGTAGAAGTCTATCCAGCTGTTCATCACACAGATGTTGCAGATTTTTGTCAAAGAATCAATCCCATGAAATTTAGATAGTGATTTTACAGGGTGATATAGGGGGCACAGAAAGTATAGTCAACAAATCGTTTGGGGTGACACTGGGGTGTACGAAGTACATCTGAAGCTCTATTGTGTAAATACTACATGCGTGTATAAACTACGCTTGAAGATTGATCTAGAAAGTAAAGCAAAGCTTGATCTAGAAAAAATTTTAGTGTTACTCTTAAAATATAATGGTTTTACATGTTTATTCATTTTTTTACAAAATTTTCACACAAAATTTGGTTTGGCACATGTCTTTCATTGATTTCATAGGATTAATCATTGTTTTTGGAACACGATTTTCCATGCATTTTGTAGAAAAGTGTGTCCTGAACAAGCGAAAATTGTATTATGAAACAATGAAAAACGTGTTCTCAAAACAATGCTTAAGCATAGGGAATCACAGAAAAACGCGTTTGGAGTATGTAAAAGCCATGTCCCAAACAAAGTTTTGTATGGAAATTTTGTAAAAAAACGACTATACCTGTAACACCATTAAATTCTAAGAGTCACACTAAAATTTTTGGCGAGACATGGCATCATCAATCATAACGTCCAAGTTGGCCAAGGTGTCTTTCATACATCAAGCTTCAGGTGTACTTTCTACATCCACGTTGAATTTTACCCATTAAGGCTTTATGTGTACTTACCACATCCCCTGTATTTCCCTGCACATCATATGAATTTCGGATGGTGCGCCATAGTTTCTACATGTTAGGCTACTGTGGGGTCGAGAGGATGATATAACTGACCTTTGGGTTTATACAAAGGAAGTTGCAACAGTTCTGATCACAGGCACGTACCTCAGGAGCAAAGGGTGGAAAGCACAAGCACACCCAAACTCTCTCACACAGACTATTAGATACCTTCACCAGTACTTCACTAAACCTCAGGCAGAACACCTTGGCACGTACCTCAGGAGCTCCTACCCAAGTCTCCACTCCTATTCTTAAAAACCTTCAACTACACTCACAGAACAATGCAAGTTACTGTCTCAATGTTGTATTGGGAAAACGAGGCAAAGTCATTGAATAATACAATAAACATAAATATAAATCTGACGATAGATGGCGATGCAATCATGACCAAAACCAATGATAAAAAATGACCAAAAAACATGCAAAACAGTGGCATCACAAATCTATGTAAATTTGTCTTTTCTTTCTTGCCACTTTCCGCGGCGTCCACCACCTACGCGCCTACACTGGAAGTTGGACACGTGCACCTTCAGTAACCCTGACATACACCCCCTGTATTGCCTGACACAGTTAAGGTGGTATACTTTGACGCTTTTGATTTGTACATGCGTATCGTTTGTATACCTCCTATAAACTATTGTCATATGCATTCCCAAAAAAATCAACTTTTTGAAGTGCTTGTTTCTCAGCTTGTTGAAAGGAAAAGGAAAGTCCAAAAAAACTGATTTGGATGTACCATGCCATGCTTCTCTAACTTATGCATGCCCCTAAAAAACATGGAATAATGTTCCGAATGAGAAAGTATCCAACATGGAGGAACAAAATCCAATATATTTCAGGAATAACAACAATTGAACAGATAGATTGTTGATTATAATTAAGTAGAATGTTGTCACTCGATTGTTAAGGCCCTGTCATAGGTCACCGCACGGTACCACGCAGTACTGCATGGCACCGCCCGGCGCCGTGCAGCACCAGTTGTTCTATTCATACTAAAAAGCAGTGCAGGCCGGCGCCGTGCGGTGCCACATGGTACCACCTTTTAAGTATGAATAGGTTTTCCTAATTCTTGCAGTGCCGCCATCAAGTTTCAACTGAACTGAAATTTTCAAACAAGCTATGTGTTCTAAAGTTGCAGCATTCTGTTGTTATAACATATTGTTCCATACTGTGACATCTATACATGTAGTGGAATCATATTTTTCACTTGAATGGTGAATTCTGACACTTGTCAAATTATTTTACCAAATTGATTATTTAATTTTCAATGAAGATTTACTAAGAAGTTGATCACTCAATTTGCAATGAAGACATTAATGTGTAAAACTTATGAATATGCAAAGTAGGTGTAAACATGTTCCTACAGCAAGTGTAATCGCACATTTCGATTGTGTCTTTATTTTCCCAACGTCTCTTTTCGGCAAATATCCGGATGGTCCGAAAGTTCATTTTCCCCGTAGGTCCCGATTCCCCGAATAAGGAATAAATTTCCCATTTCCCTGAAAAATGCATTAGTCCCTATTCCCTGGACGTCCCGGTTTCCCGAATACTAGGGAAAGGATGGATCCACTTTGAATCTGTGTCCTAAACAGCAGGTCCGACCGGACCCAGATCAGACCTGGATCCTGTATATAGCACATGTGTGAATGAATAATCGTGTGTATATATTCAATTTTTCAAAATCAATTTATATAAATTGATATTTCTCAGCAGTTCAAGAGCTATTAATCGTTGGAATGAGAAGCAAATTGAAGCAAGGGCCCAGAATCTTTAGACTTGGCCTTTTTGCAAGCTTCTATCTGCACCATGCAGGAGTGATTGATTTTCATTTTTCTTTTGTGCTTTTTATTTTTCGATTTTTTTCGTATTTTTCATCTTTTTCGCTTTTTTCCTATTTTGCATTTGTCGAGAGGAGCAATACACATTTTTTGAGAAGAGCGAAATCCAAAAGTAAAAAAGCGGCGTTGTACGGCGCTGCGCAGTACTGGGCGGCAAGGTATGACAAGCCACGACGCGGCATCACCTGGCGCTGCGCAGCGCCGCTTGTTAGTATGAATAGGACAACAGGCGCGGCATGGTACCTCGCCATGAAGTATGACAGGGCCTTCATTCTTATCCATTTTCGCAATACAATGTTCTCTGTGTTTTTTGCAGTGGTGGCTTTGCCTCTGGTGTACTCCAACTTTTTACTACAAGCCAGTATTGGAGACATGGATCTTTAGAATGAAACACATCTAACCAAACAACAAAGTTCGTTGATAACATTATAACTGTAACTCAATCTTGGACAGAGATTCTGTTACCATACCATTTCTACTGCAGGCAGAACTTCACCTTCATTCTAATTAGAATTGATTCATCTTTCCAGTCAGTTATATTCTTCAAACAAGAGTTTCATCTATGGGATATCCTGGTCTAGTGATTATCACCTCTGACTACTAGTCTCTGGAACCAGTTTCCATTCTGAGTGTAACTTGAAATTGAATTTCTCACAGCTGGCTCAGGCAGACACAGCCTTTCATCGTTTTGGAGTAGATAAACTGTGCAGGCGAGCTTGGAGTGCTGCATGCAAGTATCTACTTAGACCAGTTAGCATCTTTGCTGTCAATGAGGAGGTGAGCCTGTTCCGTTATGAGGTAGGTAGCTGAAAAAGTCCTGCTTCTCAGGCAGATGCCAGCCTGAAGAATGCAGCCTCAACTAGGCAGTAAACAGCATACATGAACATGGGGGGGGGGGAGGTTGGGAGGGTTTTGACCCCCAGCAGATTTTTATTGACCCCCAGCAGATTCTTGCCGACCCCCAGCAGGTTTGACTCAACTAGCTATGACGGAGAAGTTGACGAAGGAAAATGAGCAAGAGAGAAGAGAAAGTTGTCATAAAAATGGAAACGATGCTGTAGTTTAACAATTTTTCTAAACAAAGCATACTTGATTCTAAAGGAGTAAAATTAAAACATCAAGAAGTGCTGTCTAAGCAAATTATTTCTCATATCTGACTAATATGGTTGTGAAAATATGCTGTTTGATTGTTAGAAGACCTTTCTTAGACCTTTTTTCATTATCAGGAACAAAAAAAAATTTGTATTCCACCCCCTGTCCTGGCTGACCCCCAGCAGAATTCCTATGCTGTGCATGTATGGTAAATAGCACCCAAAGAGCGTCTTTCATAATATATGATCGTACAGTTCTGTAATGACTGCATTTCGAGCTATCAGAAAATGAGTAGGTGTAGCTGCAAAAATTAAAAAACGAAAAAAGTATTAGACCTGTTTCTTTGGAGAAAGTCTATTTTAATCCCCTGCTGATGGAACACTGCTGCCAGGCCCAGAGATTCTATGAAAGCATGGGAATCAGCTGAGAAAAGGATTCATTCACTGCAAAGCTTTTGAGAACAGTAGCAAATGACTCTTCTCTGCTGTGTTGGGGATGGACATAGTCTATCTCATTGGTTGCGAAGAAATAGCTAAAGTCGATGCAATTTGTGTTGACGCCGATTTGCATATACGTCATGCATAAAAGGCCTGAACGTTTATGTTTTTGGTCATTATTGTTTGTTTTATTATTTGAAAGAAAAATCGGCAGACCTGACTGGCCATATTATTTGTATTTTTATTAATTGTATTGGTGAAGTTCTTCGCCCCATAACAACGTCCAATGCCTGGAAATTTATTATCGATTTAGCGGCGGAGGGAACGCAGGTTAGACCCCAGATTTCCGGAGAGCCACCCAGCGTGCAAGTCTACATTTGCGACTCAATTCTCGGCCTGCCTTCTCGGTTTGTCCCTGATCGAAAGTTACTTGAGCTCAGAGAGTTATTTGATAATCTGCAATTCTTTGGAACGAAAGCAGTTGATCTTTGTTGAACTTGAGACTGACTGAACTGTTGCAGACTTATTCTACCTAAGGTTTCGGTCTGATTAGGTGAATTAGCCAGATGTCTATTTTCAATTCTAATCCATTTAGATATTTCTTTATTTACACCCAAGTCTCATTTCAACAGCTGCTTTGTGCTTTGTTGTGTAATTTCCCACAGCTGGTTCAGACCAGCTATTATTAATTATAATCATTTTTTATTATATGAGAAAAAAATTGGAAATTTCGGTTCATCTAAAGCTAATTGAGTTTGACTTCAACATTTTTTAGACAACCTCCAGTGGACCGACTTAATCAACCTCATATTCCTCTTCTAGGAAATTTCAGTTTGCCAGTGTTTAAGTTTACAAGCATCAAGTCTTAACTATCAACAACTCCGGTAAAACCTTACAGCACCAATGCTGGAAGTTGTTATTCATTAGCTACAGTAATCCTAACACAGGCTGTAACTTGCAGATCACTTTGTAAACCGTGATGTTTAAGCTTTTTTATCCAAATAGATATGCCAACAAATTTACGGCAAAGACCACAATAGATGAAGCAAGCACTCGAAGCAAAAAAATTCACATTTTACAGTTGGGATATCTGTTATTTTCTGTTGTCTTCTGGATCTTTACCCTTGATTTTCTTGACATTGTTGTTTCATTGACGGACATCGATGTTTATTCAATCCATGTTTATTCAACAAACGTAGCTAATTCCCAACAAATATAGCAAACAATATGGTTTCGTGAATTAAAAATATGTCTGTTAGGCTGCTGTAGAGTCAAGATGATGTAACTGTCCTTTGGATTTATACAAAGGAAGCTGTAACAGTTCTGACCACAGGCTAACAAAGTACAATAAACTAATACTCTCTCACATGGTTCACCAGATACACTCCACTACTTCACCGAACCTCAAGGCAGAACACCTTGAGACGTACCTTAGTAGCTCCTACCCAAGTCTCCAATCCTATTCTTAAAAATACCTTCCACTACGCTCATAAAACAATACCAGTTACCATCTAAGGCTGTATTGGGAAAACAAAATGATGCCATCAATAAGATAATAAAACAAAATATAATATTTGACTAATGGTGTCAACGCTTCCATAACAATCTTTCAATAATAAAAAATAACCAAAAACACACAAAACAGTGGCATTATAAATCCATGCAAATTTGTCTTCTTCCTTGCCACTTTTCGCAGCATCCACCCACTGCGTGCCAACGCCAGAAGCTGAAGACCTGCACCCACAGTAACCCCAGCATGTCATCATCGATGCTGCACACGAAGGAAAATTATTCTCCAAGGATATAAAAATTTACACAAGTGGTGTTATGGATTTTTATGCTCTCGAAATGTGTGAATAAAATTAGGAAAAATGATAAGCTTTAGATTTAATGTAATATGTAGTTTTTTTCAGGTTAACAGCTCGATTGGACATTTGTATAAGATGCTCGTGTGTAAGTTGAACTATT
Organism: Romanomermis culicivorax; assembly: GCA_963922205.1. Taxonomy (NCBI): domain Eukaryota; kingdom Metazoa; phylum Nematoda; class Enoplea; order Mermithida; family Mermithidae; genus Romanomermis; species Romanomermis culicivorax. Next base: position 232,538 of record CAWUHX010000314.1, on the reverse strand, counting down.
CACTTCGAAACTCTCTAAACTAAACATATATTGGGCACTTTCAGCTTTAAGCATATTAATTTTGACTATACCATTCTATGTCGTGATGGACAACAGTTGTTCTTGGCTGAGCGGCAAAGGAGTTTTCTTTCATGGTAGAGTAACTGGTGGTGCCAAGGATGTTTATGTTCCCCTGCAAAGAAGAGTAATGTTCAATTCATGTAATGATCAATTCTACATTGCTTTATTAAGTTCACAAGCATATCTATATTTTCTAGTCATGGATCTAAGCGTTTGTAAAAGCAGTTCCTGTGAAACTAAGGTCAAGCATGTTCGGACGAAGGATACGTGGGATAATGAAGAGTGATTCGAATTTTGGAAGCCAGGTTTCGAGCTCAAACTAAACGGACTAGTTTTTTCTAAACGGACTAGTTTTTGGCTGTGAAAATTACACCCAAGTGATTATACCAATTAGGATCAATCACCCGGAGGACACCATTTGCTGGAATGGTCGTAGGTATTATATAGGGTATGCAGATGTTAATATGAAACGAACTAAACGAAATGATACTAAATAATGACTATATTTTCTTAATGAAAATTTCTACTTCTTTATTTGAAATAAATGTTAGAGTCAACAAACAGTTATTAAAAATTACATTGTAGTAAAAATAGAGCCAAACGCAACACTTGTTAGAAATGTTGGTGAAAAATCGAGGGACAACAATTTAAAATATCGAAGGATTAAATCGCAAAATCGAGCCCACTAGAGAATTGAGCTTATTTGTTAGTCCAGCGTGGAGCACTGGAAATTTTTTTTTCATTTTCACTATCTGGAACGCTGGAAAATTCAATCTTCACAATCTGAGAAATAAATTAAAATCAAACTAATAGAACGTAATTTGCTCCTTATTTTGGTGCCAACTGCCCAAAAAAATTTTTGGTTTTTCATATTCTAAAATTCTGCAAAATAAATCTCTGTAACAAAGCTCTCTGAACAGAAGCTCACAAATTACAATCTAGAATGATTAAAGTTCAATCTTCATCCTCTATAGATGCAAAAGTTCATATTAGAAACGTTCAAAAAATTATTAGCCTTGAGAGAAAAAAATTGAGAGAATTAATGAAAATCTCAATTTTTAGCTAATTACTGAGACAAGGTATTTCAATTGATAGAAACACTTCAGGTTTAATTAGGTAGTGGATCTTAAGCCGGGTATATACTTACCCGTACGCACGTGCGGAGCAGTTTTGCGACCTGCCAATGTGCGGCCAAAATGCGGGTTGTCAAAATATACTTCAGCCAAAAAAGTGCATGCGGCCTCATTGTGGGCCACATTTGAATATACTTAACCATATGGGTACGGGTGTGTTGGAGGGCTGGAAAATCTAGTACAATCGTGCACCAAGAGTAAAAAACGATAGTTTACAAGTGCTAACGGCCGCGCCTGATAGAAACTAGTTAAGATTACACCCATGATCAGCGCGACCCTTTTAAGTCCACCAGAACGCATCTTTTCGGTTTTGAATTACCCAAAATTTTTTCCTCAATGGGAACCATACCTCTAATGAGGTGGTTTGAGGAAAAAAACGGTCCCCCTCCCCGGAACGTATGACATTGCGTTTTAAAACGCGCCAGGCACAGTAACCATGTATTTCCCGCGCGTAATATTTTTCGAATTTTCTACCGTGCATCCGAAAATGTTTTTCCCAACTTGGGAAGCAGTCCAAAGTTCTCCCCCCGTTTCAGAAACAAGCTAAAAATATTCGCATGCGATCGCATCGCGCCAACGGGTGGCTCGAAAATGAAGTTCAATCGTGCGCCACGGGCAAAAAACAATACTTTACTGTACTGTGGCGGTGGTTCCTGATCCGCATGAATTACAGATGTGCGAAAAAGTACAAATGGTTTCTACTTGCTCGCACGCGCAAAATTATTGGGTCCCGCAAATTTTTCGCCCGGCACCCGCAATGCGGCGCATGATTGTGCGTTCAATTTCCGGGCAGCAAATTGCAGGGCCCGCTCAAAAATCGGCAGCACACGTGCGTACGGGTAAGTATATACCCGGCTTTAATATGCTAATGGCTATGCTTCACAGGGAATAATAATTATTTTACTCATGACTGGTGCTGAGTGCAAGAAAATTTAGAGATTTTGACCTTCTAAAGTTCACCAAATTGCATTTTTCGGCATTGAATTCCTTTTGAACCATGATCTCGATGATTTTTATTTTTGGACATGATTTGGAGGGGGCGCCTTGTCTGTGTTCGCCAGCCAATACAGGGAGTGTACAAAGTGTAGTCGACAATCCGAATTTGCATAAGGTACCTGGCTGTGTAGAAAGTACATCTGAAGCTTTAACATATAAAATTCCGCATCAATGTAGAAACTAGGCCTGAAACTTAAATGTGTGAAATTCGACGTCGATGTAGATGCCTAAAGCTTCATGTAGAAAGTACACTCGAAATTTGACTTAGAAAGTAAACCTCAGCAGACTCGGATGTTAAATTTGATGATGCAATGTTCTCAAAATTTTCCAGTGTGACACTCAGAATCTGATAGTTTCATTGGTTTACTCCTTTTTACACAAAATTTTGTTGCGGACACCATTTTTACATATTCAGGACACGTTTTTCCATGCATTTCGTAAGAAAATCTGTCCTAAGTTGGTGAAAATTGTGCGCCGAAATCAGCACAGGGAATCAATGAAAACATGTCCTGAGTATGTAAAAATCCAGTCTCGAATAAGTAAAAATTGTGTCGCAAAAAATTTTCTGTAAATTTTAGTGAGCCAAGGCGTTAGACAGTTAAACCTTTAAACACTCGACCCATATGTGTTTACCCGTTTTTAAAAATTTTTGCTTTCAAGAACAATGCAAGAGACAAACCGACCATCCGACAGACTATAAAACTATCGAAATAAAGTATTGTAGACTCAACAGCTGATGCATCAGATAGTACCGATTTTTTCGAAACTAATTCACTTTATACAAGAATTTTTTAAGAAATTTTCACATTTTTCACTAAAACTGTAAACTCATAAAACCCTCGAGATATTATCCTTTAGAATCTAATGGTTTTATTGGTTTAATCGGTTTTGGGACACGATTTTCATGCATTTCGTATAAAAAAACGTGTCCGGAAAACAATGCTTAAGCATAGGGAATCAACAAAATATGTGACCTGGATTTGCAAAGACTTACCTCAACAAAACTTATGGGGAAAACGAGTAAACCCATAAAACCATTAAATTATAAGGCATAGGATATCCAGGGTGTCACGACCTAATGGTTTCACTGATGAAAAATGTAAAATTTTCAGAAAAAATTGTAAAAATTTCCTGTAAAATTATGTAAAAAACGAGTAACTCTTGGAAAAATCGATATTGTTGAAATGAGACTTTAGTTGAAGTTGAGAAATAAAATAAATGGATTGGTATCAAAATAGACCTAATCAGTCACTCACTAATTCACCTAATCAGGCCGAAACCTTAGGTAGAATAAGTTTGCAACAGTTCTGTCAGTCTCAAGTTCAACAAAGATCACCTGCTTTCGTTCCAAAGAACTGCAGAAGATCAAATAACTCTCTGAGCTCAAGTAACTTCAAATCAGGGACAAACCTAGAAGTCAAGCCGAGAATTGAGTTGCAAATGTAGACTTGCACGCTGGGTGGCACTCCAGAAATCCGGGGTCTATCCTGCATTCCCTCTGCTGCGAGAAATCCAATAAATGTCCGGCTGGGGCATGTTGTATTCCAGGCGGAATACTCCACAAAAATATAATAAAATAATATTGTAATAAATGGCCTACTGGCCGCCGATTTTCTTTATTATAAAATAAACAAACAATCAAAGAATGACCAAAAACATAGATGACCGGCACTTTTATGCACGGTGTCTATGCAAATCGGCGTCGATGCGATTTGCGTCGGCTTTGGCTATTTCTTCGCAACCTGGAGATAGACTATGTCCATCCCTGACAATATTGTCTGGGGCGTCAGCTGTGGACATGATTCCTTTGAATAGTTTTGTAGTCTGTCAGATAGTCGGTTTGTCCTGCATCATTCTTGAAAAAACTTTAGTGATGCAAAAATTTTTAAAAATCAGTAAAACCAGGGTCATAGGGTCTTACGGTCTTATGGTTTTACTCACTAAAATTGTGCAAAAAATTTTTTGGGACACGATTTTAACTTATTCAGGACACATTTTTCATTGATTCCCTTTCTGGACATGGTTTTCACGGTTTTGGGACATGATTTTCATCTGTTGGAAACGTATTTTTCTACAATATACTTGAAAATCATGTCCCAAAACTGCGAAAAATGTGCAATGAAAAAAATGCAGAATCATAGACAATCAATAAAAAATGTGTCGGGTATATTTAAAAATTGCATCCCAAACAAAATTTTGAGTAAAAATTTTGTAGAGCAATAAGTAAACCTCTAAAACCTCTTAGATTCAAAAAGTCACACTAAAATTTTTTGGGCCACATGGCGTCATCAATTTTAATTACTGAGTCAGCTGGACCGTACTTATCTACATCAAGCTTCAGGCGTACTTTCCACATAGAGGACGAATTTTACACATTAAAGCTTCAATTATACTTACCATAGCCCCTGTGTTCCCCACACGTTTTATGAATTAAGATCATTGATTTTACTTTCTACACGCCTTCCATTCCCCCACACATTATAAAAATTTGGCCCATATTCCATCATTGACTATAGTTTCTACACCCCTTGTATTGCCCCCCAAAAGAAACTGAAGAGTCTTGAATACCTCCCATTTAAACAATTGTATAGAATATATGTATATAGATATAGAATGGCACTTACGGTCTACTAAATTTTCGGGCAATTTTATGACTTTTAGCTGTTGGGAAATTTATTTGACTAAAGTTAGAAATTTTCCAAAAAAGTAGAAATTCTGGGCGATCAGCCGAGATTCTGTTGATGGTCAGCCAGGGTTCTACAAGGGGTCAGACAGAACGCCCAGCAAATCCCTCTCTTCGGGAACATGTATGTTCACTACCATTGGAAATGAAGAGCAGGCTCAGAAACATTTTATAAAAGCGAAGTTTCAGAGCATTGTGATCACTTTTGGATAAGTTCTAACTACTTAATTTCAGCGAAAAAATGTTACTGTTTTCTTGAAAATTTCCAGGAAAATTTGAATACATTGAAATTTTCAAAATTTGGGTGGGGTACTGAAATGTGGGGAATAGCTGGCCGAAGTGCTAGAATTGTAAAAACAGAAAGTGCTAGAATTGTAAAAATTCATTAATATTTCTTTCTCTCATATTAGCATTTGGACATGCAAATGGATCAGGTGTGTCACTGGATCTAGAAAAGACAAGGGCTGAGTGTCACTTTCTCTCATAAGAAAAAATGAAATCATGAACACGAAATAGTACATTATTAACACATATCTTTCATATAACAAAATTAATGCTGGGAAAAATTTCCATGCAGCAATAAATTCGATTATTTTGTGACACGATTATATGTTTTAACGTCCTCGGATGTTAAAAGTTCTGGGTCCTAGTGTCTTTGTGTCCTAATGTCCTTGTGTCCTAATGTCCTGCGTCCCAATGTCCTTGCGTCCTAATGTCCTGCGTCCTAATGTCTTTGCGTCCTAATGTCTTGCGTCCCAATGTCCTGCGTCCTAATGTCTTGCGTCCCAATGTCCTGCGTCCTAATGTCCCTGCGTCATAATGTCTGCGTCCTAATGTCTCCGTCCTAATGTCTTGCGTCCTAACAGCATAGCGCCAGAAAGTACGCCTTCAACCCATAAAATTCTATTTACATGTGGGAAGTAACCCAAACCTTCAACGTGTTAAATTCGATTTCCATGTAGAAACTATGCCGGAAGCTCCAACTGATAAAATTCGACCTCAATTTTCCTTGAACAACTGGGACGTGAAGATTGGTGATGCAACATCTCTCAACAAATTTATAAAAAACGCCTGAGGGTCAAAGAATCTAACGATCTAATGGTTTTGCTCATTTTTTACAAAACTTTCACAAAAAAACTTTGTTTGAGACTTGTTATTTTTTATGTATTCTGGACACGTTTTTGATGATTCCCTATGCTCAAGCATTGTTTTCGGGACAGGTTTTCTGCTGTTTCGGGAAACAATTTTTTAGAAAAAGCATGTAAGTAGAATTCTACTGGTTGAAGCTTCATGTGTACTTTCTACATGTAAGTTGAATTTTACACATTGGAGCTTTGGGCATACTTTCTACATCCGCTGTATCACCTGCATGCTTAATGAAATTCAGATTTTATTAATCATCGACCATACTTTCTACACCCCCTATATTGCCCTGCACATTATACAACTTTGAGTTGTGGGCTATACTTCCTGCACCTCATGTATTGCCCCACACAGTTAAGGCGGCAAACTTTCACGCATATGTTTTCTACAGGAGTATCTTTTGTGTACCCTGTACGCGCCCGTATAACTACTAGAAAAGTAGATTTTACTATGATTCTCTGTTGTTTTTTATAACTTTTTGGATTTTGGATCATATAGCAAACCAACTTTCCAGAGTGCTTTTTCTCAGCCTGTTGATCAGTCAGGTGACGAAAGTCAAAAAGACTGGTTGGGTTAAACCATATCATACTTCTCTAACTTGTGCCTGCTGTCTGGACATTGCCTATGGTGTATTCCAAAATTTTACATGTAAACCAAACAACCAAAGTTCGTCGGTAGAATTTTCACTGTAACTCAATCTTAGACATAAACTCTGTTACCATACTGTAGCTTTTAGGGAATTGCAGGCAGAACTCTACCTTCTTTCTAATTAGAATTCTTCCTTGGAACATGCCCTAATTCCATAAAAGTTTCAGATTCATACAAATAATTTCCTGTCATCCTTCTGACCTGTTATATTCTTGAAACAAAAAAATTTTAGGTCGAGGATGTCTTGGTCTAGTGGTTATCACCTCTGACTACTAGTTTCAGGAACCAGGCTTGATTCTGGACATAACCTGAAATTAGTTGGCCCAGGCAGACACAGCCTTCCACCCATTTGGAGTAGATAAATTGTCTAGGCGAGCCTGGAACGCTGCTCACCAGAGTCTACTCAGCCCAGTTAGCATCTTGAGAATAGTGCGGCGAATGAGGAGGTGGATCTATTCCATTATGAGGTAGGTAGCTGAACAAGTCCTGCTTGTCAGGCGGATGCCAGCCTGAGAAGTGCAGCCGCTACACTCACCACAAAGATTTTCAGGCAAGCAGCAGATTTATCTTCTATACAGATTCTTGTGCTTTATTATGTAATTGCCCACAGCTGTTTTAGACCAGCTATTATTAATTTTAATTTTTTTTATTATATGAAGATATAATTGGAAACTTGGAACCATCTTAAGCTGATTGAGTTTGACTCCAACTCTTTTGTGACAACCTTCACTAGACCAACCTTAATTTTATTGCATGTTGTTTCTTAATCGATGGATGTCAACATTTGATTCAAGTAATCTTTCTTCAACATGTGTAATTTCTCCCCATCAAATGTAGCTCCTTGACTAAAAATATACCATCATCAATGCTGCACATGAAGAAAAATTATTCATGAAGGATATAAAAATCGACTTAATCAGTGTTATGGCATTCTATGCTCTCGAGATGCTTGAATAAAATTGGGAAAAATCTTAAGCTTTAGATATAATGTAATATGTAGTTTCTTTTTTTCAGGTTTATAGCTCGATTGGACATTTGTTTGTAACATGCTGCTGGGTAAGTAACTATTTGTTAGAAAACTTTCCAAAACTAAACATATGTTGGGTATTTTTAGCCTTGTGTGTATTAATGTTGACCATGCCATTCAATGGAGTGATGGAAAATACTTGCCATTTTTTGAGCAGCAAAGGACTTTTCTTTCATGGTAGAGTGACCGGTGGTGCCAAGGATGTTTATGTTACGCTCCAAACAAAATTAATGTCCAATTCGTGTAATGACCATTTCTGCATTGCTTTATTTAGTTTGAAAGCGTATCTATCTTTTCTAGTCAAGGATGTGAACGTTTGTGAAAGTAGTTTATGCGAAACTATAGTCAAGCATGTTCGAACAAAAAATACGCACGACAATGAACAGGCTTTTGAATTTTGGAAGCCAGGTTTTGGCATCAACCGTTATCAATATCAAGTGAATTTTGGCCGTGAAAACTATACCAAAGTGATTATACCAGTTCAGATCAATCACCCAGAGGAAACCATTTGCAGCAATGGTCGTAGGTATTATATAGGGTATGCAGACGTTAACATGAAACACATATAGTGGAATGTTGCCAAATTGTGATTATGATTTTTTATTGTGAAATTTGTACCTTTTTACTGAAAATAAATGCTATAGTAACAAACAATTCAATTTGGCAAAAATACAAAGGAGCCAAATGCCACATTTGTTTGAAATATTGGTGAAAATTGATTCCTTGAAAGCAAATTATTCATAAATCAATAAAAATATGCAATAGGGTAAAAAGAAAGTTTAAAAACTAAAAAGATCAGGTTTGTTTTCGAATTGTTTTGTTTCACAACCAATTACTGTAGGTCACTCAAAAAAGCTTCCTATAGGTAAAACACGGCAACAATTCCCTAGCGGAATTAAATGCAACCTTCAATCTCTAATCAGTAACTGGAATAAAACAAGCTTGCAATGGAAAAGCAATCAGTCACCCTACAAGTCTCTTTTAGGCTAACACAAAAGAAGGAACCCACTACAATTATGTCTGGACCTGCCTGGTAGGGAATCCAGTAATTTGGCACCCACTTCAATGCAAGTTGTTATACAGACCCATACAAGGGGTATGCAAAAGACACCCCTGTACAAAACCTACACTTGAAATTCTGCTACCTAAACTGCATGGAGCAAAACAGGAGGTGTAGAAAGTATAGCTAATCGTGTGGGGTGTTGAAAGTGTGGTCGATAATGTAATATGATCTGAATTTTTTTGAGCATGCAGGGCAACACAGAGGGGGTAGAGGGTACACCTGAAGCTGTGTAAAATTCGACTTCCATGTAGAAAGTATGCCCGAAGCTTCAACTGATGAAATTATACTTCCATGTAGACAGTACGCCGGAAGCTTTAACGTATAAATTTCAACTTGTATGTAGCTGCAATGAGTAAAATTCGACATCAATGTTCGTCAACCAACCGGGACATTAAAATTGATTATGCTGTCACGTGTCGCACAGCCGTACATCACCCCTTCGTACCAGTCGCAACACTGGCTCGGTAGTTCAATCGGTAGAATGCTGCACTATAGTCAACGAGATCCGGGTTCGAATCCCGGTCGAGCATTATTTTTCGAAAACAGTGTTTGGCGATGGTTACGATGACAACGCGTTTACCCATTTACGTGTCATGCAATGTCACTCAAAAAATTTTAAAAAACGCCTGAGGATTATAGAGTCTAATGATCTAATGGCTTCACTCCTTTTTTTAGAAAACTTTCATATAAAATTTTTTAAACACATCTTTTTACATATTCGGGACACATCTTTTGATGATTTGCTCATTGTTTTCGGAATGCTTAAGCATAGGGAATGAAGCTTGATGTAGAAAAAACACCTCAGCCGACCTTGATGTTAAAATAGATGATGGAATGTCTCCCAATATAGTGCTTGCACGGGTTTATTCGTTTTTTAGAAAATTTTCACACATATTTTGTTCAGGTTATGTTTTTTGTTGATTCCATAGGCATATATAGAAATGAAAATTATGGGGAATTTTTGGAGTCCACAAGGTGAACCCTTAATGTGGGGTTCGCCTCGTGATGTGGTCGTCTAGTGATCAGCCCAGAATGCTGGTAACACAGGTTCAACTCCTGGCTACGCCCTTTTTTTCAAATCCATAAGCTTAAAAATTGTTTTTGGGACATCATTTTTCACACATTTTGTAGAAAAAAAACAAAAAATTTAGTGTAAAATTAAAAAAGTAATAAATCTGTAAAATCATTAGACTTTAAGTCGCACTAAAATTTTTTGGGCGACATTGTATCATCAATTTTAACGTCCAAGTTGGCTGGGGTGTGCTTTCTACATCAAGCTTCAGGCATACTTTTTACATCGAGGTCGAATTTTACACATTAAAGTTTTGAGTGAACTTACCACACCCCCTGTATTGCCCCATGCAGTCAAAGCGGTATGCTTTGATGTATATAATTTGTAGGTGGGTTCCTTTTGTGTACCTCCTGTGTGGGTCCATATAACTAATGTCTCCCAGGAAAATCTACTTTTCGAAGTGCTTGTTTCTCAGTCTGATGATGGGAAAAGAAAGACCGAAAAGACTGGTTTGTCTGAACCTTGCCATACTTCTCTCACTTATGCCTGCCTCTAAAAGTCATGGAATAATGTTCCAAATGAAGAACAATACAACACGAAAAATATGTAACATATTTCTGGAATAACAACAATTAAACATTGATTACATAAGGTTAGGCGATATGGTGTAAGGGGGAAATAGAGGAAGTGGCTGTACCTTAGAAAAGAAAGTCAAAAGGTGCTATAGGAGTCATAGGATCAAGGATACTGTAGGAGGGAAGATGTTACTGATTAACCTCCTCCCTGGACGTCACAGACCCAATAACATAGAGTGATTGCCAATAGATGATGAGGGAGAGTTGTGGAATAGACATCAGCAATCCTAGTCCCAGAAAGGGTTTTGCGAAGAGTTGGGGCCTTGGCCTTGACAGGAATTCCTGAAGGGAGAAGCCTGATAAAGGACTGAAGGGGTAAATTGATAATGGAGCAAAAAGAAAGGGAGAGAAAAAAAGAGGGAGAGTGTTGGAATCCAATCCCACTTTTTACAAGCTCATGAAGAAGACTCACCAAAAATGCTTTCAAATTGATCTTCAATATTTTAAAAAAGGTGCCGTAAATAGGGTTGCTCCAAGGATTCTCCGTAGTATTGAAATACAAGTTTGATGGAACAAGCTTGGTATTTATGCCAGCGAGAGTAGGAGTGTCAGTCACTCCAGAGTATGGTAAGAGGTGCTTGACTAAAGTAATCATTGATGCTTCTTGCAGGAGAAGAAGTTCAGTATTTGGCGAAAGGTTGCTTGGGATTGGTGTATAACTTTATGATTCTCAATTTCTTGGCTGTACATCCAAATGATGAAAGTATAAAATAGCTGAAGCTGGACTTTCTTAGGCAAGAGGAAGCCAGCACATGTTGCATTTCTGTAGAGATGCAGGAAAGGATCTCTGCAAGGATGCTGACGCTGTTTGCTAGAGTCCTTTGTCAAAAAAAACATAAACATGAAAGTGGACACACAATAATAAAGGAACATAGTGTACGAGATTAAGGTATACTATAGGATCACATGAGCAGCTGTGCGTGACAATTATATAAAGTCCTGCTTGTCAGACAGATGCTAGCTGCTAGAATACAGCCTTCACTAGGCAGTAAAACATCACCCAAAGTGTGCATATCACATAAGGTGGGCATTCATATGACCATATCACCTACAGTAACCCAAACACATACAGCAACTCCCAGATCCCTTTGTAAACTGTCACATTAACACTTCTTACCCAAAAGGGTATGCTAGAAAACTTACAGTAAAAATCACAAGCAAGCACTCAAAGCAAAGAAAATTCATATTTTGTTCTAGGATATCTGTTATTTTCCATTTTCTTTTTGATCTTTACTTTTCATTTTTTTGATATTATTTTATTGATAGACATCGGTGTTTGGTTGAAGCCATCTATATTCCACAAAGATAGTTCCTTCCCAACATACAAGTATGGCGAATAATACGGGTTTGTCAACTGAAAATATACCATCATCAGTGCTACGCATGAAGAAAAATTATTCTTGAAGGATAAAAAAATTTGAATAATCAGTGTTATGATATTGTACGCTCTCGAGATGGTTGAATAAATTTGGGAAAAATGATAAGCTTTAGATATAATGTAATATGTAATTTCCTGTTTTCAGGTTAACAGCTCGATTGGACATATGTACAAAATGCTTGTGGGTAAGTCAAACAGTTTGAAAACTTTTGGAACTAATCATATATTGGGCGTTTTTAGCCATTTGCATATTAATGTTGACCATACCATTCTATGCCATGATGGACGACAGTTGCTCTTGGCTGAGCAGCAGAGGACTTTTCTTTCATGGTAGAGTTACTGGTGGTGCCAAAGGTGTTTATGTTACACTCCAGAGAAGAATACTGCTCGATTTTTGTAATGATCAATTCTGCATTGCTTTATTTAATCTAAACCCGTATCTATGTTTTCCAGTCGAGGATATAAGTGTTTGTGAAAGCAGTTCATGCGAAACTAGAGTCAAGCATGTTCGAACAAAAAATACACATGACAATGAACAGCGGTTCGAATTTTGGAAGGCACGTTTCAGGCTCAAACATCGTCGTGAATATCGAATAGTTTTTGGCCGTGAAAATTACACCCAAGTGATTATACCAATTTGGATAAATGATCCGAGTGAAACCATCTGCAGGAATCATCGTAAGTATTATACAGGATATGCAGATGTTAGGATGGAACTAACTGACTGAAATGATGTGAAAATGTGATTTATACTTTTTTTTATTGAGAAATTTGTACTTTTTTATTGGAAATAAATGCCAGAGTAACAAACTGATATTGAAAATTACCATGTGGCAAAAATACTAGGGAGCCCAGTGCCACATATTGATAAAAAAGGGAATTTCTTCAACAGAAAATATCTGTGTGCATCAAATTCGTTTTCATTGATCCCATCCTCTATGTCTTCTTCCAAATTCAGACAAAGTATGTATCGTGTTGTGTCTTGGATAATGACTGGACTAAGTTGAAAATAGATTAGTCTTAGGATTGTCACGTGCCGACGGATTTCGTCGAATGTCACGTGATTCACATCACAATTTTTCGTTATGTTTTTCGTTATGTTTTGCGTTACAGTAATTTGTATCAATTTTGCGTTTCATTTTTATAATTTTTACATGCAATTTATGTGTGTACTTTTTATGTTTCGTTTCTGTTTGCGCACTTTTATTTCTGTTTTGATTTATTATTTTGTTATACACGTGGACTATGGTATGTGCCCACTAGTCTAGAATTTCCGTTAGAGATAAGCTCTCCGAGCTCATCGCTGTAATTGGAGCACAACGTGCACCTCTTATCAGTAAAAACTAGCGACGTTTCGCAACGTGAAACGACTAGTTGGAAATTCTCACTAGTGATGTTCCTATGTTAAGCATGGAGAGTGAAAACTCGCCCCAATGCTTAACGTTGTGAACTGGAAAATGTCTATGTGACCATAGGCATCTTCTGCAAACGATTTCCGCTGCAGAAGTTAGCTTGGGGGAGTGTTAACTCGGCCCGAGGCATACTGTAGTTTATGGAGCCCTTTAAAAGGGCATGTTTTGTCTTTTTGTCTCTCTTTATTGGGCCTAACTGGTGTTTCATCTTTTAGCCTTGCGTCCGCGTTTACCGTCGTCGACTTTTATTATATTTTATATTGTCAACTGCGTTCGCTGCTCATCTAATAAAATTTGCATATTGCTGCCTCCAGCCTCCTTATACGTTACCACTAGAGTAACCCGACCGTAGGAACCCGTCCCCATCGCCATTAACCGTAGAACCCCGTCGCCCTCGCCGAGGAAACGTTTGTTACTGCCGCCTGCCGATCCGCAGCCACCAAACCCCATGCTGAATCACCCGGATTCCCATTCTCGCTCGTTGCCATACATAGGACCCACAGTTTGACCCCCGAACCCGTCGCCCAGTGTGGAGTAGTTTGAGAAGAGGTTTAGTAAGTCTTCTCAGGGGTTATTAGTGTTGAGGGTATATTTGTGGGAGTCTCCCCTAAGCTAGTTTCCCTAGGAAGTACCCTCAGTGAAGAAAGCCCACAGACCCTTAAGGTCAGGGCCAATAAGGGGATTTAGGTTAACAATTGGGTCCCCTACAGTACGCCCTTCTTCGAATGGCACCGTCCCCCATTCCGGTGAATGACGACTAGGGATTGGCACTCCTGACCTGGCTGCGTTGTCCATTATTCTACAGCGTAACCCTAGGACAAGGCCGAGGTACACCATAGGTTTACCTGTGGGAGTACCAGCTGGGTTAGGTTCCGGAAGTAGATAAACCCTAACGGAGCCACCCAAGGGGGTCACAGCATGTCACCTACAGTGACATGGCCATATTGCCTATGGGATATGGTATGGGTTTCCCATCAATGTGACTGATCACCACTTCAGTTAATGTGACATGGCTCCCAATTTCTACTTAATGTGACAGGATAAATTGCAAATATCTCTCTGGAATACTAGCTTGGGAATAGCTAAGTTAAATAAGGCTAAATAAATTACATACAATAGTAATGTACTGAATAATAAAAAAATTAAATGAATGACTATGCTAAATAACACCGCTTATACACCATCATGAAAAGCCGTGGAATGTTCTAGAACATTGTAGAATGTATATGAACAGAATGTTATTGAATATTGTGATAATGTCTAGTAGTTTCCAGGAAGATGTAGTAGATGAAATGTACTTGCATATTCTATTACATGATCATACTGTAAGATATGTATCTTTTGCACCTGCAAAAGCGAATCTTGAAAACAATATGTAGACAGCGCAATACCATGCGTAGCCTGTATTGGTCACAAAAACTAAACTATAGAGAAAGTGGACCTGAGAGTACATAAAAAATTTCATAATCAAGAATAATAAAAAAGACGAAAATAAACTGGGCAGTGGTTACAAATGAACGAATGTTATGCAAATTTTCACACTTCAGCACTTTCTGGCTTCTAATGCACACCAAGGTAAAAAGTGTTTGTGAACATGGTACAAACATGTATAAAACTAGTACAAATTGTGACCAGGATGTGCTGCATCAAATCTGGTTAAAAATGCGTAATGAAAAAATGATCAACAAAATTCGAACAGTGGCAACAAAAATCTATGAAAATTTGTCACTTCCACCACTTTCACTGCATTCACACCACCTGCACACTGACGCTGGAAGTCGAACTTGTGCACCTACAGTAACGAAAACATCCCTCAGCCTTCAAAACGGACTGAGGGGAGGTGAAAACCTTTCCTCAGCCCTGAGCTCCATATTGGAACCCAAGGCCAAGTGGCAGTTTTCCAGCAAAGAGCAATTCTTTCTGGTACCCCCACCATATTCTTATCCCGCCCTTTAACAGGTCCCTAAAGTGACAGTGACCTTGACCATGCCATTCAGCATTGCACTCCCTGGGATGGTCTCGAACATAGTTTTGTCTGGACTTTGAAATTGATGTGTGCTGAGATTTCGGCATCACCATTCCTTTTCTCCTATGATCATGGTTTTTCTAGCATAGGGTTTCGGCTACTGCAGGCACTCTTCCTCTATGGCAGGCTGCTCATCCTATTGGCCCATCTAATACAATACTCTAAATGGCAAAAAAGTTTAAAATTTTTCAATTTAAATTTTTACCTGATTTTTAAAAATAATTTACAATGATGAGATTAAATATTAACGTCTCAGAGGCCCTGAAATCAAAAAATTATACAACAAAAATTGCAAGGGCTATGTATGTGCCGGAAAAGTGAGAAGGAAAGCATGAAATTTTTCCAGAGAAGGTTATGCACTAGTCGACAAAAGAATTAAATTCAAAGCAACAATATGGTGAAAAGGTAATAATTTTTTTGTATTCTTTGTTTTATTTTTGTTTTTGTATTTTTATAAATTTTCTGTAATAAGATTTATTATGCAAAATAACAAGTTTTAGGCCGAAAAGGATATAATCAAGAGATCATTGATTATTAATAAGTAGAGTATTGTTGCTTGCTGGCTAGTTCCTATCCATTTTCATTATACAATGTTGTCTATGTTTTGCACATAGGTTACTTTGCCTTTCGTATTGTAACGCCCAGTTGTGGGAATTGATTGGGGTTCACTCTAATTTCTATGACACTTTTACTTGTCCAATCTAATTGGTCCACGAGGCCCCTGGGGCGATAACACGACAAAATACTATGACAATAAAATGACAATTAAATTGTAAATAACATCATCGATGGCTTTATGCTCAGCGTCGAGGATATGAATGTTCCAATTTCACACAATTACACGAGTCAAGCTTTTACACACGAATTTGCAAATAAAATAAAAACTGAATATTTTCACTATGCTTCTTTCTTTTATACCACTTCCTTTTGACCACACCCTTGATCCCTGGGGGGTCGGCTTCCAAAATTCTTCTTCCAACCAATCATCGCTCTTTGCTTTACTCCCTTCCATATAATGTATGCTTGCTTAACCATGCCTTTATGCTTTCTGACTATAGTATGCTTTACCACACCCTTCTGTTTTATGCTTAGCTTCTCTGCTTGTGCTTCAGTTTTATCTTGGGCTTAGCCACGCCTTCCTGCTTCCTCATTACTAACTACATGTGTATGTGCTTCTGTAATGTAATGGCAGCTACTGTTCCACTTGAGACTGGTGTCTGGGTTGAGGTTTCTACATTTTATTGCAGGACAGGTGTTTTTACGATTCCCGGGGAATACTGTATCTATTGGGAGGGTGTGTTTCAAGTGCCTCGGGTGGGTTATGGGGGACCAGGTGCGGATGTATGATTAAATTATGTAATGATTTCTACTTGGGTCAATAGCGGTTTTTGGGGTGCAGGATTATCGAAAACAGAACACTTCAAAAGAATATACAGGAGTGTCAGTATGGGGGAACCCAGACATTCTTGAGAAAATACATCACAAATAAAATTATATACAGTAATCTGATATACATGTTGTACACTATGAGACTAATGTGTTATCAACTATCTTACAGTATATTCCAACATGTTGCAACAATCCACTGTTGAAGAAATTGATCCACAGAATGGGACAGATTTCAATTAAATGATAAAATACAGAAATTTTGGAAGTGTATAAATAGAGTCAATATTGTGAACCTTAACTGATGTTCCCAAAAAACACATAGAAAGACAACATTGACAACATTAGTCAGTTCTCCCGCCCAACGACCCTAGCATTCACTTGCTTATTATTGTGATATCTCTATATTCCATCCCATAATATTCTAACATTAAAGTACACTACCAGGCGAAACTAACCCTCAAAAATTCGTGTCCGGGATGCATCCTGGACATGTCCAGGTCGCGTCCTGGATGCATCCAGGTCGCGTCTGGAACACCTCTTTTTCAGCAACACAAAAAAAACTTCATTTTTCTTAGTAATTGACATTCATGCAATAACTGTCAATCATAGTTTTTTCGTAATGTGTAGTGGATATGCACTTTGTTTTGACCTACAGTATGACAACAGTTGACCTTTCATTTATATCTGGTAAATAATGTGTGCTTTCTATAGGGAGGTAAGAAGGAAGCATCAGCCAAATTCTTTGGCTTTGTGTGACACAAGCACATGGCCTGTCAATTTTATTGTTGGTATAGTGTGCTTTTCGGGTCCTGGGTGCGTCCGGGACGCATTCTGGACGCATTCTGTATGTGACTGGCATAGACGGTTAGTTTTGCCTGGTAGTGTAAGTATACCCAACAGTAAGCAACAGTATTCTTTTTTTTGATAATCAAATACCACCTAGACACCATTAGTCTTCAATCCAACTGTACTAGTAAGCAATATCTTTCATAACCTAACCTTATCCCGAATGAATCGGTATATACCCTATGTCAAAAGTGCATGCCTCAATGAATTCCCTGTTACTCTTTACTTATTGAAGATAAACGGTTTTTTGCATTAGATGCACAAGAAAAATTGGATCAGTTAGTCTCAAAACGAAGTAAGTTTACTGTAATCTAAAGTCGATAATTTTTATTTTTCTTCTCGTCACCAATTTTTTTTCGGTTTGTCTCCCTGGGTCAGTTTTTTGCTGTCAGTTTAGAAAAAACGTCAGAAACAAGTAAAAATGTGTTTATTCGCATGCGTAAGGATTTTTACCATGTCGGAATTGCTCCAACCGTTTTTTTCTAGATTTTTTTCCAGCATTTGATGCCTCATACAGCGCAAGAAATATTAGCTGGTATGGGCGGCATGTACGATTTATCTGAATGGCTTTCTGCAATATCTCATACTTCGGAAGGGTTTTTGGCATCAGTCTGATAGTATTCTGGGGTAAAAAACGACGAGGAATCTGTTGAACGCAAAAAAACAGTGTCTGGTGCGAAGCGGATGTGTCATTGCAGAAAGGGTCTCACAGGCCCCAACGGATTCATACAGGTTAAAATTGACGCAAATGCATGTATACTGTATCATCTGCACTAGTGTAATATAATCAAGTAAAGTGAGATTATTCCTTGCATTCTTCTCACAATTTGCGCTATCCACAGAGCGCCGGGTAGTGTCAAGACGTTGACTAATTCATATGAGCATGTCTTATCGAAATTAAATACATCATCTCAGCTAAACTTTTATAATTATTTTCTTTCGGCTAGTCATCAACGATGTTCACTACCTGATCAATTTTTGGCAAAAGTGAGGAATATACATGTGCTTGGATAGCACTGAGAAAGGCAATGACGTTAAAAAGTGATAACTCGAGATCAAAAGGACCTGAGAATATGTTGTATGCCCGAATGCATGTCGCCAGCACCTCAGAAAAATAATGCTCGTTGAGGGGCTCGAACTCTCGACCTTCTGCATACAAGGCTGATGCACTATCCATCTGCACTAACTGAGCCACATGAATGGTTCGGACATTGTGATGGTGGTGAGTGTGGGACATCCCATGTAATGAACAGCCCAAAGCATCAAAACAACAAATACCGGACTTCTTAATGTAATTAAGAGGCACAAATGGGATTGAATTGAGTGAATATTTTGTGTCATTTTGGCTTTCGCAAATTTGTGGTTGTTTATTATAATATTTTTTTATTTTTGGGATAATTTCGCTTGATTTCATATATTTTGTCATTATGATATGGTGCATTCAATGTGAAATATTAGCTCTTTCGAAAGATAAACCCAGGACAGGAGTTGTTTTTAGGACATGATCTACATGTAGGGAATGGTCACAACAGCCCCTCCAACTATAGATTGTTAAAAACGCTTTTCCCATTGTCTCATTGGCCCAGTTCGTTAAGTCCTGCGTCCTGGCCACAAGGTCCTGGTTTCATGTCCGGGACCAAGCCTAACTTTTATTGAAGACCCAAGCAATGGGAATAGGTTGCCTCAATGCCAGTGACCCTAAAATTCGACGGTGGAGGGATGTTGAGAGGGTTCAAGGCAATCACATCAACTAAAAATTGTTGAAATTTGGAAGCATCTTTGTGATTGTTTAGTTGGCTAAGGTTACCTGCTCAGTCCTGGGTTCAAGTCCTGGACTGAGCTTAACTTTTACTGAGGACCCAAACGACAGGAATAAGTTGCCTCAAAATTCATTCAGAAATAAAAAACTATATTTACTGCAGCATATAATCACATCATGTTACGAATGTAAAAAAATGTGCATTAATTAACACAAGAAAAAAAATGTGCTCGGATAGATATCACAATAAAAAATGTCGCATAAATATTCCGGATTTATTTTGCTTCAACTTTTTTCACACTTTTCAAAATACTATTTTTTTGTTTAACACCCTTCACCTTACTGGACGCCGGATTGTTCGCTTGCGTTTCCCAAAAATTTTCTAAATTTTTCACTTGCTCGTCCACTTTGACTCTGTAATTGACCAAATTTTGGGCATGGCTACTCGTCGAAACGGCTTCGATTTTCCTCTTACGAATACAAAATAAAATAGATAAATTGGGGAAACGTTCTAAAATTTTGACCAATAGGGTTTTGTTCAATCTAATTTGAATTAAAGGGAATAGTAAAGCGAATAAAATATAAAGTTGTAGGTTAAGCATTACTAAACAAATGCTGTAGCTCGGGTCGTATTTCTTAAAAGCTGCGCTTTGCATGAAGATTCGCACGCACATAGCAGTAAAATATAGCACAGTTTGGCATACGGAGCAAGCGATCAAACTGCGACAAGTATTGACTATTTGCGTCAATTGAAAACGCATGACCAGGGATTGCTTGACGGCCCGATTTATAGCGAACGATTTCAATTGTCGTTTGTTCTCATACTCGACCATCAAATAGAATATTAAACTCAAAATTTCGGTCGCAGCCATTGTATAGGTGACGAAAGAGCTATATCTTGAATCTAGCGTGAACATGAAGTAGCAATAGATTCGTGTATTTGCTGATATTGGGGCATAAAATAACATCAGGCACAAAAAGATGCTTCCGATCCAAACACCCAAAATGACCCATTTCGTCCAAAGCAGGGAAGTTTTGGAATTAATCTACAAAAAAATAATTATAATTTGCGAATCCTGCTAGGAAAAATTTTGCTTACCTGTCCAACAGCGACTAACTGAATCGAATTTAATATTAACTCGAAGCTAGTGCCGGAAATTATAGCATTTGTGGCCCCAATACACAAAATATTGGGTATTTGCGACAACTTGCAGAAAATTGTATTACCAGAAAAAATGCCACTTCCGGTTAACAAAGCAAAATTGTATATTGAATGACCAATCGTATATGTCGAATGTACAATAGCCGATACAGAGAGCAATATCAAATAAAAAATCACATTCGATGGTAATGTTGATACGGATCCGATGCACAATGAAAAGCAAAAATTGAGTAACAAGGAAAAACTGGACGTTAAAATCAATAGTACGGATTGCACGCCAACTATAATGTCCAATGTTGGCAAAGTCGTAAAATTTTGGAAAGGAAAAGTAGCGTTCGACATAGTTATTGGATTCGTTAATGAAGAAAAAATTATCGCTACATCCGACATGCTCGTGCTGATAATTTGTTCCGATAAACTTTGACGTATTTTTTAATAATTGACTGTATAATGAAAATTGGATATTGAAGTGTCGTGCCGACTTTTTGCAAATGCAACTCGCAAAACTTATTAAAAAGGTGTTAATGACAAGTCCTATTGTTAATTATTTTTCCAGATGTACATACATTATATGTCAAGTAAATGTGCGATGAGTATACCTGAGGAAAATGCCTGCCAGCAAATATGCTCTTTTAATCAAAATACCTATTAGAGCGTAAGATAATTTCCATGGAAATTGTTGATCCAGGGGATTCTTCGGAAGTTGTGTACACTGTTCACGTCACATGGATAATTGAAAATTGCATGCAAAAATCAACGGGATGGAAGAATTACTCAGAGTTTGAAAAAATGTGGGCCAGCTAGCTTCGAAGGTCTAAAGGCCACTCCAAATGTCATCTTAGTGAGTAAATGGCTAATACGTAAAATGTCGCAGACACTAGGGATGGGCCGGATCGACTTTTTTGGCGACAGCCGATCTGGATCCGGATCCGGATCTTGAAAAATTTGGTTCAGCGGATGCGGATCGGATCGGGATCCAAGAAAATTTGGTTCAGCGGATCCGGATCCGGATCTTGAGGAACAGATCCGGGCGGATCCGGATCGGATCCCGATCTTTCAATTAGTATATGTACTATGTCTAATTTGTCTAAAATTGAGTTAAATGAATTTGTATTCATTAGTGTCAGTAGATTAATAGATTATTAATGATTGAGGTGTTCGTTTATTGAAATAGTTCACATGTACTAATTGATAATTTTCATTCATTAAATTGTATTCATGTTTAGATTAATATTGGTTTCATCAGAAAGGAAATAAATAGAAATGGAAACTTTTTTCAGAAATTATGGATTTAAGTTTTTCCTTCACTAGCAGAGTGTGGGACTACTTCACAGTGTCCCCAGATGATGAAGAAAAGGCAAAGTGCAATAAATGCAGAATCCAGTTATCCAGAAAAGGTTGTGCTACTGGATGTCAGAGAAAACATTTGGAGAGGAAACATATGGCAATATATAAGCAGTTTGCGGCTAAATAAAAAGAAGATAATGAAAATAGAAGTAATTGTGGAACAAATTGCTACTAGTAAAGTAAAGTTATGTTAAAGAATTAATTTTTGTGTTTTCTTTAGAGATAGCCAAAAAATGAACCTAGCTACTCAAAAACCAAATTATAGCATGAACATAAATCTCAAACGTCTCTGGACAATTGCTTCATGCAGAAAGTAAACTTAAATTAGCACCAGCGAAAAGTGTCCCCTATGAACAGCTATTTAGTGGTGCTGGTCAAATTTATGATCCTACCAAAAATCGTTTGAACAATGGTACTGTTGAAAAATTACTGTTTCTCAAGTATAATTTTGCTACCATTGCAGTGATTTTGTGTACAAGCCTCTTTGTACCTGTAAAACGATCGGCCAAAAAGTCTTTGTACGAAGAAATTTTTGTTGTACACTGAAAAAACCATGATCTTTTATGTATTTTCGCACATAGTTTCTTCCTAATAGCACTCGAGTTCCCGTCCTTCATAATCATCTTAGAAATTAAGAAAATATACTCATAACTTTCATAAATCTGAAAAACTTCACTTTAAACCTGAAATTTCTGAAAATTAGTTCCATGATGCTTCTCAGTTCAAACTCGGCTTCATGTTTAAAATTTAAGTTGCAAAAAAGTTGGAGTAGATTTTGACGTTCTGAAATGGACCAAAATTCGCCTTTTCGTACAGGAGGACCACCAAAATTTTTTCCTTTACTGGAAATTTTTTCTCCAGGAAGCACTATTTGTTGAAAAATAGTATTGCAAAGAATTATTTAATCCGGCGCGAAGCGCCAGAAAATTTCTGGTGTTTTCTAATACTGCAAAATTTTATGATAATAATAATGAATAAAGATCCGATTATGACCGGATTTTAATCATTGACAACAGCGGATCCGGATCCAGATCTTAAAAAATTTGGTTCGGCGGATCCGGATCCTAAAAAATCTGGTTTCGCGGATCTGGATCGGATCCAGATCCTAAAATTTAGGCGGATATCCGCGGATCCGGATCCAGATCTGGATACCCAGCCCATCCCTAGCAGACACAGGAGAAAACTTTCCAGAAAATGGCAACTTCTAACACATTGCTGAACAAAGCTTCTAGAACATTCTAAACCAGGTGATAGTGTATTTGATGCTTTGAGCTTTTGCAATTGAGATTGGGTTTGTATACTCAGCTTTTGGCCATCACGAAGCAGACTTCTCCAATTCGATGTCGGAACCAGAAAACTGCATTTCAGAAAAAGTTCTTTTCAGAATTTCAGAAATCAAATTTGGTCGATTTCTGAAATCCAAACAGGTTGATGTCTGCAAGGATTACTGTAGACTTGAGAGGTGTATTGGATAAATGCGTTGCCATTGTAACCATCACCAAACACTGTTCGAAAAATAATGCTCGTCCAGGATTCAAACCCGGGTCTCTGTGACTATAGTGCAGCGTTCTTTCATTTGAACTACTGAGCCAGTGTTGCGATTATTATGAAGGGGTGACGTACGGTGGTGCAACACGTGACACTTGGATAGGAAGTTGTGGACAACTTACATTTCTCTTTTGAACCTCAATGTCAATAGACTGATTCTAATTATTAGTTTATTGCCATGCACACTGATCCAAACACAGTGGCATAGGCGGCTGATATATGTACGATGAGGCAAGGCGTGGAAAAGACGAACTAATGAATTGGATTCCAAAGTGTATGGAAAAACACAGCAATATATATGCAAAAAGTTAGATTTAGGGACAAAAATCATGCAGGCAGGACATGACGTTGACTCCAAATAAATTTGAAAGATAAAAAAAAGAAATAAGTCTTTATAGTGTTTTTTTTAATGAAAATATGATTAATTCCTTTTTATGTTACTCTGAAATAAAATAAAAGTTAGACAAATTCAATAGATAATGACATAAATATTGTGTGCATTAAAAAGGATGAAAGTTACAGCAAGAACAGCTATTGCAAGGAAAATTGAGTACAACCTCATGGATTACTGTATGGAGGGTACGCAGGATGACAAACTGTATTGCATGTTGGTGCCAAAAATATTGATTATATCAGTTGTGGGGAAATTACCCAAGTAATGCCGAAAGGTACTGTATTTTGGAGGCATATGTAGATTTGTCAGTTATGGAATTGATCAGCAAGTTACAACTTTTAGAAAAGAAATTTAATTCGAATCTAGAGACACTGCCGCCTGATGAAGGAGCGATATCAGTGTTGCCATACTGTCATTTTCGATGTCAGATATAGCACTGTTTGGACTTATCCGGCATTAATCTGACATTATTCAAATCAGGCACTCAAGGCCCTGTCATACTTCACTGCATGGTACCACATGGCACAGCACGGCTCCAGTTGTTCTATCCATACTAAAACGCGGCACCACACTGTACCGCTCCATACCACCTTTGAAGTATGAATAGGTTTTTGTAATTTTTGCAGCGCCACCATCAAGTTTCAACTGAACCGAAATTTTCGAACAAGTTACCGTACTACCCCAAATAAACGCACCCCCTCGAATTAACACACCCCTCGAATAGATGCACCCTCTATAGAGCATTTGAAAAAATAAATGCACCCCCTCGATTTAACGCACCAGGTGCGTCAATTCGAGGAGGTGCGTTTATTCGAGATATAAAGTAACCAAAAGAGAGAGATGCAAATTTTTCGTGCTCGTTTGTTAAAATGAGTATACCTATATGTGTTGGCGTGTTACGTTACATCATTGTGTTTTGCTGGTTGGATAAATACAACCTTTTCGTATTTTTGTTGTCCTTTTTGAAAAGTATAAATCTAATAGCCCAGCTAGTATGTCGGGGAAAACTTGTAATGCGTATTCTATTGCTAAAAAACAAGAGGTTATAGATTATGCTAAAACTCATTCTAATCATGTCGCTGCTAAACATTTCAAAATTGATCATCAAAGAATCGTCGAATGGCGCCAAAAAGAAACGGATTTGAAGAAGAATGTGGAAACAGGTAATGAAAAATTTTTTACGAGTATATAGTGTAATAATCTAATTTTATCTGGTGAGAGCAAACGCAAACGTGTAGAAGGAGCCGGTCGGAAACTTGCTTTTGCCGGCTTAGAAGATATGTTGTTCCAATGGATAGCTGAACAGCGCGTTCATCGTTACCTCGAATTAACGCACCCCCAAAATTGAGGTTTGAAAAAATAAACGCACCCCCTCGAATTAACCCACCCCTCAAATAGATGCACCCTGCAGGGACCGTTTGAAAAAATAAATGCACTGTGTGTTTATTTGGGGTAGTACGGTATGTGTTCTAAAGTTGCAGCATATTCTTGTTGTAACATTGTTCCATACTGTGACATCAATACATGTAGTGAAATCATATTTTTTACTTGAATGGTGAATTCTGACACTTGTGAAATTATTTTACCAATTTGATTACTTGATTTTCAATGAAGATTTACTAAGAAGTTGATCAATCAATTTGCAATGAAGACATAAATGAGTAAAAATTATGAATATGCAAAATAGGTGTAAACATGCTCCTACAGCAAGTGTACTTGCACATTTCGATTGTGTCTTCATTCCCCCAATGTTCCTTTTCCGCAAATATCGTAATTGTCCGAAAGTCCATATTCCCTGAATGTCCCGATTTCCCGAATACTAGGGAAAGGAAATGTATTCACTTTGAATCTGGGTCCTAAACAGCAGGTCCGACCGGATATATTCAATTTTTCAAAATCAATTTATATAAAATGATATTTCTCAGCAGTTCAAAAGCTATTAATCATTGGAATGAGAAGCCCATTGGAGCAAGAGCCCAAAATCTTTAGACTAGGCTTTTTTGCAAGCTTCTATCTGCACCATGCAGGAATGATTGAATTTTATCTTTCGATATTTTTCGTATTTCTCATCTTTTCGCATTTTTCATATTCTGCATTTGTCAGGATGAGCTATACACATTTTTTGAGAAGAGCAAAATCCAAAAGTAAAAAAGCAGCACCGTGCGGCACCATGCAGTATCACGCAGCAAAGTATGACAGACCACCGCGCGGTACTGTGCGGCGCCCCTTGTTAGTATGAATAGGACAACCAGCGCCTCCCAGTGCTGCGCTGTATATTGCGGCGAAGTATGACAGGGCCATCTTCGATTTCTCGATTTAAAATATTTATTCCGACGGCAGGAAATTAGGGCAGTGAAGTTTAATGGCAGAGAAGACAACGCCAGATGTAAGGAAATATATAATGAATTCTCTGAATCACTGACCAAAACGCAAACACTAGAGTAATTGCGTCACCCGGTTTGAATATCGATGAGATGCTTGAAACATGCTCATCTTTGGTTGTAAGGTGCAAGAAGTTGTAAAGTAACATTAAAACAGTTGTGGGAGACTGGAGATGTCACTACAACAAATTGAAGGAAAATAATTGGTTCTGATTTTCAATTCATTCATTTCATTATTCAATGTTCGTTTTGCTCAGGCCTGTATTTAGAGGGGAGAAGGGGGGGGGAATTCTCCCCTAAATTTTTTTATATTTTTATATTTTTTTCAGATTTTTCGGTTTTTCCCAAAATCCACGCCCTATATCATCAAACAAGTGTCAAAAATGTTCGATTAAACTTAAATCATGAATTTTCGGATACAGTTTTCAGCAATATCCTTACATCACAATTCCCAAATCAATTTATATTTACATACTTTTCGTCAAACATAGAATTCAGTCACATAACTGAAAATAAGTCATCTTACTGCAAAAATTATTTTCTTTTTACTCAGTAAATTCTAAAAAATTTTTGGAAAATTCCCCTCCTTTTTTAAAAATCCTGGGTACGGGTATGGTTTTGCCCTCAAGGATTCTGGACTGTGGTTTTTGTGTATCCTGTCCATAAAATCGAGTTGCATGTCTCCAAAAAGTTTAAACATCATGGCTTTGTGAAAAAGCATTTAAAGGTATGTATGTGTCCAGGAAGGGCGAAAAAAACTGGAAATGTAAAAAAAGATTTTGGCCTCTTCCGATTTATCGATGTGATGTTGTAACTAGTGATGCTTGCTCTGAAGTTGATTTTATGAATCTTGTTGATGTTCAAACATTTAGATCTTCTGTTATGTGCAAATTATTGAATTAAGTTTCTATTCTAGTATCAATTTTGTGATTTTTATGTTTAAGAGTTTTTGTCTCGTTATTTTCAGCGTTGAAAATCTGGCATTATTTGAAATCGATCTGGCAATTTTCTGGCACTATTTGCCAAAGAATCTATCATTTCCTAAAAATTTGATCTTGCAACACTGAGTGATATATCCGTCCTTCCTTATCCTGTCTTGCTCTTGGGCCATGGCACCTAAAATGACCATGATACATCATTCCATTTGAATCAATTAATGACTTTACAATAAAATATACACTCCAGTAAATTTGCATTATTTTTAAGAGACAATGACTGAGAAAATTTAGCTTCTTATACAGAGAACTGTGATAAGTAAAAAGTAAAGCCTACCTCAAAATCACATATTTAGTGTAACCTTATGTGCTAGGAACAAAAAGTGAAATTCATTTCGCCTGAAAATGGAAACTCGCATAGCTACAGTCAGACAAAAGTTGAAAATGTTACCCTGGTCCCATTCAGTGAGAACGAATGACAAGGTCAATCGTGGAACGACCTGATGTAGGGGACCCAATTGTAAACCCAAATCCCCTTTTTAGCTCTAAACCAAGCGGTAGAAGGGCTCCTCTAACTGAGGGGAATCTCAAGGGAAAACCGACTTAGGAAAGTGTTCCCCAAAATACACCCTCAACAACAATAATCCCCTGAGAAGACCTACCTAGTCCTGTTCTCAAATAGGATTCCGCGTGAGGGCGACAGGTCCCTCTTGATTCAGTGGTATTGTTCGGCGGGAATGGGAGCAGTAACAATCCGGCTAGTTTGGCAGGGTGGGGTTAGCTTGAGAGGTTGGCGGAGGACGTACAAACGTCCAAGGATGGAACGGCAGGAGCAACTAGGTGCAAGGTGCGACGGGTATATTCCTGGGTGAGAGTTGGGCAGTGGACAAGATGGATGTGTGCAAATTTATTTGAGAAAGATAAGGTGGCGGACGCAATACAATATAATAAAATATATAAATTCGACAGCAAGGGAAGCAGAGCTAAAGAGGCAAGGAAAACTTGCAGAGCCCAAAAAAGAACACAAAACTAACGCAACAGGCCCTTTTAAGGACCTCGTAGACCTACAGTATACCCTGGGCAGAGCTAACGATGCACAAGCTAACTCCTGCACCAGAAATCGGTGCAGAAGATGCCCATAATCACATAGACATCTTCCAGTTCAAATACGTTAAGCATTGGGGCGAGTTTCACTCTCCATGCTAAACATATGAACGTCTTTTAATGAGAACTTCTAAACTAGTTGTTTTGCATTGCAAAACATCACTAGTTTTTACTGATAAGAGGTGCACGTGATGCTCCAATTGTGTCAATGAGCCCATAGAGCTTATCTGACGGAAATTCTGATTAAAGGGTTACATACTGTAGTCTATGTGGGAAACAGAAAATAACAAAAATGTAATAAAAACAAGACACAAAATGCATGTGAAAAAAACTAAATGAAACGAAATAAGAGTAAGTAACTGTTAAACAAAAAGTGGCGAAAAACATAAAGTATCGACATGATGTAGATCATGTGAGGTAGGGCAAAATTGATCGGCATGTGACAATGTACACTTCTTTCAACTTTTGCAGGTTTAGGTATGTAGGACATTGTGTTCTGAAAATTGATGCAGTATTAGGCCAATGGCAACAATTTACTATAGGATTCATTAGTGTAAAGTGCATAATAAGAATACAGTGGTGCTCGAAACATAAAATCTTGAGAAAGAAAATTGACATTTTTTCACAAAATTCACCACAAGCTCGGAGGCATCAAAAAATTTCTTACACAATAGCTAGTTTACAATGTCTTCTACTCGCTGAGAAAAAGTTATGGAAATTCCTTCACTGTTAGAGGGTCACATTTTTTTATTGGTGTTGCAATTGAAAAAATTCTCTAAGATGCTGATACAAATTCCTTCGTTGCCATCATTCAAAATGAAGAAAATTGTGAGCATCTTTTTATCACTGAGAAGCAAATTTCGATGCAAAATTTATAGAGTTTTAGTGAAACTTTAATGTTTTTTCTTGCATTACATTATGTGTTCTCAAATATTCGTGCCTATCTTTAGAATTTTGCCAATTAGCTATGATAATAGTGGGATGGCATGATTGTCAGCCATCTCATAAAGTCTGTACTTTGTTGAAATGGTTGAACATTTCTGCATGATTTTTGGCTCATGTTATAACCTCGTTTTTATATAATTATCTCATCAGTTTCACTTCTTGTTGTGCTCAAAAATGTGAACTGTGTGCAATATCGACAATTCTTGTTCTTAATTATACTTTTAACTTTTCTTTTTTTTAGAATTACCTCTTTTGTGTAAAATATAAAACAAGTGACCTAAAGGTTTTCCTAACTTCATTATTTCAGGAAATACTGACCTGCAAAATTTCAGTGCACAGGAACCTATAAAATGAGGATTTGTCTTGAATTTAGGGTTATCACAACCCAAAAATACCAGGTTGCTCACTGTCAAGTGCCGACGAATTTCACCCAACGTCACGTGATTCACATCATGTTTTTTCTGTTATGTTTTTCGCCACGTTTTTGTTTACAGTAACTTAGGTTAATTTTGCATTTCGTTTTTATATTTTACATGCAATTTCTGTGTGTACTTTTTGCCTTTCATTTCTGTTTCATTTTCCCACTTTTATTTCCGTTTCCATTTATTATTTTCTTGTTGCGCACATAGACTATGGTATGTAACCCGCTAGCCAGAATTTCTGTTAAAGATAAGCTCTCCGAGCTCATTGCTATAATTGGAGCACAACGTGCACCTCTTATCAGCAAAAACTAGCGACGTTTCACAACGTGAAACGCCTAGTTGGAAATTCTCACTAGATGACATTCATCTACATGGAGAGTGGAACTCGCCCCAATGCTTAATGTTGTGAACTGGAAAATGTCTATGTGACCATAGGCATCTTCTGCAGTGATTTCCACTGTAGAAGTTAGCTTGGGTGTGTCTTAGCTTCACCCAAGGCATACTGTAGATTATGGAGCCCTTTAAAAGGGCTTGTTTCTTTAGTTTTGCACTCATTTCTGGGCCTAAACCATCTTCTGCGTTTTTAGCTTACAACTCCGCATTCGTCAACGTCCTTTATTATAAATTTACATATTCGCCTTTGGTGTCCCTTGCACTCGTACATTACCGTATTCCGACCTAGGAGTTTACCCCATCGCCCATTGATCGAGAACCCCTGTCGCCTCCCTGAGGAACGCTTTGATACCATCGCTCACCAACTCACAGTTGCTGACACTCCACACTGAATCGCTTTCCGATTACGGCACCCACTCCCCGGCCGTCCGCAGGACCCATGTTTGGCCCGAGAACCTGTCGCCCAGCGCTAAGGTACTTTGAGAAGAGGATTTAGTGAGTCTTCTCAGGGGTTATTATTGTTGAGGGTATATTTGTGGGAATCCTCCTTAAGCCAGTTTTCCCTTGAGAGTACCCTCAGTTGAGAAAGCCCTTGAACCCTTAAGGTCAGGGCGAATTAGGGGATTTAGGTTCACAATCGGGTCCCCTACAGTAAGCCATTCCACGAATGGCACAGTCCCTCATTCTCAGTGAATGAGGACTAGGGATTGCCACCCCTGACCCGGCTGTGTTGTCCATTATTCTACAGCTGAACCCTAGGACAAGGCGGAGGTACACAATAGGTTTTCCTGTAGTAGTACCAGCTGGGTTAGGTTCCCGAAACAAATATATTAAATGAGCCACACAACGGGGTTAACAGCATGTCACCTACAGTGTCATGGCTGTATTCCTTACGCGATATGGTATGGGTTTTCCCATCAATGTGACTGATCACCTAATTTACTTAATGTGACATGGCTCCCAATCTACTTAATGTGACATCACCAAACAGCCTGTTGATCTAACCCGAAAATTTCAAGTTGATGCTACCTGGTCACGTGTGTAAAAAAGTCATTATAACCCGAAAATTTCAAGTTGGAGGTTGGAAAATTTAGTTTAACCAACCCGAAAATTTCGGGTTGATTCTATCTGCTAACGTGGAAAATATAAGTTGGCCGAACATGTAATTTTCGGGCTGTCAGAACCTGTAATTTATGGGGCAACTTTTTTCACCCTATTTTTTCGGGTTAATCCTACCAAAAATTTTTTACAGTGTAATTGGGACCTCCCCTGTTGAACTATTACAGCTTAATAAATTTCAAAAATGAGATATTAAGATCATTCCTAAACAGGTAAAAAATAAAATTCACCAGGCTACAATTTCCTAGAGCTGGGAATTTTGGCATTTTTTAATATTTTTCTGTGTATTTACAAGATTTGAGATGTATCAACCATGGCATGAAGTAACTTCATTAGTCAGTTTTTAATATATAATAGAATGCTCTATAATGTGGCAGGAAAAAGTTCTCCTAATTTGGCATAACACTTTTAGGTAGCTTTAAAATGTAAAAAAAAATGGAAAAGCAGGCTTGCTTAAAAATGGAAAAGCAGGCTTGCTTCCATGAAAATGACTGTGTACTTGTAAATTGTTGCATACTTAAATCACGAGATGAGAATAGTTGCCTATGTTTATCACAGCAATTCTGCAAGCTGCATATATTTCCAGTTAACTTTTCAAGGGAAAATAAGATGCCGGAAGTGATCTGGTAAGCATGCCGAGCACAAAAATGGTCAACATCAAGATCAAAGTTGAAGTAGGAGCTTATTCTTGGCAGTTGAATTTTCATGGCTCTGAGAGGATATTTGAGTCAACTTTGGATAAAGGTTAGACTTTTCACACTATCAAAAGCTGTTGCACATTGAATAACTTCTTTTGGCTTGGTATTCTGATTTGATGAACAGCCGAACTTGCTGCTTGAACGGGGCTGCAATACAATCACAGGGTCTTTCGCCAAACTGAGGTTCAGAAAAATCCCATCATCTAACTGTCGAGTTCATTCTCTTAGAGATTATATGCATGAAGCCCAAAGTGTTGGATCTATGATAGCATGCAGCATTGTCTGAGAAGAGCCTGATATCTGAGACCAATGTATGTTTGGAAGTTCTTCTTTGACTCTCAAATTGCAATGACTGTATCTCAATCTTGTGGGTATTAGTGTAGTATGTGCACCGGACTTTTTGGACGTTGTTTTTTCTGCAAATTTTTTCGTCTCCGGTGGGTTTTGAACTGCAGACTGTTGCGTACACTACCAGCCAAAACTAACCGTCTATGCCGGTCGCGTCCAGGACGCGTCAGGAACGCGTCTGGGACGCACCCAGGATGCAAAAAGCAGACTATGCCGACAATAAAATTGACAGGCCGTGTGCTTGCATCACACAAAACCAAAGAATTTTGCTGATGCTTCCTTCTTACCTCCCTATAGAAAGCACACATTATTTACCAGATATAAACGAAAGGTCAACTGTTGCCATACTGTAGGTCAAAACAAAGTGCATATCCACTACACATTATGAAAAAACCATGATTGACAGTTATTGCATGAATGTCAATTATTAAGAAAGATGAAAGTTTTCTTTGTGCTGCCAAAAAAGACGCATTCCGGATGCGACCTGGATGCGAATTTTTGAGGCTTAAGGCCCTGTCATACTTCACCGCACGGTACCGCACGGCGCCGTACGGTGCCGCGCGGCGCTGGTTGTCCTATTCATACTAAAAAGCGGCGCCGGCCGGTACCGCGCGGTGAAGTATGAATAGGTTTTTGTAATTTTTGTGGCACCGCGCGGCACCCTATCAGGTTTCAACTAAACCAATACACATTTTTTGAGAAGAGCAAAATCCAAAAGTAAAAAAGCGGAGCCATACGGCGCCGCACGGTACCGCGCGGCGAAGTATGACAAGCCACCGCACGGTACCGCGTGGGGCCGGCCGGCGCCGCCTGTTAGTATGAATAGGACAACCGGCGCTGCGCGGCGCCGGCCGGTACCGTGCGGTGCCGTGCGGTGAAGTATGACAGGGCCTTTAGTTTCACCTGGTAGTGTACAAAGCGTGCGCCTAACTGATTGAGCTAAACCATCCAACCTAACTGAGCAACGATTTAATTCTTATACGATGAATAAATAATCATAAAATAAATACAACTAAACTAATTTTAGACTAAGTGCAGGACAAATAATTTCTCAGAAAGTATAAATTTACAGTAAGCATTTAAACAACAGGAAATTGATGAGCGATTTCTTTCATTTTATCATTGAAAGGTGTCTTGTCATAAATCTTTCGCCACCAATAAGCATCTAAATGCCCTGGTAACAAAAATTGGGATGTACCCCACATTTTGCGAACTAATTCAGTTTTAACATGTCCCCAGTGACTTTCAATTCTTTGCGTGTGAGCTCCAGTTATTGGTGATTAACACTTTTATGTATATAATTGAAACCTTGCCATTTGTCTACATTACGATAAGCAGCCCATTGATCAGAGATGATAGTTGAACCCAGAGCAACGTGACGGCAAATTATCGCCCTTAGTGTAGTTTCATTACGTCTCAAAACGTGAAACATTCTTAAATCTTGTTTGCCGTCAGGACGCTTCCAAACCAAGCCGAAAACCCAGGGTCCAACAACTTGACGGCCGTAATTTTGATGGGCTGGGACCACCCTACTTTCGTCCATTTGCATTATTTGACCGGGTCTCCCCATTGGAACAGTTTCGTCTAAGGCTCTTTGCAAACTTCTCGAATGTAATTATGCCAATCGACGAATGTATGATTTTCAATGACAATGTTACCCATTAAACCTTTGGCTTGTAAAATGGACAATTTTTTTGCCCATAAATAAATAATTGTAAGAGCTGTTTTGAACGATATTTTTGTTTGCGATTTTCCAATATTATTCGTTGTAGCAAAAAATGATCGCAAATCTTTCTCGTTTCGAGCACCACGAATTTCACCATCTACAATGGCATTTTTTGCTGATCGCGTTCATCCACATTTTGAACAACGAAAAAGTCCGTATTCTTTGTTTCGATCAGCTTTAAAGACTGTAGTCGCATAGACCGCACCAGAACAATTGTCGGTTCCAAGGGGGCATTGACCATTTTGTTGCCGTGGAATTTGACTTTGGCCCAACAAAAGACTGTGATTTCGAGCGAAATCAATGGATAAATTTTCAGTATTTGTAGCAAGACAAAACTCGTGAATTGACAAATCCATGACTAAAATTGTTTTTGACAAAAAATGAAATTTGTTTTTGATAAAAAATGCAAAATTTGTGATGTGTAAAGTGTTATTTTTACTGTTTAAAGCTGTTAATTGCGTAATTTTCATATTACTTTTTGAGTTTTATGTGAAAAGTGTACTGTAGAACGATATCGGCTTACTGTAGGAAAAAATTGACATGATTTTTGTACTCCACGGTATAGATTTACCTAGGTTACTATGTTACATATGCAAATTTCACAATGGTTCACAAAATATGAAGTCCGGTGTGATATTAGCTAGGATGTATGCCAAGGTATCCCCATCTTGCCATACCAGTTCGATGGATCTTTGCAGCCACCAATTGGTAGAAATTTTATAATCCATGTTCATCGCTCCCCACTTGGAGCAACAAGGAGGCCCCAGGTACAGTCATCAGTGTTGAAGGGCTTCGTGGGTGGCGCTTGAGCTATTCCACCACTGGCCAATGTCGAGGTAGGTGTGACCATACCAACCAGGGCTCCACAAAAATGGCCGGGTTCAAGACCTGTGGACTTTTCGAATCATCAATCCTACAGGTGGAATGTCGTACGTTACCATCATACATCTCTGCCCCTTGGGGCGACTAGGTGGCCCCTGGTACGGTGCCAGTGTTGAAGGGCTTCCTGGGTGGCGCCGGAGCTGTCCCACCACTAGCCAATGTTAGGGTAAGTGTGACCATCCTCACCAGGGCTCAACAAAAATGGCCAGGTTCAGGACCCTCGCGCTGGCTGAATCATCAATCCTCCAGGTGGAATGTTGTATGTTACCATAAAACAAGATGAATATCATATGGAAAATTTTGTAAATTCAGGTTTTTGTCGAATTTTTTAAATCAATTCGTGTAAAAAATTTATTTACACACTATAAAAAATCCGTAGTGTAAAGTGATAAGAACTTATTGTTTAAAGTTGCGAAAAAATTTCTATCGTTAGTACGGAAGGCGTTCATATCGTAGACAGTTTCGTTGCGGGCCAGTTGCACTTGTTCCAAAAGTCCACCGGACGATGACGCGTTCCAAATTTGAACCTAGAAAAAAATTGCTTTACACCAAGAAAGGCGGGAGAAAAATTGGTTTACTGTATTTAAAGACTCTTCGTACGTGCAGGCTAAAAGTTGCGTTTGGTCGACGGGGTGTCCGGTCAATAAATTCCTGCACATTAAAGTTTGTTTGGCTCCGCCTTTCAACGTTGATATGACGTTTAAAGTGTAGTTTACATCGTTATTTTCGTCGATTGTAGATTTGGCCAAAGCGGAGACCTAAATTTACAAAAAATTGTAAACATTACATTCATTTACAGTATATTTTACACTATGTTCGGCCGTCGATCTTAGATTCGAAGGACCGTAGGACAACATCACGTGATCGTTACAGTATGACGTAGAATAATGACGACCTAGAGGAAATGTCACTTTACACTTTGGTGTAAATTACAAAATCCCAAATACCTTCCGAGGGTAGAACGTGCGGTGTAAAGTTCGTTGAGGAATTTTGCGACATGAAAACGCATTTATCGATCGACGAGATCAATAGACCGCTGACGTTTAAACTTAATACCAAAAAATTTAGTTTACACCGGTGTAAAATTGCAAATTTTTCTTCTCCAAAATACCCGTTTAAATTCGAAAGCCAGTGTAAATTGAAAATCGGTTTTTGTAAATTGGTCAATTCGAAAATTTCGTTTTGAGACGACGACGACGATTGTTCGCTGATCATACGACTATCGAACATCACGACGCGGCCGTTTTGCGTGGCGCCGAAAATGTAACACGATTGGTCGCTTTTGAAACAACAACTCCAAACTCGTTGGCCTAAATTCCACCTGTTTACAACGAGAAAAAATTCACTTTACAACAACGACTGTAAAGTTGAGTTTACCTTTGCATTACGCAATTATTGTGTAAAGAACTCAAACACATCATTTTGTCGAACGACGCCGTCAAAGCCGTAAAATTTTGGCTAAACTTTACATCGCGTATCACTTCGTTGTGTAAAGGTACAAAATCCGTGCATCGTAAATTGTGCATATCGATCTGTGTATACATGAATCTTTACACTAAATTTTCAAGTTTAAACTCAACTTTACACCTATTTTAAACCAATATAATTGAAAAGGACCGTATTTTGGAAATTTAACACTCAACGTTCGAGTTTAAAACTCCACTTTACACCTTTTTAAACCACTATGGTCGAAAAGTGCATTATTTTGGAAACATTAAACTGAATTTTCAAGTTTAAATCTCAACTTTACACCTCTTTTTAAACAGTATGGCAGAGAAGGACCGTATTTTCGAAACTTTAAACAGAATTTTCAAGTTCAAACCTCATTTTTACACCTTTTATAAACCACTATGGTTGAAAGGTACCGTATTTTAGAACTTTACACTGAATCTTTAATTTTAAGCCTCAACTTTAAAACTTTTTTAAAATCACTATGGTCGAAAAGCGGCATATTTTCGAAACTTTACACTGAACTTTGAAGTTAAGTCTCGAATTTACACCATTTTCAAATCACTATGGTTGAGAAGGGCCGTATTCTGAAAACTTTACACCGAATTTCTAAGTTTAAACCCTAAATTTACATATTTTCAACCCCATATGGTTGGAAAGGGCCATATTTTGGAACTTTACACTGAATTTTCAAGTTCAAACCTCAACTTTACACCTTTTTGAACCAATATGATTGAAAAAGGCCGTATTTTGGAAACTTAACACTGAATTTTCAAGTTTAAACGCCAAATTTACGCCGTTTCCAAACTACTAGGGTTTAAGAGGACCGTATTTTGAAACTTTACACTCATTTTTCAAATCTAAATTTCAACTTCACACCTTTTTAAACCATTATGATTAAAAAAGACCGTATTTTGGAAACTTTACACTGAATTTCGAAATTAAACAGCAACTTTCACCTTTTTCGAACCGCTGTGGCTGAAAAGGGCCGTATTTCAGAACTTTACACTGAATTAAGTTTAAATTTCAACTTCACACCTTTTTAAACCATTATGATTAAAAAAAGACCGTATTTTATGAACTTTACACTGCATTTTAAAGTTTAAACAGCAACTTTACACCTTTTTCGAACCGCTGTGGTTGAAAAGGGCCGTATTTCAGAACTTTACACTGAATTTTCAAGTTTAAACCTCATTTTTACATCCTTTCTAAACGACTGCGGTCGAAAAGGGCCGTATTTTGTAGCTTTACACATAATTTCTTAGTTTAAACCTCAAATTGTTAGCTTTTGCAAACCGCTATGGTTGAAAAGGGTAGTATTTTGGAACTTCACACTGAATTTTCAAGTTTAAAACTCAAATATACACGTTTCTTAAACCGCTTTGGAAGAAAAGGAGCGTATTTTGAAATTTCACACTGAATTTTTTTAGTTTAAACCTCAACTTTGCACTAATTTTAAACCACTATGGTTGAAAAGGATCGTATTTTGGCCACTTTACACTGAATTTTCAAACTGAAACCTCAAATTTACACCTTTTTTAAGCCACTATGGTTGAAAAGGGCCGTATTTTGGCGCCCGGAAACGGCCAAGAGGTCCATCGGTTGGCAGAATGCCATAACGCGACTTTCGCCTTCGCGGCAAACTTCCAATCGACGTACGAAAGTTGCTTTACACTTTTTGCCGTCGTTAATATTATTACAACAATAGTTTACATCGTTCGGTTTAATTATCGTCAATTTAGGATCGCGATTTCTAGAAAAAAAGCAAAATCAATGGGCAAAAAAACAAATTTTCTAATTTTTTTCTGTAACCTATCCAAATCCAGTTTCATTTTTTCCATTTCGCGTTGTAAGCTATCGCATTTTTGTTTTAAAGTAGCCAATTCGATCATCAATTGGCGTTTATTTTCGCGCTCGGATTCGAGAGATTTGTGTAAAGCGTCCTTTTCCGACGTATCTAAAACCTAAAAATGTAAAGCTGAATTTTCGCCGCCATTTTCAAGTGTGTAAACCATACATGCACATAAGGGGCTTGGGGGAGGGGTAAACCATTTACCTGGGACCCTGGTCACCCCCTGAACTTTTTCCAAGACAGCTTTTTGTGCAGATTTTCTATGAAAAACGAGCTTCAGAACATTTTTTCCTCGTCCACCCCCCTACCCCTTGGATAAAAAGTCCAAATACCCTCCTGCATGCCTGGTGTAAACCGCTAACCTTTATTCCTTTACAATAATGGTTTCTTATATCCGTCAATTTAGCAGGCGTTTTACACTGGGGGCAATAATTTCGACGCGTCGAACCGCGGCCTAGCCATTTTTTTATACAACTTTACAACAGTTTAAATTTTACTTTACACTTTGAAAATTTTTTCTCATTTTTTACCTACAACCGAACAAATGACCGCACTTTAAACAAGACAATCGATGCGACCCGCCGTTCGTATACGGTTCGAAACATATGCTACAACACTAGAAGAAAGGAAAAAAATGTAAACTTTGGTGTAAACTAACAAATAAATAAATTTTTACGCTATCTTCGTCAAAAGTTGTAGAATTTTCTTCATTATTTTTATTATTACGACATTGTCGTTTAGGGTCGGGCGCCCGACTATTGGTTTCGGTTTCGTCGTCGTCGTCGGACGACGAGGAAACGGACGTTGATGGATTTTCGGCCATATTATTCAGCAAAAAATATATTGGAAAATAATATTTTTGGACGTATTTTTTAAAATTATACGCTGAAAATTGTAGAAAATTGACAGGCGAGTGCATTTTATAAGGACCATGCCTGTCCAGCACATACCTGTACTTGGGGGGACCCCCCCCCCAACTCGGCCAACCCTGTACCCAAAATCATTTCCCCCCAACCCCCCCCCCCCAGTTTGGAAAAAATTAAAAAAATTTTCAAAAAAGTGTATGTTTTTTGGGAAAAATTTCGACTTTTTCCTACCCCCCCCCCCCCCAACTGGTCGGAGGTCTTACAGGTATGGTCCAGCATACATGCACATAGGGCGGTAGGGGGGTAAACGCCCATACCTGAGACCCTGGCCACCCCCCTAGTCTAAAAAAAATAGTCAAACACCCCCTGAACTTTTTCTAAGATAGATTTTCTGATGATTTTTGTGCATATTTTGTATGAAAAACGAGCTTCCAGAATTGTTTTTTGTTTTTTTGCTCACCGACCCCCCTACCCCCTGTTTGAGGGATGGGGGGTGGTACCCACTAGCGGGTCCCGAAATATTCCAAAAATCTTAAAGAATTTGGAAAGTTTTTGCAAACGCCTTTATTTGCCAAATTTTCCCCATTTTAGGGAACGGTTGCAACATTTAGGTAAGGTTCGAGATGTGGGGGGAAAATCGACGGCCCTAAAACCGAAAATGCATAAAAAAGGAAAAAATTCCGAATTTCAATATTGAATAAAAATTCTGAAATCTACTTGTTAACAAGTAGATTTCAGAAAAATGGACAACGAAACTTCAATTAGACTGTTTTTTGATTAGACTTCGATCCACTATTTTTTCCACCAAATGGATGTTTTTGGCGAAAAAACCTGAAAATGCTTTGATCCAATCAAAATTGAAAAAAATGAAAATGTTCGAGTTTGAAGTCTAATTTAAAAGCATTGTGGAAAAAATATTCAAGAAAATTATCCAATAGCACAATTACTTTGATATCATGCATGTAAGGGAGCTCCAAGGTCTGGGGGGGAGGTCGAACGACTTTTTGGGTGCCGGGGGTCAGTAATTTCCAAAATTTTGTGGGGGAGGCGTCTCTCAAGGAAAAAATAGATTTTTTTCACGAAAAACGTCCGAAAAACAGTTCGAAAAATTGTAATTTTTTTCTAAAAAGGCCAAAAAAATGAATTCATGACGCGAAGCGCCCAGAAAATTCTCATTTTTGACCATTTTTTTCAAAAATTGACATTTTCCATCAAAAAGTATGGGCGTTCCTACGGCTACCATATGCCTAGCCATAGGATTGGAAAATCTTTGGCGGGGGCGGTCGCCCAATGGCTAGCCATATGGTCGACGATTTTGGGGGGGACGGTTGTTGCTCACTCTCAAATCGATAAATTTGCTTAAATTTATCGGAAAAACCATCGCAAACTAGCATACCTGTAAGACCTCCGACCAGTTGGGGGGGGGGGGTAAATCCGAAATTTTGGGGGGGGGGGGTAGGAAAAAGTCGAAATTTTTCCCAAAAAAGGCCAAAAAACATACACTTTTTTGAAATTTTTTTTTTCCAAACTGGGGAGGGGTTGGGGGGGGGGAAATGATTTTGGGTATAGGATTGGCCGAGTTGGGGGGGGGGTCCCCCCCAACCCCACCCCCAAGTACAGGTATGCTAGTTTGCTTGACATTTCATTCGATGAGCGTCGGTTTTAGGCATCTAAAACCCTATTTTTTGAGTTTTGTAAACCAAATGAAAAAGTTAATATGACTAGACTAGAGTAATTAGTTCGGCGCGTAGCGCCGAAAATTTTTTCTGAATCTCAATATTCTGAAACGCTGGAAAATGAATCTTTTCACCTTTTATTTCCCAGACAGAAGGTTTGATTTCTCGGTGAATTTAATGAATTTTCAGTGGGACAAACTGAAATCCAAAAACTAGGCAAGCGGCTTTCAACCGCTAAAAATTTCTAGCATTGTCTTACACTCAAAATGTTTTAATCACATGAAAGTCAAAATTCAAAGTTTTTGTGAAGATCGCAAAAAAATCTGGGAAAATTATCGAGAAAAATGTTGGTTTTCATCAACTTCGTCAAAAAACAATACAGGATCAAACATTTAACCATAATATGATCATAATTAGAACCTTCAAAAACTAACTAGAATGACCTTTTCTAACCGCGCACTAGAATAATATAGAAAATTATACATGAATTGAAACCCGGCGCTGAGCGCCGGAAAATTCTCACTTTTTTCGATTTTAGAACGCATAAAAATGCATCTCCGGACAGAAAACCCAATAACCTTATCAAAAGAGCAGTCAGGCCTCAAGTTGCACTGTGCAACGTGGCAGAAAAAATTTGGTTGCACAGCCCAAAATTTGGTTGCTGTGTGCAAAAAAAACCCTGCTTTTAAGTCCACCAAAACGCATCTTTTCGGTTTAGAATTCCCCAATATTTTTTCCACAATGAGAACCATACCCAAAATCTTTTCCTCTTTTCGAAATTTTTTTTCTCAAAAGACCCCATTTGAGGAAAACAACGGTGGTTGGAAATGTGGAATAAAAAACAGTACTGAATACTGATGCGGAAAAACCGAAATCTCGACGACGGAAATTTACAGTTAATCACAGGCGTTGTCAGAAATATGCATGAACAAAATAACTTGCAACCATTTATTTTAAAACGACAAATTCGACAATATTCATAGTATATAGATATACAATCATAATTGATCATATCATGATTTCAAATAATCATGTCTGTCATATTGAAAGACTGACTAAGATATCTAAAACGGATCAAAAAATGTCGGGGAAAATTTGAGCAACAGTAAACAATATACAAAATTGGAGTAAACCAGCAAATGCACAACTTTCAGTTGTATCAGAATATCACAATAAAGTGGCATCAATTCTCTCGCCCGTAACCTCGACTTGGAATTTGGAATTTCTACAGATAGATGCATTTTTTAGATTTCATGGTCCTAATTCTTCAAAAATTTTTCACCTCAAATATGGCAGCTGCAAATTCCCATTTTTGACAAATCCTTGACCGATCGATCTTTTTGATACAGGGCTGTATCCGCCGCGTCTAATGAATCCAACAATCTTTTCATTACAGTAAATAAGTTCTTTACCCCAAAGTGGTACTCTTCTGCAAGATCAAAAAAATTATACTTCAACTTTCAACTTCAAAATCGGGCTTGGCTTAGCCTTAGGCTTAGGCTTAGGCTAAGGCAGAGGCTCGGCTTAGGCTTAGGCTTAGGCTCAGGCTTAGGCTTAGGCTTAGGCTTAGGCTTAGGCTTAGGCTTAGGCTTAGGCTTAGGCTTAGGCTTAGGCTTAGGCTTAGGGTTAGGCCTAGGCTTAGGCTGAGGCTCAGGCTTAGGCTTA
The DNA here is from genome assembly GCA_963922205.1 of Romanomermis culicivorax. Taxonomy (NCBI): domain Eukaryota; kingdom Metazoa; phylum Nematoda; class Enoplea; order Mermithida; family Mermithidae; genus Romanomermis; species Romanomermis culicivorax. Next base: position 190,416 of record CAWUHX010000314.1, on the reverse strand, counting down.
GGCTGAGGCTCAGGCATAGGCTTAGGCTTAGGCTTAGGCTTAGGCTTAGGCTTAGGCTTAGGCTTAGGCTTAGGCTTAGGCTCAGGCTTAGGCTTAGGCTTAGGCTTAGGCTTAGGCTTAGGGTTAGGCCTAGGCTTAGGCTGAGGCTCAGGCTTAGGCTTAGGCTGAGGCTCAGGCATAGGCTTAGGCTTAGGCTTAGGCTTAGGCTTAGGCTTAGGCTTAGGCTTAGGCTTAGGCTTAGGCTTAGGCTTAGGCTTAGGCTTAGGCTTAGGCTTAGGCTTAGGCTTAGGCTTAGGCTCAGGCTTAGGCCTAGGCTCAGGCTTAGGCTTAGGCTTAGGCTTTGGGCACAGTAGGTACATAAAAGATATGCATTTACAAAACATAGGCTTCAAGGTACACTGCCTTAAGTGTGAGAAGTGATACATGAGTTATAGGAAGTACACCCAAATCTTTAACAGCTAAAATTCGACTTTCATTTAGAAAGTATGCTGGAAGGTTCAACTTGTAAAATTCGACTTCCAGGTGGAAAGTACGCTCGAGGCTTAAATGGGTAAAATTCGACTTCCAGGGGTAACATTAGACTTCTATGTAAAAGGTACACTCAAAGTTTCAACATGTAAAATTCGATTTCCATGTAGAAAGTAAGCTGGAAGCCTGAACACAGGCAGAATTCGAATCCACTATAGAGAGTACCTGTTAAAGCTTCAGACATACCTTATACATGAAAGTTAAAATTTACTCATTAAAGCTTTGAGTGTACTTTCTACATCAAAGTCGAATTTTACACTTTAAAGCTTCAGGCATACTTTCTACACCCCCTGTATCGCCCCACACAGTTAAGGGGGTAAAGTATTATGTCTATGTTTTGTGCACGTGTATCTTTTGTGTACCCCCTTGTCCGGCTCATATAACTACCAAAATCAACACTTTACCCGTCAATGCTGAGTCTAATCAATTTTTTTTCGACGCCACTCTTCTTCTGATCCTCCAAGGCAAATTTACCCCGGAAATCCAACGACCATTCATCGCACAAATGCCCCATTCCCAGCTCCAATGGCGTATCTTCCGGGTTCATATCCACATTCCATAAAAGACCACCATTTTCCAAATTTAGCGCTTCTAAGGCCCAGTGACCAGCGTCCACGGCTCCATCAGCGATCAACTGATTGTAAACTTTTTCAACATTTTCATTTTCGATGTACAATTCGAATGTATCCTGTTTTTGATTCTTCTTAATCAGTCGGCAATCACATTTGTTGATATTGATCAAGCAACTTCCATATTTATTGGTCGTAGATTTTTGCAAAATAGCCGGTGTTTTCGGACCTTGCAAAATCAAAACTGAAATTTGATCAGTCACATTTACGAAATCGACATTATCGATCAATCGACTTTTGACGTATCTTTCAAATGCTTCGACGGCTCTCACATCACACGTTAAAATATAGCTAGGATATTTCGCTAAGCCTTTAACATTGAGAAAGTCGCGATCGATTATTGTGATATGGACATCAAATTCTACACCACCATTTTGATTCAACATTAAACTGTAAAATGTTGAACCAGGGTCGCCTCGAACATCACTGCAAATGAGCCACTGGATCAGTTTTTTCGCATTACTGCCACTAAGGTAAAATACACCAATACCGCTATTGTCGACAATTATACAATTTTTAATTGCAGCCCAAAATTCCTCGTTGATCAAATTTTGGTATTGTGGATAATCAAATGTATGACCCATTCTAACTGTATCCCTATATGAATAATCTTTATGCTTCTCATGCCCGTAAAAACCTAAATAATCGTAAGGCCTGATTCCTTGGCAACTACCATCCCTCGAGAACCATGCCGGCCTTTCCCTGCCTGCAATTTCTTCGAAAAAACAGCCTTTTTGCAATAACTTTCCATACAACATGCTTTTGATTAATGGTCTACCAGCTAGCGAATGAGTATTCGGGTAAACTATATCATAATTTGTAGCATAAGCTTCGTGACAGCGTTCCTTGACCCAGGTTCTATTTTCAATAGATCGGCTTGAAAATCGCGCAATGTCGTAATCGTGCATGGGTAAAGTTGGGCGATTGTTCAAAATCCAATGAGCCAATTCACGGCCACAACCGCCACTGAGCATAATACCAGCTGAATTGAATCCGCAGCCAAAATAAAAGTTGTGTATTTGCGAACTAGGCCCCAATAATGGTTCGTGATCAACTGTGAAGGACTCTGGACCACAAATTTCACTTTTCACAGGAGTATTTTTCAGTATCGGTAGCCTGAAAATTGTATTGAAAGTAGTTATAGGGGCTGTACAGGGGTAACATAAATATACCTATGTAGAAAACATAGGCATCAAAGTATACCACCTTAACTGTGCAGGGGGATACAGGGGGTGTAGAAAGTAGTCGACGATGTATTATGATCAGAATTTGCTAAATGTGTGGGGTGATACAGGATGTGCAGAAAGTACACCCAAGGCTTAAACTTCAATGTAGAAAGTCCTGACTCACAAACTCAAAGCTCACAGTTCAAACCTCACTCCAGTAGAAATTTGGTAAAAAGTTGTAGAAATCCTGGGGAAGGTAGTAGGATTACTGCCGAAACATCGCTCATCCATATTGTTCTGTTACATGCGTTGTATTGTTGTGTTATATCATGTACCATTTTTAAGCAGTTGTACAGGCCAAAAAGCAGACAGCAAAAATAAATTATTACAATCAGCTGCAACTAACATTCAGACAATTGTTGTAGAAAGTAGGCTCTTGAAGCTTGATGTAGAAAGTACAGCTCTGTCAACTTGGATGCTAAAATAGATGACACAATGTTTCCCAAAAAATTTTAGTGTGACTCTTAGAATTTTATGGTTTTAGGGGTTTACATAGGTAAAATTGTAAAAAAAAACTTTCCAGACAATTTTCACTTTTTTGGGACAGGTTTTCCGGTGATTCCCTATGCTTAAGCATTGTTTTTCACTGTTTTGGGACACAATTTTTCATGAATTTTGTAAAAAAGGTGTCCCTAATTTTGTGAAAAGCAAGTAAACCTGTAAAACCATCAGATGGTAAGACTCAGGCTGAAATTTCCTGGGAGACATTGTGTTATCGCTGTTAACGTCCCATTGGGCCGAACCATCCTTTCTACATGAAGCTTCAGGCATAATTTTAACATACAGCTTCGAGTGTACTCTCAACATAGAGGTCAAATTTTATACATTAAGGCTTAGGGTGTACTTTTTACACCCCCCCCCCCGTATTGCCCTACATGTTATCATTCACTATACTTTCTACACCCCCTGTATCCCCTCACACAGTTAAGATGGTATACTATGCTGTCTATGTTTTGTACATGGGTTACCCCCTGTATGGGCCCATATAACTACTGTTAAAGACAACAAAAAAATAATCTTCAGATATTTACCTGTTAATTATATTTTTCATGTTTGATGCGAATGTATCCCAGTTGAAGTTGTATAAGGAATAGGAGAAATCGTCAGCAACAGGATCACAAAAATCAGGGTTTGGTTCATATCCTCCAGCAACTACACATTGTCCTTGAGTCCTTAAATTGAAAAAAAGTGGATCCAAAATATAGATTTTGTCATCTTCTCACTTTAAGTAGATACTCGAATCGTGGTCCCGTACATTTGGCATATTCGATACACCATCTATACTCTGTGAAATGATGTACGAATGCTTGATGGCCATCAATGGAATGGACAAGTTCACCATTCGGGCTACTTTAGTTGACCACACACCTGCACAATTGACAATAGCTTGCGTTTTAATTGCACCAATAGTCGTGTCGATAGATGTTACATTTGATCCTTGAGAATTGATTTTCTGTAAGCAAGATTTTTCAATGATCTAATCTTAGAGTAAATAATTAAAATTTACCACGGCAGCGCAATCTTCGATAACCTGAGCACCATTTTTCTTGGCTTGGGTTACCATAGCCCTACAATAGGCGTTTTGATCAATAATTCCATCACCAGGGCTGTACAAGGCGCCTAAAATGTCTTTATCATTTAGCAATGGGTATAAACTTCGAACATCATGCAGCGTCAAGATTTGGGATTCGACACCAAAAAACCTTCCCAATGCATTTAATCTTTTATATTCTTTCAAACGATCAGTGTTCGACGCGATGAATAATCCACCATTTTCCAGCCAGCCTACATCTTGACCATACTCTTGTGGTAAAATTTCTTTGTTCAAAAGTCTCATATAATCCAACAGTTGTATGTCCACATCACTGAGTTTGCGTAATCGCCATAATAAAGCTGAAATGAAAAAATTCCATTCTATCATCATACCAATGATGTGTTTGCACATGTACATCATGCTGGTGCACTTGCATGTAGTTTTTGGGCATGTGATTTTGCCCACATATTTTTGTGTATCATTTTTGGTCTTCCGCCGACTGTAACGTAGATGCTAATGCATCAGTGTAAATTCACAATGTACGATATGTGTATTCTATTACTGTATATAATTTTAGTCATATATATATATATATTTCTCGAGTATGTCTGGTTTTTCGTCTCATTGATGGCCTGTACATTTTTCATAAGTACAGTCGAACATGGTTAATGAACACTCTGGATATTGAGCATTTATGCTTAATAAACACGCTGTAGCACAGTCCCAACTCAATTCCTATAGTTTCTTATATGTTGATAATACGGTTAATGAGCACACGGTTAACAGATAATGAACACGCCTGGTAGAATCTCTGCATATCTTGATACACGTTAAATTCTACGTTTAATGAACACATGTTGACAGATATTGAACACGCTTTAATCTACGCTTAGTAAACATATAGATGAACAATCAATTGTTGATTTAGTGAGAAAACCGGACGAACCAGAAATTGAAACCACTGAAATTGATAGTGACTGTGATGATCAAGGCGCTGTTCAAAAAATACCTACGTTTGAAGAAGCCAAACGAGCTATATCGGTTGTCAGAAATTTTTTGTTTCAAAGGAATCCTCTGATGAAATACTTGCCTCTGTAAATTCTATTGATGATTTTATGGATACAAGTCATATTGCTACGTTGAAACAGTCTAAAATAACGTCATTTTTTAAATGATGATAAGTGATTCATGTTGAAGTAAAATTTATGTTGAATTTGACGGAGTTCTGATTATGAACACTTACGGATAGTGAACACTTTTATTTCGGTCCGCTCGGGGTGTTCATCAACCATGTTCGACTGTACTTTGTTTTGAACAAACTCTTACCCAAAATCCATTAGTAACCCAATTAAGAATCGATGCATAATGATTCCACACATCCCCACCTGGTCCTATAACCCACTCGAGTCACATGAAGATACACATTCCCGAGAAATACAGTATCCCCCCAGAGGCATAAAAACACACCTGACCGTGTAGAAAATGCAACAACCCCGACCCAGACACAAGATTCGGGTAGAACACATTGAAAACAGAAAAGCACACAAAAAACTAAAAACATGTAGGCGTGGCTAAGCATATGGTAAATTAAAGCATGTAGGCATGGAAGTTAAGCATGAATTAAAGCATAAAGGCGTGGCGATAGAAACATACGATAAATAGAAGCAGGTAAAGTGAAGCAATGATTGGTTAGGGAAGCAAGACAGAAGCCGACCTCCCATGGCGTGAATGCGTGGTCTAAAGAAGCAGTATAAAAAAGAGTAGCATAGTGAATGGATTGAATGGATTGGATCGGATTGTTTGTATTTCGTTTTTTTTTTAAATCAAGGCGTGGAAGCTTAAATTCGGGTATTGTGTACCCTGGACGCCTAAGAAAGCAGTCGGCGATATTTTATTCGTTGTTTATCGTATCATTCGTCTTTTATTTTGTATCCTTATCATGTGCCATCCCTGTGGACTGTTGGAAGTTGAGCGTATCGACTCAAGTAAAAGTATAGAGTAGAAAAGGGGCGTTACACAACCTATGCAAATTTGTGTACACGTCATCTTGTATGTATAAATACTTGGGCCTTTGGCCAACTATTCATTCGTCTCCTTTCACCTTCCTATCCTCTTAATTTAACATCATGTATATACGAATAAATTATGTTAATCAGCCAGCGTAAGGGATACCTTCACTACACATTGTATGTGTATATGTAGAGGATAAACCTACTGACCCACACAACAATGTGTTTTCCCAGATTTAGGAGGATTTGGTAATATTTTGGCAATTGTTGGAAGTTGTGTGCAAGTATGCACTGAACTGGCCATAGTGGACCATTTCATGGTAATTACTGTGGCTGCATTGGGAAGTTAGAACTGTGTGGGTATTCTTGCTGTTTTTACTAGCACCAAGAAACCAAAGGTTTAGCAATTCGGGTTAATCACTCTAGGCTCAAAATCAAATATTTTTAGTCCATCGCTTAAGCATCGGGCCAGAATTAAAGACGAATTCTTAGCTTTTCCTACTACAGATTTCGAGTTCTTTTCCAATTTATGGACTACTCTGATTCTCCGAATGAGAGGGGTCTTTAACACTTCATACAATTTCAAATACAGCAATACATTTCTCACTCACCAGCCGAATGCCACGTAGTTCCGGATCCTATTTTAGACTTTTCGATTAGCACACAATTTTTCGCACCAAATTTAGTCAAATGGTAAAGCGTACTACATCCGATAACACCACCACCTATAATCACGATATCCGCTTCACGAGGTAATGTTGAATAGCTTAAGAATGTTCGCCAAATGTACTAAATCTGATATTACTTTTTAGTTTTACCATTTATGAGTGCCCAAAAACTTTTTAGCAAGTTTTGCCCACATTGCTGGAATATGTACTGGTTATTGTTTTAGGTTCGCTGAAACAACCAAGCAGCTGTTATCTGGAAACTAGGTGAAGGTTTTTAAAAGTTTAGGTTTTTTATTTTCAGCCATACACAATTTTACTACAGCAATAAAAAATACATTGTTCATCATTTATCGATCGATTGGCCTATTTATGCCATGCCAAAGTACACGCCTGGAAAAAAACAATGCAAAAATTTAGTTCCGCTATATGCTTTCTGGACTAACTATATTATGGCTCAAATTTGTGAAACTACTGGGCCTGCTGGTCTTCCTCATCATCTGTTGTTGTTGACCACTTTCGTTGGTCACTTGCATCGAATGCCGTCTTTGAGCCATACTACTACTAGTCAATACGGGACTCGATGGCTGGCTATTGAAACACGTGCTAAATAGCGACGATAAATATTCCAAATTTGGTGAACTAGGTCTCTGTTGATTGTGATGTTGAGACATTGATCTGGTTGGTGGCCCCATGGACATTTTCGACGCTTGATCCACATTTCGCTCACTAACTGAAAGGAATCGCCCAGTGCTAGTTGTCGATGAAGAAGCGGTTGTAGTGCACGGAGATTGTAGAGAAATATCGCTGAATAGGTTGCCCAGACTTCGACGTTGCATACGTTGATGAGGAACCTGTGCAAAGAATGTAGGTTCATTGCTTCATTTGACAATATAAATTGAATGCCAAAATTGAACATATCAGCAACTTCATTGGTAAGCAGTTCAAAGCAGCAAATATGTAGCTACTTGCCAAAGGTCATAGGTTAACAACCACCAAGCATTGGAGTTGTATGCTAAAAATTCTAGCCAAAAGGAGCACCTTAATCTGGGTTCATCTCGTGGTGTGGTAGTCTAGTGGTGAGGATATCAGCCCGGAATGCTGGTAACCCATTTTCAACTCCTGCCTACACCCTACTTTTCAAATTGACTGTCAAATGCTGTAGCATTGCACTCAGCTGTTCATTAGGCTTAGGCTTAGGCTTAGCCCTGCACTCAACACCACCACTGTTCTACAGCCACAATTTCCAAACCATCCACATAGCTCAGTTAGTGCAGTTGGATAGCGCATCTGCCTTGTATGCACAAGGTCCAGGGTTGGAGCCCCTCACCGAGCTTTATTTTTCTGATGTACCAGCCACATGGATTCTGGCACGTGACACAAATTACTTGCAAATGACCATCCATGACATTGCCCGAAATAGAATCACGTCTTACACCCAACATACTACTTTGTTCAGGTGTCGTTAACTTTTCGTTGGATAAAAATTGGACCATTAGTTGAATAGTTATTATAATAATACGAATCTGGAATTCAAGACTTTTACGCAAAAAAATTCTAAAAAAATCAAAAGTACCTGATTTTCATTTAGACTGGCATTTGCTACCAAAGGGCATACCGAAGGCAAAAGTTGGCAAGCGAGATAATCCGGAGACAAATGTAAACGTTTGCCGTCGGCCAAAACTGCCATTAATAATCCTAAAAGTGTGTTTTAATAAAACCTAACAATGTTTTATTGTTGATAACACACTCGATGCTGCAACTATAACATTTTGATCACTTGTTTTACGCAACAGCCGGCATAATTCGTCCAAAACTTGACCTATACCTCTATCGTTGATCGCACTTAATAGGATACACAAAGTTTTGATTACATGGCATTGAATCTATAATATAAAAATTTTGAATTTTAATTTTAAAATGTAAATCATAGAATGTCACGTGATCTGGTTGATCCTGGACAGAAAGTAGCATGAGCAATTGCGGAACGAGATCATTGCGAATGCGATCTGCATCAAATGATCGACTAATTTTCATTATTGAGCAAACAGCCACGTTCTAAAAAAGAGTCGGACAATGGAGTTTAGTATGCTTATAATGAGAACTTTACACCAACCCTGACATTTTTACAAGAATGTTGTAAAGCCGACATTAAAAGATTGAAAATTTTGTTGACAAAATTGACGCATCTTCCGGCTAGAATATCGGCATTATCCAATAATGTGATAAGGACCTAAAATCCAATTCTTGACCTTCGAGACCCAAAACATTATTATAACTTACTTGTTTGTGTTGATTTTGCATATCTTCAAACAAATTATCGAAAACTCGCTCAATATTGGAAACATTATTCGTCGAACAATTTTGTAGCATATACAATATAGGTCTGATTATAACGCTAGTTAGTTCTTGATGGATGGATAAATCGACTTCTAGACGTGGCAAGATTCTACGAAACCACAATTCCTGAAAAGTTATATATAAATGGAATTTATGTGCATTAAAGATTACGCAATATATCACTTCGGGTATAACTTTAAGGGCATCTTTTAGCTGGAACGAATAGTAATGTACAGCAGTTGTTGGATCCATAAATTCTACATCTTCCAGCTGCCGCAAGCATAAAACTGCACGATCGTTGAAAAATTTGATCTATTATCAAAAAGTGAAAATTGATATTATTGTTGAAGGGCTTCCTTCGGAACCCGATCACTTTTGTTGAGCCCTGGTCAGTCACACCTACCCCGACATTGGCAGGGTGGGACAGACCCAGCGCCACCCAGGGAGCCCTTCAACACTGGTGACCGTATCAGGCCCCTCCGTTACTCCAAGGCGATAGCGATCTTGTATGGTAACATACACCATTCCACCTGCAAGATTGATGTTTCAGCCGATCGACAGGTCCTGAACGTGGCTTTTTCTATTGAGCCCTGGGCAGGATGGTCACACCTGCCCCTACATTAGCCAATGGTGGGACAGCTTCGGCACCACCCAGGAAGCCCTTCAGCACTCGTGACTGTACCAGGACCCCACTGTTGCTCCAAGGAAGGAGGGATGTTGTTTGGTAACATAAAACAGTCCACCTGTAAGATTGATGTTTCAGCCAATCCATGAGTCCCGAACCGGTCAACTTTGCTCAGCCCTGGTCAGGATGGTCACACCTGTCCTGACATTAGCCAATAGTGGGACAGCTTCCACGCCACGAAGGAAGCCCTTCAACACTTGTGACTGTACCAGGGATTCCCCTGGTGCTCCAAGGTAGGGGATGTTGTATGCCATCATACAACATTCCACCCATAAGATTGATGTTTCAGCCAATTAATGGGTTTCGAACCTAGCCACTTTTGTTCAGCTCTGGTCGGCATAGTCACACCTACCCCGACATTGGCCAGTAGTGGGACATGCCCGGTGCCACCCAGGAAGCCCTTCAATACTGATGACTGTACCAGCAGCCTCCCTGTTGCTCCAAGGGAGGAGGGATATTGTATGGTAACATACAACATTCCACCCATAGCATTGATGTTTCAGCCGACAGATCCCGAACCTGACTTTTTCTGTTGAGCCCTGGTCAGGATGGTCACACCTACCCTGACATTGGCCAGTGGTGGGTAAGCTCCAGCACCATGCAGGGAGCCCTTGAACACTGGTGACCATACCAGGGGCTCCCTGTTGCTCCAAGGGGGCAGGGATGCTTTTTGGTAACATACAACATTCCACCAGTAGGATTGATGTTTCAGCCAATCCACGGGCTCTGAACCCGGCCGGAAACCCTTCAACATTATCACGCTTTTTAAACATACAACTAACCAATGTGAACAATTGAGGCGACGGACGTTTGCTCGGTTCTTCCAACAACATTTTCTTCAAAGCATCGGCCAAACTTTGATCAATACCATTATCGATCAACTTGCACAATTTTTGTTCGATTTTTTCACATTGTTTTCGATATTCAGGCAATTGTTGACCAGTTGTCAAAAAAGGTTCATATTCTTTATTGTACATTAGACAGATCAACAACGCTAGAGAGTAAACGTCGGCCGACATGTGACATTCATTTTCGGTCGTTCGCTCTTGCGCTAGAAAATCCAAATTCGGCTGAACAGGTAATGGGCATGTACACGGCGAAATTGTGTACCAACGTATATTTTTGACTTTGAGCTAAAAATCATGATGATAGTAATATGAACTAGAGATGTATTGGGGACCGGTACCTGAAATGAGACCTGAAATTACCCCACTATTTTCCTGGAAACCAGACCCCCACCCGCACCCAATATTCTGGAAATTTTGCACATCGACCAGGACCCAGACCCGATCTTCTTGAAATTTTAGACCCGTCCCGGACCTGGACCTGATATTTTCGAAATTTTGGACCCAATACATGGATAACAAAAAGACTATTACCGATCCCACTTTATTGGTGTTGATCGGAGGTTCCGCGAAAAACAAGCCCCCCAATTTCCAGGCGCCGTATTTGGTTAGAAAAATATTTTCCGGAGCCAGCGACCCGTGCATCAATTGCGCAACATTGTGCAAATAAGTCAATGCTTCCGCTACTTGTAGAATACCACATCGAACTTCCAATTCGGTAATTGTAGAATCCTAGAATCTGAATTGACATGGTCTCATTTTGAAAATCTCTAGGACATCTTACTTTCAGCCAGCGATGCCCTGTTGGAGTATGACATTTCGGATTACGGTATGATAGCCAATCAAATAACGAGCCTAATAATGGTTCGGCAGCAAAACACAATAAGTCACTAAAAAGATTGTCATTCCGTGAATGAGACAACTCAAGATCTAGAAAACTGAGGGCAGTCTTGGTCTAATGGTTATCAATCACATCTGACTGCCAGTCTCAAAAACCTGATTCGATTTGGGGTGTAACCTGAAATTGAATCTATGGTAGCTGACCCACACAGACAAAGTAGTAGTTACGTGGCCCCTACAGGGGGTATATAAAAGATATCTGTATACAAAACATAGGCATCAAAGTATACTGCCTTAACTGTGTGGTGCAATATAGGTGGCGTAGAAAGTATAGCCGAGGATGTGATCGATCCCAATTCCTTAGAAGTGTAGGGTGATACAAGGGGTGTAGAAAGTACGTTCGAAGCTTTAATCAGCAAGATTCAACCTTAATGTAGAAAGTACCCCTCTGCTGACCCTGACCTTGAAAGTTATTTGGCTCACGTTTTTTTACAAAACATATGGAAAATCATCCACGGAAACATTGAAAAACGTGTCCCAAAATCTATCCTGAAGCATAGTAAATTGTCGAAAAACGTGTTGCAAATACTCAAATTTGTATCCCAAACAGAGGTTTTTTGTAAAAATTTTGTAAAAAATGATTAAAACCATTAGATTATTAGATTCTAAGAGTCACATTAAAATTTTTTGGGGAGACATTACATCATCAATTTTAACATTGCAGTCTGCCGAGGTGTACTTTCAACCTTGAGGTTGGATTTTAGCGATGAAAGCTTCCAGCATACTTTCAACATAAAAGTCGAATTTTACACGTTAAAGCTTTGAGCATACTTTCTACACCCCTTATCACCCCACACATTTAATGAATTTGGATTACATTACATCATAGTTTATACTTTCTAAAGCACCTTTATCACCTTGCATGTTACAGGAACTTGATATTTCATCTTTTCAGGGGAGGTAAATTGTGTAGGCAAGCTTGGAATGCTGCTTGCTGGGGCTCACCCAGCCCAGTTAGCATCTTGGTGATGGTGCGTCAAATCAGGAGGTGATCCCATTATGAGGAAGGCAGGTGCACAAGTCCTGATTGTCAGGCAGACCCCAGCCTGTGGAATGTGGCCTCCAGTATTTGGTAGGAAGCACTCAATAGCTCATTTTTGCTGTCTGCTTTTTGGCCTGTAGAACCACATAAAAATGGTGACGTCTTTTATATATAAAACACGATATAACACAACAATACAACATATGTAACAGAACAATATGGATAAGCGACATTTCGGCAGTAATCCTACTACCTTTCTCAGGCTTTCTACAACTTTTACCAAACTTCGACTAAAGTGGGGTTTGAACTTTTTGGTAAAATTTGGTAAAATTGTAGAAAGCCTGAAGAAAGTAGTAGGATTACTGCCGAAACGTTGCTTATCCATATTGTTCTGTTACATACATTGTAATGTTGTGTTATATTGTGTGTTATAATAAAGTGTTTCATTATGCGATTGTACAGGCCAAAAAGCAGGCTGGAAAAATGGGCTACTACAGTCAGCTGCATTCAGACAAGAAGCACCCAAACAAGGTGTGCACTTATATAATCATATAGTCTTGTAAACCCTGCCTTTCCAGCTATAGGAAAAATGGGTGGGTGTACCTGCAAAACTTGGAAAAAAAATTAAACCGACCTGTTTTCTTCTATAGGTTCGAAAATTTTCAGCAATCTCGGATGCTTATGCGAGGCTAAATTGGATGCATCAAATTTGAAAAGTTGTAAAATCGTGCTTCTATTCTTTCGTTGACATTGCCTGGGTATTTTGAAGGAAAGTCGTTTGAGGAATACAAAAATTGAAAATTCCTGCGGTACAAAAAATATAATTGAATGAAAATGGATGGTAATGCATAACCTCACGTGTCCAGATTGTCGGTCAAAAGCTCGAAATATTTGCCACATATTGGCCAAGCCGCCGGTGCCAATTTTCTCGACAATGTCAAATTTGTCATCCAAAGGGGTACGAAGTTGACGTATTTCGGCTTCGATGTCATTGGTTTTACTTTCCGTGCATAGAATCATTAACGAAACCTAACAAAAAAATCCTTTGGAAAGAGAAAAACATGAACAAACGGTTCTTTCATGTGCATTGTCCATGCAAATCAGCGTCAACGCACAACTTTCAGGCTAATGTTCATAACCTAGAGATAGACTATGTCCATTCCGGACATTTAAGCAGAAGGTCGAGGGTTCAAGTCCCACACCAAGCATTTTTTTCTGATGTGCCAGCCATTTATCACATCAAAATATAGTGAAGTTGTTTCAATGATGAATAAATCTCAAAGTTGCACAATTCAGATTGATGAAACAAACAATTATCCAAAAGGCTGCTAGTCACGTTACAAGTTGAGTATGATTGCCAGAAATTTTTTTTGAGGTTTCAGTGATGTTCAATAGCATCAGCAGGATTTCAATTATCCATAACAAATTCACGTATTGTATTCGAAATATACAGCCACATAGACCACATCAAAAAAGGTAAAGTCATAGAAGAGCTCAAAAAAATGGAGCCGAAAAGCTCACGTGTCACCCACGCACAAAAATCTCATAAAACCGCGAAATGAAAAAAATGGCCGCAAAATCCATTAAACAGCCCCAAAAAGCATCTAAGCTAATATAATATGTAAGCTTCCAACTGGTCTCATATTGATTCCCACACACGCACGCACAAACAAAATGCAAATTAGAAAAACCTAAGGCTTTGGCTTAATGGATTTTTGCTCCAATATGAGCTACAATATATCTCTCCGTGCTCTCCTATCAATATCATATCAGCTGAGCAAAAAGCAATTAAAATTTTTTTCCTCCGACTTGCTAATTGTACGGGCGTAGAAACGCAATGCCGTGAAATGCTATACAGTGAATAGAGAGAATGAAAGATTTTTCCCGCAAACTTTGATAAAGAGAAGTAAGCTTAATTGGCTTCATTTTAGAGAAAGGGAGAATGGCATAATACTGCTCATTATACATATTACATTCTGATAACAGAGGTTTCGAATTGTGATTCAAAAACTGTATTTTTATGGAAAAAGTGTGCATTTACATAATCCGCATAATGAAGCTAAAATCAGGAAATTCCGCTTTACGATGAAGTTCAAAAAATATCCATTCTTAATCACTAGCTTATGCATATGGCCCAATTCGGAGTATCAACTTTTCTATCATTATGCAATTTTTCACACAAAATTTAGTCGAATGGTAGAGCGTGCTATGTCAGATAACCAATATTCCACTTTACTTATATCTACAAGATTAGACGGAAAAAGTAGTTGGACACCCTGTTGCTGCTCATTTCATGATCAGGAAGTCGACATGCAGATCGCATTAGGCAGGTGCAGACAAATTTGCATAGCAATGGAGTGCCACAGAAAGTAGAAAATGATGATGAAAGTCATTCGACTTGAAGTTAGATTTTCTCGCCAAATAGGGTGTAGTTAGGAGTCGAACTTTGGTTACCAGCATTCCAGGCTGATGTCCTCACCACTAGACCATGTGAACCTACATAAAGGTGCTCCCCTTGGCCATGATTTTTAGCATACAGCATACATACCAAAAGTCATAGGTTCACGACCACCAAGCATTGGAGTTGTATGCTAAAAATTGTAGCCAAAGGGAGCACCTTAATCTGGATTCACTTCGCGGTATGGGGGTCTAGTGGTGAGGGCACCAACCCAGAATGCTGGTAACCCAGGTTCCACTCCTGGCTACACCCTATTTTTCAAAAATAATTCTACTTCAGGTTAGACTTTCCTGTCAGGTCTGCGTAAAGGACTGTTACACTAAATCTGAGGCCTAGTTGTTGGGCACCCTGTTGATGGCAAGTTGCGTCAGGAAATCACCATGCAAATCGACAAATTGGACGACCAGCAGCGTAGACATTTGCATAGAAGTGGAGTGCCGCAGAAAGACCAAAAAGTGATGATGAAAATCATTCATTTGCTGTTATTCGTTTTTATTATATTTTTGGAAAATATAGCTGGTGTCCAGTAAAATATTCCCAGCATCTTTGTCTTATATTTGCATAAATTCTTTAGTGGTCATTCCACATTCTTTTTATTATTCGTCGGAATTATTTCTATATTTTTTATTTGTTATATAGATCTGATCGAGCGATTGGAGCAAAGGGCAGAGTGCCCAGGCGCCAGCTTGTAGACCACAAGCTCTGGAAGACCCACCAGGGGATCCAGAAAAGTAAGTCTATCCCTGAGGGGATTCCTTGTCTCGTCTAGGAGACTTTGAGGGTCCGTGTGAGGCCCCCTATTTCAAGAAGTTTATCTTTGTTGTGGTCAGGTCTGGGGAACCGGACTGTTGCTCTATCACTGAGGCTCAGCCAAGGGATTAGTTCTACCAGGTCAGTTCAAACCAGAAGCCTCTATCTTTTCTTAACTCCTTAAGGAAAGACCTGCACAAACCTAGTCCCCGAAATTTTCCAAATAAATAATTCCTTTAATCAAATTTCTTCACATAATACAAAACACATCGACATGAGGTATGAAAGGTTATAGAAAAACAAAACTTGAATCTTGCGTAAAAGCAATTGGTGTAGTTTTGAACAGTCTTATTTATCACAAACCACATTGGCTTTTTCACCCTTATCCACATCTGAAAAAATTGGCCTGTTATTGTGAATACGTAAATCATCAAAGCAATACCTACCAACACAATTGTTAGATCCAGTACCCTCGAAACAGTATTTGTATTTCAAAGCGCCTTCTGTCGTTTTGATGCCATATTCTAATTAAAAATGAAAAGTTTGGCACAATAATATCAGGTTACATGAATATTTTGATCATCGTACGTCTTAGCAGCTGGTTAGCTTCTGGTTGAGGATATGCTAAAATAAAGAAAATTTATTGAATAGTTTGAACAATGAAATTTAGATCAATTTATGATCTAACTTCTGCATTGATCTGTTGCGTAATCGTGGCAAAACCTAACTTTCTCTAGAGTAAGTAAAATATATTTGTCAATTTTAAAACTATTCACAACAGCTTAGCTTACTGTAAAGTTTTCTACCAGTGTTCAGAGTACAATTGTAGTATTCAGCCAGCGGAACGTGCACTTGAAAATTCAATATGTGAATATTAATGATGTTATATTTTCCTAGACTAACTTAAATTATAAATTTTTGTTTTATCTCCGCAATAAGTTGTCGTTGGTTTGTCAAGTTTATCATCGGAATCTTAAAAATTTAGGGGCATTAATCAGAATTTAAAATTTTTTAAAACGACATTTTTTTACATTCGCAATTTTGTTGATACTCCGGGCAAAACAATGATGTCATATTACTTGGGAAGTTGCTAGTTTTCTCAAAAGCTAATGTTGCATCGATGTCTTAAAATTGCATTATGTTTATATATGTTGAAGAATAAAGTTATGCAGATTGCCTTACATTCACATGTTTTGTGATGATTACAATGTTGAACAACTGAGGAGATAAAAATGATATAATTAATATAATATGGTAATATTTGTGCACGATACGTTACTTTTGTGGATTATGTTTTTGCGGTCGTTACACACGGGGTATGCTTCAACATACAATTTAGGGGCAGGATCTGAAAATTTCTTTTTCTCTAAAGTTCGCTACATTTGAAAAAAATTTTAATATACTATCAATTGCAAATTTTTCTGCATCTTGTTCCGAACAGTACGTATTATATCTTGGACTTCCTGAAACAAAATTTTGACATTATTTTTCACAAAGCTCTAATTACAATAATCATATAGGAATTAAATCAACAATTACTCTCCAAAATAGCCTTACTTGTACAGCCCATATTGCTACAGTTGAAAAATCCCTTGGAATACCACTCTACAAAATAGCTTAAAAATAAATGATTGACAATTTTTTGGACACTTACTTTTTGGTTCATGGTCAGGATGACTTTTATGATATTCCCTTGCTCTTACATCTATAAATAATTTCTCATATAAGACAGAGGCAAAAAGTACAATTGAAAACTAAACTCACAGTTACAATCCTGGAAATTTCTTGAACAAAATGTCCGCTTTGATACTATAATTTACAGTTAAAACTACTAAGATGTAAAATATACAGATTAATAATCACCTCTATAGTGGAACTTCTTAGGATTTAAACAATCTTTCAAAATTGCCACGTATACATTCCCTGAAGAAGAAAATATATCCAGGAATTGTTGTTGATGCATAAATCAATGAAAGCATTACTCGGAATGAATTTTTCTACTAGATGTTGAGGACAAACAACGTTCAAATTGGTTTTTGAATCTTTGGAATAGAAAAAAGCATTAAAGCTATAAAATCTAATCATTTGTTTAGCTTACATTTGCAATGATAGACTTGTTGGCCATCGAAAGAACATGACAAGAACGAATACTCTTGTAAATTTGTGGAAACTTCTTTCTCTAAAATGGTTGACATCACATTAAATAAAGTCCCGGTGCATAAGTGTATGAAACATACTGACCATTCGATCGGTGATGCAAAGCAATCTGGGCATGCACTTCTGAAAATTTTTACATTTTGTTATATACATTTATATATGTGTATAATGAACATTACCATTACAAATCTGGAAATCAGCCTTGCATTCTTTCCCGACATCTAAACAACACAAACTTGCAGATTTTGGAATTGGGCAAATAGAAATATTTCTTACAATAGTTCACTCGCATTTTTGGATCATTGCAAAGATGAAGTGTCGCTACAGCATGGGTATCTCAATTCACAAAAAATTTCCATATGTATACTTGAAGCTTTGTCATCTTGGATAGTTTTACCTCTGATACATTCATCAGGTGAATTGTAAGTTTCTAAACCAACATCTGAAGCTATGGTCCATATAGGGACGCATCGCGTGGCATTTCTTTCGAGAAATGCATAACCTATAAACATATACCCAAAGTTTCTGAATTAATAGCTGGTTTTAAGATTGAATTTGAAAGAAATCGATTTAAATATACAGTCAGGTACAAAAGTTTAGGCCACCACTGCAAATTTCCCATATTTGGCAATTTATGAAAATTTATGAACATTAAACATTGTAAACCAGCTATTTTCCATTTCTCTCCTCTATTCAAACATTTCGGTTGCAAGAAAGAGCTTGTCACCAACTAAGCATTCAATGATTGTCTTGCTATTTATGACTGGAAAACTTTTGAAAAAAGAAATTTCACGTTGATTATCAGTGTCCAGACAGGCAGTTCGTAATGCTTTGCAAAAGTATAACTCTACTGGAACATTTACCGACTGTAAGCTAAGCAGTAGACCCTCGAAACTGACCAGCAGAGACGATAGATGCTTGGTTCGTTCACTTGAGGAAAATTGTCAAAAATCTCTGCCCACATTGCAAGATGAACTTTCTGTTGGTGGAGGAACTTTGGTTCATAGATCAACAATCGGCAGACAATTTCGTACTCCGATTGCTACGAAAAAACCATTCATTAGTGAAAAAATAGGAAAAAGCAGCTTGAATTCGCTAAAACCTACGAAAACTTTACTCAATCCGAGTGGCAAAAGGAATTGCTTACTGATGAATCAAAGTTTGATTGTTGGAGGGAAAAATCTCCAGTTGTTGTTCGAGGACAAGCTGGTGAGCAATATTCACTAAAGTGCATGGTCAGGTCTGTCAAACATGGCAGCAGCAGAGGTGCTTTGGTTTGGGGATCTTTTGGGATTTGTGGTGTTGGTGAATTGGTATTCATTCCAAATGAACCTACTGATCCAACATTCACAGCACGTTCTTATGTTTCTTTGTTTGAAAATCATCTTGACTTGTCGACAGATGCTGCTCTACTAATATCGACTTGCAGAAACTGGATATTTCAGCAAGATAATGACCCTAAGAACAAGGCTGGGTATTCTATGAAATTCTTTACCGACAATAGTATTCATTAACTAGATTTGCCTCCTCAATCCCCGGATTTGAATCCTACTGAAAACTTATGGCATAAAATGAAATGTGAAATCTGGAAAACCAATTTCCATGCTGAATCATCCGAGGATTTGCGAGAAAAAAACTACGAGGAATTTGGTCATCTATCACTGTGGAGTATTGTGAGAAATTAGTTTTGTCCATGCCAAAATGACTATCTGCCATGATACAGGCCAAAGGAGGCCCGATAAACTATTGAATTTTGACCATTTAGTTTTGCTCTTCATTGTAATTATGAAATTAAATGAATAATTTGTGCATTCATGTTCTGGGTGAAAACTCTCAGTTGACCTACAAAATATCAAGAGGTGGCCTAAACTTTTGCACCTGACTGTAAATAACCATTTCAACATTTAACGCATGAGAAATCAACCTACAGCTTGAATAAAAAAAATGAGAAATATTTGACAAAAAAAATTCCAAAAGAAACCAATCGAAGGTGTCGCTTCAGGAAAAAAATTTTTTCTGCTCAAAATGCCCCACTTTTGGTAAATAATTCAATTTTAAAATTGAAATAGCTGGCATGGATAAATTTAAAAAATGCTCACGTAATCGTTCCCATTGTGAAGGGCTAGATGTATCACACATTTTGTCTGGCAATGGTTGATTAGCAGCATCGAAGCATCCTTTGCCGTCTTCACGATAAAGATGATCCTCTGGCGGTCGCTGGCAGGATATAGGATAACGATTGAATTCGCATCTGCTGGCATTATAAAACTGACATTGTTCGCTACCCCAACGTTTGATCAGAATATTTAGCTTTTGTCTATCTGCATCATTTGTGTATAAAAACGCTAATAGATTAAAGTTAGGCTCTTGGAAAGCACCTACCAGGACCAGCTTGCCTGGCTGGTCTATTGCCACGTGGGCTTTTTCGTCTACTCGACCTGCCTCGGGTCCCTCGTGGACCCCCATTCGCTGATCTTTGTTTTCTGGTGACACCAGCTAAAATGTGTCAAAATAGGGAAATGTGAATAAAAACCTTTGAACTTACTTTTCACCAGTGGAGGCCTTGCCCTTGGCTTTCTTGCATTCCTGGTTGTTGCAATGGGATAGTTGGTGATAGGTAGCGACGTTGTTTTCACAGGGGGTCCTGAATTTTAAAAGTGTATAAAATGTCCTATATATATATATATATATATATTTGTAAAAACATACTTTTTGGTCCATTTTTTCGCGACCGATTAGCCATTCGCTGACCTGCTATACAGCCAACCTGTGGTAAATAAAATTTTTTTTTCCAAAAACCCTTTTATTTACCCTATAATCTTACGTACAATGATGAAGATTAGTAAAATAGAATAAAGTCTCATATTTTGAAAATGTTTTCGACTTGCCGACACGTCACGTGAATAATGAAATAAAACTATATCAAAATGATTTTAGTAGGATACTTTTGTGCACTATTTTTAGATAGAAAATCTTTCGTTTATGCACGTTGACGTCAGCAAAATTCAAGGTCGTGTGTGATAGACACTTTCAGATAAGACAAAATAGTCAATCATTTTTAGTATGAATAACACATTTTAAAATTGAATAATAAAAGAATCATCCACCTAACAAGTTTTTTCGTAAAATCATTTAATTTTATCAAAAGTGTTTAAAATCAAGAAATTTACAACTTGAGATCATAAACAAAATTTTATTAAAAAAATATCTAAATTTTTTGTTTCAAGTTTGGATACAATTGCTGGAATACGAAAAAAAATTATAATGAACGTTTTTCTCTTTGAAATCTTTAATTCTGACTATGGAATGTTAGGAACGTGTGATACTGTATGAGACTGACCTGGGTGTTATAGTCGTGCATCCGGCTGGTCATCATGCTGCATGCCCATCACTCACCATCTACAAAAACCATGAAAAAATGACGACCCAAAAAATGGACGTTTTGACCGTTTTTTTGCTTCAGAAAACACAATTTTTCAACACAACTTTACCATTTTCGACAGTTTTTTCCCGAATTACCTGCCAAAGAATTGCCATTTTAGTTGATTTTTTTCTTCAAAAGGCAAAATTTTTACCAGGAAATTGATCTTTTTGATTGCATACTTGTATGAGCTCGGGACCATTGAGTACATGATCAAACCCATTTTAGAGGGATGGAGTTGACAACTTTCCGAAGTCAAGAGGAGGGGATCACCCCGTGGTCAAAAATGCATTTTTTGACCAAAAAATGGACAAATCATGCCCTTGATCAATTAATTTCTACTTTAAAAATGATACTGAAAAAAATTTCTCCCAAAAGGATTTTTTGCTCAAAAAAGTGATTTTCGACCAAAAATATGTGTTTTTGGTCGATTTCCGGCGGCCTGTCAACAACTGGAAGTTGGGTGAGAGAGTCGCCGACAACTGCATATACGATTTAAAAGTTTGGGGTGATTTTTAGTCATTTGCCTGAATTAGAATTCCTACTTGGGGATCATGTCAATTTGCCGTATGACAATTTGGCGTATGACAATTTGGCGAAGACAATTTGGCGTATGCCAATTTGGCGAATAAGTCAATTTGGCATATATGACACTTTGGAGTATTGCTGTATTATCCAACCGAGTTGCATATAATGACACAAAACCTTATTTTTTGTATGCCTGTATTGGAATGTCCAGGTCAAGAGGTGAGCGTTTTTTTTTGTGGATGATTTTCTGGCAGAAGCCACATCTGTTGCCAACTATTTCGAGGACACATACATTGGACATTTGAGGAGGAATCGGCGCCAAATTCCGCAGTTTCCAATCAACATCTCGAATAATTACGAACGGGTATTGCACAATTTACCAAGATCTAATAATTCCGTGGAAGCTTGGCATTGTTGATTCCATAGTGCCATGTCTTGTGATCATCCCAATATTTGGCGATTTTTGCAACAATTGAAGAAGGAACAGGCTGGCTCGGAAAGGCGAATTGAACAAGCTTTAGCCTGAATTCAAGAAGCTCGCAAAAAGAAGTACGTTGATGTGGATAACTGCATTAAAACTGTGGTTTTGAAATTTAATGAGACAGGAGAAATTGATTTTTTATGTGGCATTGCTTATAATTTGGCTTGAATTTATTAATGTATTTTCATTTTATTGAACACTTCTTTGTTAAACTTTTTCACTAAAAAAGTTTTCTTTCATTGGATGTGAGGAGAGATAACGCAAGGTTTAAAAAAATTCGTTTTAAGAGATATGAAAATTCGATTTTAATTTTCATAAATATCAAGAAATTTGAAGCTGTTGTTTCTTTTACCACCTACAAAATAAATTTATAACTTTTCAAATTTTTAAATTTGACTACTAATTTTTTTAAAATCTAATGTTTAATTTGAAACGGAATTTTCACATTTCAATTTTTCACTTAGCCAAACACGGAACGACTACGTACATACACTAAATTGACACATTACGCCAAATTGACATATACGCCAAATTGACTTACATGCCAAATTGACATAGGCCAAATTGTCTTCACGAAATTGTCATACGCCAAATTGACGTAGACCCCCTATTTGATGTAGATATTCAAATATACTACACAAACGAATTCACGGATGTCACCTGCTGAAAAAATGTGCTTAAAAGTTGTAAATACTTGATGAACTTGAACGTCTCATTTTCGACAAAAGGGCAATTTCATTTTGCATATATTGTCGACTTGAATCATTACGCTAAAGGTATGGGTGCTTAGATTCAGGTCGCTTGTTCATGAAAGCCAGAAATCTGAAAGATCATATGCAGAACCATTGCTACAGTGGACAAAGTCGCCATAAATTTCGAGGTGGTGTTTTTCAAGTTAAGAACTTTGTATTTGAATCATTAGAAATGTTAGATATTCATGTATCAGTCACCCAGCCATACTGGCCATTCATAGCAGTCTATGATTTTGATTCACTCTTGGAGCAACAGCACAATCAACCAACAGAAAAACTAATATTTACTGCAATGCACACTCCAGTGTCATGTGCAATTGCCACAAATATTCAGGATATGAAGAGCCAATTTCTTTTTTGATAAAGAACCGGATTCTTGGGTAGCAAAAATGATTCATTACCTCAATACAGTTAGCATAGTGCAAAGGGAAATCCTGATGGTACAATTTCAATTAGTATTTCTTGAACTCGACCAACAAGGATACTGAACAATTGATAGCTGCCTGCAACTTAAATAACAAAGATACTCGTCGAGAAAAAGGTCATCCAAATTTTATAACGTCTATAAAAAAGAAATTAGCTCAATACTGCAACCAGTTAGTTTGTATCGGGTTCAATTCCGGCAAATATGATATAAAATTGATCAAAAAAAGTCTTTTTCCAAAGCTGGTTCAACAGTTACGGTCAAAAGAAATAAATTCTTGGCCTAGAGCGATTCTTAGAAATGGGGCTTATCTGTGCCTCACCACTCCTTCACTGAAGTTTCTTGATGCCCGAGTTTATTCTGCACCAGGGTATAGCCTGGACACTTTCATTCAAGCCTACAAGGCGAAACTGACAAAATCTCATTTTCCCTATGAACATTTGAATGCATGTGACAAACTCAATGAGACCCAACTACCACCAAAAGAATGTATCTATTCCTCAAAGAAAGAAAGAAAAGTCGGGCTGATTATCATCAATGTCGACGAAATTGGAAAGAATATGGAAAGAGAACCATGTTTGATTACCTCAAATTTTACAATTTGCGAGACCTGATTCCATTTCTAGAAGCTTGCCTCAACATGTCCAAAGTTTATTGGCTAAACTTTGATATTGATATTTTCCATGAGGCAATGTTCCTCCCAGGTGTCATAGAGTGCTATTTATTTAGGAGTATACAGACACACATTTTGCCCTCTTCAATGAGAAATCAAAGGATATATATTACGAACTCAAAGCCAGTATGCGAGGTGACCTTGCAATGGTCACGACAAGACTCGCCATCAAGGACAGAACATTCCTCAGAAACAATGCCGAAAAAGTTGTGCAACCTGTTATTGGATTAGACTTTAATGCTCTCTACTTATGAGCACAATTGATGCCAACACCAACAGGCCACTTTGATTATTGGGTCTTCAATGAACATAAAGGCTTCCAAAAAGTTGTTTCATCAAAATCAGTTTCAATTGAATGGTCTGAGCAAGAAGCTCTAAAATGTACTTGTTTTATTCAACATTTGGGTAATGGGCCAGAAAAAAGCATTGGTCCAAGGCATTTATCCATTGACGGTTTTTGTTCAGCAATACAGTATATGAATCTACAGCTGCTATTGACATTCTCATAGCTGCCCAATTCGAAGCAAAAATAGACAAAAATGTGCCGTAGAAGCTGCAGCATGGATTAAGGAAAAGGAAGCTTATATACAAACATTGGGTTACAACTTGATCTCCGTTTGGTAATGTGAGTGCTACAAAGAAAGACCAAAATACTTTGCACAAAATAATATTTTGCATCGTACATTTCATGGCAAAAGCCTGGTATCTTATAAACAAATGGAAGATTCCATTGCGAATTGATGTGTATTTGGGTTTGCTAAAGTCGATATTTGGACTCCAGAAAATTTGAAAGAAAAATGCGCAAATTTCCCTCCAACAATTAAGCATGCAAAGGTCGGCATCAACGATATTGGCCCACATATGAAAGAGTACGCAACGGGAAATGATGGTTTTTTAAATTGCTAAAAATGAGCAAAACCATTAGATTCCATGATCCTTGGGTTGTTTTTTAAAAATTTTTCAATAGAGATGTTGTATCGACTAGTTTAACATTGGAGTCAAGTCGATTCTAGGAGCATAGTTTCTACATGGGAGAGGAATTCTACACATTGAAGATTCAGGTGTCCTTTCTACTTGAATGTATATTTCTAGGGTTGAAATTCTGAGCCCACTTCCTACATGGAAGTAGAATTTTACACATCAAAGCTTTGGGCGTTCTTTCTACACCCACTGTATGGCCCCATGTGCTTAATGAAATTTGGATTCTATTACATCATGGACCATACTTTCTACACCCCATGTATTACGCAGCAGACTTGATGGAATTTGGATCCTATTACACTGTCGACTATACTTCCCACAGTGCCTGTATCACCCCACAGACTTAAGGCCGCAAAGTTTGAAGTATATGTTTTGTATTGGGGTATCTTTTCTGAACCCTTGTACAGGCCCCTATAACTACTTGCACATTTTCGTAATCACCATAATAAAGCTAAAATCAAGAAGTTCCATTTTATGATGATATCCAAAAATGCCATTCCTGCCTACCTGTATCTGATTACCAATAATCACGATCTGATTACCAATAATCATGATTACCAATAATCCCGATTACCAATAATCACGATATAACCATATCTGTGATCCCTTTTACTTATATCCACAAAACTTGATTGCAAAAGTTGTTGGACACTCTATCAGTGCCCATTTTGTGATAAGGAAGATGACACACAGATATGGCGTTTGACAGGTACAGAAAAATTTGCCTGACAATGGAGAGCCACCGAAAGAAGAAAATGATGATGAAAATCATTCCACTTGGACTTATGTTGGGGTTACTTGTAAGGTACCTGCTAAAGCAGTACTGTAAATATGTAGCACACTGTATGTGATAAACATTTATTAATTATTATTTTATTTTCACATTTTATCGTCTCAAGGGTGTCTGGGATTCACACCCAAACATTCCTATAAAATTACGTGAAGTACTTTATTTTGATCCGTTCACACCCCGGTAGCCCAATTAAGATGCCCTAATTAATTTGCACAAACGGCAGCTGTTCCCCTAGAACCTACACTAAACTACACATTCCAGAGCTACCGTAATCCCCCGTAAAAATCGTAAACAACACCTGCACACAGTAAAATACATAGAAGCCCCGCCAGACAGTAGTCTCAAGTGTAACGGTAGCGGGGGCCCCACAAAACATGTGTATACAGAGAAACCGATACAGGAAGCATGCACAGAAGCACAAAGGTGTGGCCAAACCCACCGTAGAAAGCAAGTGAAGCACAGAAAGCATACAGTACCAGAAAAGCATTAGAAAGGCGTAACTAAGAAAAGCATAAAAAGCGTAGCAGGAAACGATGATTGGCGGAAGAAGATGGACAGAAGCTCGACCTCCCGCAACGCCCAGGGAGTGGCCAAAAACGCCGTATAAAAGAAGAAGCAAAGCGTGATTTTATTATTCTTGTAGTTATTATTTTTGTGAATTTTTGATCCTCGGCCGTTCGTATTTTATTTGCAAGCAACCGTCTTCGAAAGCAATTAAACCGTATCGTGTATTTTATTTGCAAGCAACCGCGCGGTCCCGTTTTGTTATTCGACGTTCAAGCGACCGTCGATCATTCGTATATTATCCCCCCGTATTGTACCGCCCGTGCCCCTTTTGTCCCCGCCGTAACGCTGTTGGTTGAAAAGTAAAGTACCTCACACAAATCTGGTCATTACATACTGTAGGTGCACGTCTTCAGCTCCCTGTGTAGCAAAAAGTCTGTTATTTTTACCACAGAAAGAGAAATGTACGAAAAAACTCTGGAAGCTTGTATAGCTGGTCTGAGATTTCACCTTATTTGAGCTCTGTTGGCTCAATGTTATGCTCCTACCTGGAAAAAATATGCGTACTGATTGACGCACTGTTTCTTTGTACTATAAAAAATACCTACTGTTCTAACCGAGGTCACAAATCTGTATAAAAACTGACCGATTAACTTTTAATAAAACTGTAACTGTAATACCAATGTTTTCCGTCTAAGAAAAAGCATTATATAACACAAGAAACGTGATACATGATTATGAGTAATTTGCCATGAAAAAGGTTACAAAAAATAAGAACACAAAACAAAGGTTAAACATTGAATAATAAATTTCATAAAATATTTCTTAAAGTTCAAATAAAAATTAATCAACGAAAAAAAATCGCATAATTCGCGACACCCGGCATCAGTGCACAGGTGGTGGAACGGCGAATAGGTGTGGAAGTATGAAATTTATGTAGATTTATGTTGCCACTGTTTTGCATGTTTTTGGTTATTTTTCATCATGTATGTTTTGTTGCTTCACCCATCGCCCTTATTTATATTTTGTTATTTCATATTTATATTGGTGTCGTCACTTTGTCACCCAATATAAGCTCAACACAGTAACTTGTTTTGTTTTGTGAGGGTAGGGGAGTTTCAATAAGATCAGGAAATTGGAGACTAGGGAAGGATCTTTTGTATCAGTGGTCACGGCATTCTGTTGGAGCTTTTGGTGAGATATCCAAGAGTCCAGAGAGATTTTTGGAAGTGCTCATGTTTTGTTGTCCTGTGGTTGAACCCTTGCAACATCCTTTGTATAAACCTAAAGATCAGTCTCATCTTGCCATTGCCACAGAAGCCTTACAGCTAGACTTCCTTGTCATATCTGGGGAAAGGACTGTTGTACTAAATCTGTGGCATAGCCAAGGAGTAGCACCTGAAAACTTGCAAAAACAGATCTTTTAATCAAATTTCTTCACATAATACAGAAGCATCGACATGAGCTATGAAAGATCATAGAAAAAAAAACTTGAATCTTGGGTAAAAGAATTTGATTTAGTTTCGAACAGTCTTAACGATCGCAAACCATATTGGCTTTTTCGGGAATTTCTCCTGAAAAAAAAAAACATTTTTCTGGGAATATGTAAACAACTGGAGCAATACATACCAATGCAAGCCTTAGATATGTGATCATTAAAGCAGTAATTATAAACATTGCCCGTTGGTTTGATGCCGAAATCTAATTCAAGATGAAAAATTTAATACAACCAAGTTACGAGATTTTTATTTTTGAATCCTACTCTTCAGCAAGTAGTTAGCTTTTGTGTTGGGATATCCTGAAATATAGAAAATTAGTTTGATCAGAGAATTGCTCGATTGATCTTACTTTTGCATTGCTCTTCTGCATAATCATGGCAAAAGCTAACTTTCTCTAAAAATACGCTTGTTAATTGGAAAATGATTCACAAACAGCTTAGCTTACTATAACGTTTGCTAGTCCTGTTCAGAGCACAATAGTGGTATTCGACCAGTGGAATGCTCACTTGAAAATACAATACTTTATAAAGACTTTGAAAGATAAGGTGTAGCCAGGAGTCGAACCTGGGTTACCAGCATTTCAGGTTGATGTCCACACCAGTAGGCCACCACACCACGACATGAAATCAGATTAAGGTGCTCGGCTTGGCTTCACTCCAAAAATTCCATATAATTTTAATTTCTAAAAAGTCAGCAACTTCATTGATTGGCAGTTCAAAGCAGCAGGTATCCTGCTACTGGCCATAAGTCCTAGGTTCACGACCACCAAGCATTGGAGTTGTATGCTAAAAATCGTAGTGTGCACGTTTCTATGGGTTCACACCTCGTAGTGTGGTGGTCTAATGGTGAGGACATCAGCCCGGAATGCTGGTAACCATACATGTAATTGGGGTGAAGTGCTATGGAACCCCCCTAGAAATTGTCGACCATATGGCTAGCCATTGGGCGACCATCCCTTCCCCAGGATTTTCCAATCCTATAACTAGCCATATGGTAGCTGCAGGAATCCCCGTACTTTTGTAGGAAAAATACTGAAAAAGGTCAATTTTTTGATGAAAAATGTCATTTTTGAACAAAAAATAGTCAAAAACATAAATTTTCACAGTGCTTTGCGTGATAAATACATTTTTCAGTCTTTTTAGAAAAAGATTAATATTTTTAAACTACTTTTCGAACTTTTTCGAAAAAAAATTGAATTTTTTTTCCTTCACAGACCCCTCCTCCCAAAATTTTGAGAATTAGTGCCCCCTAGCCCAAAAAAGTCACCCGACCCTTCCACAGACGTCGGGACCCTGTTACATGTATGGGTATTAGTGCGCCTGGTGGCCACCCATCTTATAACCTGTGTACCTAATTGAAAAGATGCAAATGCTATCTACAATGATGCGTAACTTAAGGCAATAGTTCGAATCAAGTTTAGGCATAGGCATACCTGTCAGTGGTCCGACCAGTTGGGGGGGGGGGGTTAAACACAAAATTTTGGGGGAGGGGGTCGAAAAAAGTCGAAATTTTTCCCAAAAAAGGCACTTTTTTGCCAATTTTTTCTAGTCTGGGGGGATTGGGCACATGGTTGGCCAAGTTTAGTGGGTCGCCTCCTCAACCCCCCTCCAATTACAGGTATGAGCTTAGGTTCAAAGGGTCATTTATACTTGCCTTTTTTGCTGAATTGAACGGTATGCAATCGACACAAGGTTACCAATAAGGAAAGGGAAATTTTTGTTCCATTTGTCACTGTTGGTCATTTTCTACAAAATTACAGTCATGGTTTCTGATCGATGAGGATTTTAAGGCTGAAGGTTTCAAGCTG
The DNA here is from genome assembly GCA_963922205.1 of Romanomermis culicivorax. NCBI lineage: Eukaryota > Metazoa > Nematoda > Enoplea > Mermithida > Mermithidae > Romanomermis > Romanomermis culicivorax. The sequence goes on along the minus strand of CAWUHX010000314.1, from coordinate 160,845 downwards.
TTGGTGATCTGCTCCCTTCCATGACGTCAAAAAATTTAGTATAAATGACCCTTTAAGCCCGGTTCACACAGCGACATTTCACACACATGTCGCAACATATATGCTTTTTCCAAAAATGTCGTGACAGTGAGATGTTCGCACGTGCGACATATGATATGACATACACTGCGACTTTTTCCACCTCAGTATTATTTTTTGGAGTCGAAAAGAAAGTCTGTTGCTATTCTTGGTCTTTTCCTGCTTTTGGACGACCAGTTCTTTTTGCACCTGTCAGGATTACATGCACCAAGCACACAAGTAGTACCGACTGTTGCGCTGTATGTCGGGTAAAATAGTCGGCCGAACTGTATGTCGGGCTTATGTCGTGCCCGTTCACACCTGACGATTTTACTTAAAATATGTATGTCGGGTATATGTTGCGCAAAATGTCGCCATGTGAACCAGTCTTAAGGCTTAAGCCCAATGAAGAAGTGAAAAAATCCTAGGATTTTTGTCCGCTACAGTCGGCGATTGCACTTCTGAAGTGGGCTTAAAGCCCGGTTCACACGGCCATATTTCTTCTGACATACATGTTGTGACACATATGCCTTTTCCAAAAATGTTGCAACATAAGATGTTCACACGTGCGACATATAAGGTAATATAATGTATGTCGCAACACGTCGGGTATACGTTGCACATAATGTCGCCGTGTGAACCGGCCTTCAGGCTCAAGCTATCGTTTAGCAGGCACGTTATACCATTTATACCTTCTCACACATTTTACCCCATTACTGTGTAGGTACTTTTTGCATTACACATGTTATAAGATGGGTGGCTACCAGATGCACTACCCTTGTATGCTGCTAACCCAGGTTCGACTCCTGGCTACACCCTATTTTTCAAATTTATTTTCGCTCCCAAAATTCCATATAATTTTCATTTATCAAGACTTACATAAAGCATCAATTCGCATCTGATCCCGGCAATAGGTTGTCGCCATTTTGCCGACGCCAACATCTTAAAACTTCAGCTGCCGATGAATAACAATAAAATTTTGTATGGTAAAATTTTTTACGTTCACAATTTTCTTGTGTTTCTGGGCAATATAGTGGTATCATATCACGGGAAGTTTGCGTTATCTCTTCAGCCAATTTTGGATCAATATCTAAAATTAGCACATGCATTCATTTATTTCCCGGGATAAAATTCCATCGAATCACTTACGTTGGCATAAGTGCAAATCACTGCAATTGCTTGTAACTAAGGGTAAACATAGTTTAGTAAATAGATGATTATACTTTCACATGTTATATTACTCTTGTAGATCATCTCTGGACCCGTCTTGCACACGGGGTATGCCTGAACGTAAACCTTGCCGGGCGAGTCTGAAAATAATTTTTCTTTGCAAAATAATTTTTCTCAAAAAATAGATTACAATACTTTTAGCTTCAAATGTTTTTAAAGTTTCATTCAAACAGTAGGTATCATATTTCGGCATTCCTGAAAAACAAACTTTAGTTGTTTTTTTCTGTCGTTCAAATCCCTTGCTAACGACAATGATATCTAGAGACGTCAATTGTTCATGGCGCAACCTCATTGGTAACAGCTGCTGTAGCATCTACAAAGAAACATTTGATGGGCACCCTGTTGCTGCCCATCTTGGGATTGGGAAGTCGGCATGCAAATCGTTGTTGGGTGATTGGCAGGTGCGGACAATTTTCATAGAAAAGAAGCACCAAAGAAAGAAGAAAATGTGATGATGAAATCACTTATATTTTTATATCATTCTTGGAAGTTTTATGCTGTCAATGTCTCACCGATTAAAGCTTTCGGCTTATTTTTCATAATTTTTATCTTTTATATTTTCCTGTGTTTTATGTTTTATTTCGATTTATATCTTTTATATGTTTTGTATGTTTTATATCTTTTATATGTTGTATATGTTTTGCATGTTTTAAACTATGTTTTATATGTTTTTTGTTTTTTATATGTTTTACATGTTTTAAACTATGTTTTATATGTTTTATATTTTTTATATGTTTTATACATTTTATATGTTTCATAAGTTTTGAATGTTTTATGTCTTTTATTTGTTTCATCTGTTATATACATTTTATATGTTTTCTATGTTTTATACGTTTCTAAATCTTTTAAATATGTTTTATATATTTTTAAATGTTTGTATACGTTTTATATGTTTTTAAATGTTCTTTATGTGTTTTGTATGTTTTATACGTTTTCAAATGTTCTTAATATGTTTTATATGTTTTAAAATGTTTTGTATATGTTTTATATGTTTTTAAACGTTTTTAATATGTTTTATATGTTTTGAATGTTTTAATTGTTTCAAATGTTTTGTATGTTTTATCTGATTTATATGTTCTATATGTTTTATACGTTTTATATGTTTTAAATGTTTTGTATGTTCTTTCTGTTTTATATGTTTTATATGTTTTATATGTTTTATATGTTTTATATGTTTTATATGTTTTATATGTTTTATATGTTTTATATGTTTTATATGTTTTCTATGTTTTCTATGTTTTATATGTTTTCAATGTTTTATACGTTTCTAAATGTTTTGACTGTTTTAAATGTTTTATATGTTTTATACATGTTTCATATGTTTTTATATGTTTTGTATATGTTCCATATGTTTTTAAACATTTTTCATACGTTTTATATGTTTTTAAATGTCTTTTATATGTTTTATGTGTTTTACAGGTTTTATGTGTTTATACATTTTAAATGTTTTTAAATGTGTTTTTCCTATGTTTTATACGTTTTGAATGTATTATATATGTTTTATATGTTTTTTCATGTTTTGTACATGTTTTATATGTTTTGAATGTTTTGTATGTTTCGTATGTTTCATCTGTTTGTTTTATACGTATGTTTTTTATGTTTGTTTTATATGTTTTATATGATTTGTATGATTTATAAGTTTTTAATTTGTTTTATGTTTTTAAATGTTTTGTATATGTTTTATATGTTTTCAAATAATTTTTATACGTTTTATATGTTTCTATATGTTTTTATATGTTTTATGTGTTTTATAGCTTTTATATGTTTTATACATGTTATATGTTTTTGATTGTTCTTTAAGTGCTTTCTATGTCTTATACCTTTTTCGATGTATTTTATGAGTTTTATATGTTTTTAAATGTTTTGTGTATGTTTTATATGTTTTTAAACATTTTTTACACGGCTAATATGGTTTTATACGTTTTTTAAATATTTTATATGTCTTATATATTCTATATGTTTTTTACGTTTTTTACGTTTTACATGTTTTAAACGTTTTGTATGTTTTAATTGTTTGTTTTATACGTTTCACATGTTTTAAATGTTATGTATGTTTTATCTGTTTGTTTTATCTGTTTGTTTTATATGTTTTTCTATATGTTTTGTATGTTTTATTTGATTTATACGTTTTTAATGTTTTATGTTTTTGAATGTTTTGTATATGTTTCATGTGTTTTTAAACATTTTTTATACGTTTTATATGTTTTTATATAACTTTTATATGTTTTATGCGTTTTATAGGTTTTATGTGTTTTATACATTTTATACGTTTTTAAATGTTCTCAGTCTTTCGTATGTTTTATTCGTTTTGAATGTATTTTATATGTTTTATATGTTTTTAAATCTATTGTGCATGTCTTGTATGTTTTTAAACGTTTCTAAAATCTTTTATACGTTTGATATGTTTTGTACGTTTTACATTTCTTATATGTTTTATATGTTTTATATGTTTTGTATGTTTTTTAATCTATTGTACATGTCTTGTATGTTTTTAAACATTTCTAAAATGTTTTATATGTTTTATATGTTTTGTACGTTATACATTTTTTATATGTCGTATATGTTTTATATGTTTTATATGTTTTATATGTTTTATATGTTTTATATGTTTTATATGTTTTATATGTTCTATATGTTTTATATGTTTTATATGTTTTATATGTTTTATATGTTTTTTAATCTATTGTACATGTCTTGTATGTTTTTAAACATTTCCAAAATATTTTATATGTTTTATATGTTTTATATGTTTTATATGTTCTATATGTTTTATATGTTTTATATGTTTTATATGTTTTATATGTTTTATATGTTTTATATGTTCTATATGTTTTATATGTTTTATATGTTTTATATGTTTTATATGTTTTATATGTTTTATATGTTTTATATGTTCTATATGTTTTATATGTTTTATATGTTTTATATGTTTTATATGTTCTATATGTTTTATATGTTTTATATGTTTTATATGTTTTATATGTTTTATATGTTTTATATGTTTTATATGTTTTATATGTTTTTTAATCTATTGTACATGTCTTGTATGTTTTTAAACATTTCCAAAATGTTTTATATGTTTTTTATGTTTCATATGTTTCATATGTTCTACATGTTTTGTACGTTTTTTACGTTTTACATGTTTCAAATGTTTTGTATGTTTTATCTGTTTGTTTTATACATTTCACATGTTTTAAATGTTATGTATGTTTTATCTGTTTGTTTTATTTGTTTGTTTTATCTGTTTGTTTTATCTGTTTGTTTTATCTGTTTGTTTTATCTGTTTGTTTTATCTGTTTGTTTTATATGTTTGTTTTATATGTTTGTTTTATATGTTTTATATGTTTTATATGATTTATACCTTTTTAATATCTTTTATGTTTTTAAATGTCTTGCATATATTTCATATGTTTTTAAACATTTTTCATGCATTTTATATATTTTTATATGTCTTTGATATGTTTTATGTGTTCTATAGGTTTTATGTGTTTTATACATTTTATATGTTTTTAAATGTTCTTAGTCTTCCCTATGTTTTATAGCTTTCGAATGTATTTTATATGTTTTACATGTTCTTTAATATTTTGTACATGTCGTATATGTTTTCAAACGTTTTTGAGATGTTTCAAAATGTTTTATGTGTTTTATATGTTTTATATGTTTTGTACGTTATTTACGTTTACATGTTTTCAATGTTTTGTATGTTTTATACGTTTGTTTTATATGTTTGTTTTATATGTTTTAAATGTTTTTAAATGTCTTGTATATATTTCATATGTTTTTAAACATTTTTCATACGTTTTATATGTTTTTATATGTCTTTCATATGTTTTATGTCTTTTATAGGTTTTATGTGTTTTATACATTTTATATTCTTAGTCTTTGCTATGTTTTATACGTTTTAAATGTATTTTGTATGTTTTATATGTTTTTTTATGTTTTGTACATGTTTTATATGTTTTTAAACGTTTTTGAAATGTTTTAAAATATTTTATATGTTTTATATGCTTTATATGTTTTTATATGTTTCATATGTTTTATATGTTATGTTTATTTTATATGTTTGTTTTATATGTTTGTTTTAGACTTTTGTTTCATATGTTCGTTTTATATGTTTGTTTTAGACGTTTGTTTCATATGTTTGTTTTATATGTTTTATATGTTTTACACGTTCTATGGGTTTTATTGATTTTATATGTTTTATATGTTTTTTATATGTTTTTAATATGTTTTTAAATGTTTTTAGATGTTTTATATAATTTTTAATGTTCTTTTATATGTTTTACATGTTTTCAAATGTTTTTATAGGTTTTATATGTTTTTATGCTCCATATGTCTATGCTCTATATGTCTATGCTTTATATGTTTATATGTTTTATATGATTCTAAATGTTTTTATAGGTTTTATGTGTTTATATGCTCTATATGTCTCTATGCTTCATATGTCAATATGTTTTATATGTTCTGCTTATTTTCGCTCAATTTTTCTAGTGGAACCTCCATGTTCTTTTAATAATACTGTCATTACGTATAGTTGTATAATTAACAATGGTTGAGTAAGTCTGCTCTGTAAGGGTTGTTGTTGCCATGTTTGGGCAAGAACTGTTGAACTGGATGTGAGGCCTAGCCAAGGAGTAGTTTCAACTAGTTCCTAGACTATACCTTTTCTTTTATTACTAAGGACACATTAAACTCCTTTGAAGTCTTACTTGTGCAGGGCAAGGTATCACAGTTGAACAACACTCCTTCTCTGGGTTCTTGAAAGAAAAGCAAATACAAATAAATTGAAGAATTATGCTACTGCACTTACTTATTTGTTTCTTTGAATATTCTTCAGCGTGCACATCTAAAAGTCAATTGTTATTTATCTTCACATTTAGCCTGACTGGGAATGAAACTCACATTCACACTTCTTAAAGTTTTTCCTGCAAGTTTGCGATGATGATACTATAATTTATGATGATTGTGATTATCAGAAAGTAAAATAAGCAAATCTTTTACTACTTCTATAATGCTTGAGCCTATCCTCCAAACAATTCTTTAAAACAGCCACATATACCAGATCTAAAAAATAACACATTTAACAAACTAAAATCAATCCACAAATGCATTTTACTTGTAACAAATTGTGATGTTTGAGCTCGAGGACAAACAACATTCGACCGGATGCCCGTCTCTACAATGCAATGCGTGAAAATTCAATATAAATGTCCATTCATTGGACTCACGTTTGCAATGATGAAGTTCCGAATCATGATAATTGCATGTTAAAAATGAAAAATTCTTTCCTATTGTTTTATTGAGTTCTTTTTCTATAATTTTTACAATAGTTGATTGCACAATTATATATACACGACATACGCTCACCATTCGACGGGAGATGCAACGCTATCTGAGCATGCACATCTAAAATTAGTCATCGATTATAAATCGATTCACAAAAATATGCAATTGAAAAATTACCATCGCATCGTTCGAAAGCGGTCAAGTTGCACTTTCCTCCGACATCTAAAGAATGCAAACTCGAGTTTTGCCGAGCCTACATGTAAAATTTGAATTTTTCTCACAAAATTTTATTTGTCTTTTTGGATTTGTGCAAAGGCGAAGTGTCGCTACAGCGTGAGTATCTGAATTTAACGGCAATAGCATGTCTATAATAAAAAGCAGTATAATATGGGATTGTTTTACCTTTGATACATCGGTCACGTGTGTCGTAAACTTCTAAACTATCATCTCCAGGTTTAATCCAAATTGGCTCACATTGCTTGGCATTTTTTTCAAGAAATGCATAACCTGTAAAAATATATGGCAAGTTTTTAAATGAATCACTTGTTTCAAGACAGTTGCATGTTTGAATCCACTTGAAAAAAGTAACACTGCAACACCTGCTTCAGTAATGGAGCAGCATGGATGGTTCTGAAATTATGGTTGTACTAGTTGCTGATAGTACGGGGGAATGAAGCATGATAACAAGCTGGGCACACAATTACAATACCTCTTTCCCTTGGAGCAGAAGGTCCCTGGGTGGTCACCAATGTTGTGTACCCAAATCCAGCACATCAGAAAAATAATGCTCAGTGAGGGGCTAAGTCAGGGTTATGGTAGGTGCACGTGTTCAATTTCCAGCATTGGTGTGCAGGTGGTGGATTCAGCAAGAAGTGGCGAAAATAAAGAAGAAAATTTGCATAGATTTATAATGCCACTGTTTTGGGTGTTTTTGATAATAGTTTCATTATGTGTTTTTTGAAGTATTATTGACGCATCACCCTTCACCATATATACATTTTTATTTTATTGTTTTGGTTCCATCGTCTCTTCACCCAATACAAGCTCCATGGTAATTTTTTTGTTTTTCGAGCATAGGGGAAGCTTCAATAAGTTTAAAATTGGAGACAAGGGTAGGATCTTCTGAGGTACAGGTCAAGGTGTTCTGCCTGAGACTTGGGAAAGTGCTGGTGAAGGTATCTGTGAGTCCGGTGAGAGAGTTTTGGTGTGTTTGTGTTTTGTTAGCTTGGGGTCAAAGAGCTCTTGCAACTTCCTTTGTATAAACCCAAAGGTCAGTCACATCATCTTTAGACCACAGTAGCCTAACAGCTCGAACCCTCCATATTCTGCATAGAAAGCAGATGCAGTACCCACTGCACCGATCGAGCCACGTGGATGGTTCGGAAATTCTGATTGTAGTAGTGGTGAAAGGTACGGGGCAGGATACATACCGAACAGCTAGGCACATAACTACAATACCCCTTCCCTTGTAGCATGAATCCCTGAATGGTCACCAATGTTCTCTGCACAAATCCAGCACATCAAAAAAATAATGCTCCGTGAGGGGCTCGATTCCTCGACATTTAGCACAGAAGGCAGATGCACTGCCCACTGCGGCACATCGAGGCACACGGATGGCTCATAAATTGTATTTGTAGTAGTGGTGAAGGGTATGGGGCAGGATACATAATAAACAGCTGGGCATACAACTACAATACACCAACCCCTTGGAGCAGGAAGGTCCCTGGATGGTCGCCACGTCAGAAAAATAAGGCTCGGTGAGGGGCTTGAACCTTGGATATTCTGCATACAAGACAGATGCACTGCCCAGTGCCCCTCGTGAATGGTTTAAAAATTGGGGCTGTAGTGGTGGTCATGAGTGCGGGACATGGGGTCTGATCAACAGCTGGATGCACCACTACAATGAGACAGGACACGCAAGAAATAGGATATCAAAGGAAGGCTGCTGAACTTTTTATTCCAAGAATGAAAAAAAAATATTTGTTTTGTATGAAAATGTATATGCATTGACATATGAGATATGAGCTTATGAATTAATTCCAGAAAAATCAACATGAGGCGGGAAATTCAAAGATAAAAAATTTTAAAACTAGCCATTCGTTGCTCCCCCTCCTATTTCTCGCGGAAAAAGTCAAAAAATGCAATTTTCCACTAAAATTTTCAAAAAAAAATCAAAAAACACATCAAATTATTTATGATCGAATTTGAAAAATGCTCACGTAAGAATTCATGTTGCGATCGGCCGAACGTATCACACATTCTGTCTGGTAATTGTTGATTATCTTTATTATTGAAGCATCCTTTGCCATCTTCGCGATAAAGATAATTTCCGTCGTGTCGCTGGCAGTGTTGTAGTGTGTTTTCCGCCGATTTTTTATTATTTGTCAAAACGCGTCACAGGCCCACAGGTGGCAAGTGGAGAGAGCAACGCGGACCACCAGTGGCCATCTTACTGTAGCGCACGTCGGTACGCGTGCGCTGGTCTCTCTCTGTTTATTATTCGTTACGTATACTTTACGTGTATTTTATTTTTTTTCTTTACTAGTTGTGTGCCCCGCCGGCCACCACTAGTACGTATTAGCCGCCTCCCACCACGCCTTTTTCGTCTTTGCTCGCCCGTGCGTGGGAGTAGATTTATTATTATCATTTTATTTTCGTCTCGCCCATAGCGTTTTGGTCACGTAAGTTTTTGTACGTTTTTGTATAATAATAAATAGGTAGGAGAGTCCCTTTATTTTTAGTAAGTGAGAAAGAAGGGAGACAATTAAAGAAACTAGGTTTTCTTTAATTGTTGGGGTAATTATTGTCGGGGTTTAAGTACCAGTAATTAAGTAATCGGGTAAACGTGGGCGTGGGACGCACGTACATTAAGGCCGCAACCTTGGAATCCCAATCCTGCATCACGCCGCATCACCCCGACCGCAAAGCAAGATATAACACTGGTGACCGTTTGGATTGTACGTTGCCGCTCCCCGCTGTTGCGTTGCATCCGAAGAAATTAAAGTATTCAAAATTCGACCCCGCCGTAACTGCGCCGAAGGGTACAAACGAGGTTATTATACCTTGAGAAAAAAGATGCCAACGGTAAGCCACACACCGCCGGACTTCACTCGATTTCCGTCGCGTTCCAGTTCTCCCAACGCCGCCACAGCCGCACGCCGCGCTTTAAGTTTTGACCAGATGATGTTGCCGCGACCGTCAAATATTACGCAATCGGCAGCGGTCCCCGCGGTAAGCCTCCCGCCCCATAATCCGCCCTTGTCTAATTTCAGCACTCCCGCACTGGACGGGACGGCACAGCCGCAAGCATCGCTCATTCCCGCAACCGCGGCGACCAACAATTCCCAAACTCCGCGGTTTGGACACCAAAATACTCATGCCACCGCCGAAAATCGTCTCAACGCGCCGCCCGCATCGCAAATGCCGCCACCGCCCGCGCCGGCTCGAAGTAATGATGACCAAATTGTCGCCAGAACCGACTCTTCCGAATCCTTTGTCAATATCGAACCGCCGCAAGCCCCAGCCGCCACCCGTGCTTCAACAAATGATCACCGCAGCAGTCTCGCTATCGCAAACGCCAACGAAGTCCAAAATTTTCGCATAGAAGCACGCGACGCGCTGGAACAATTAAACACCGCCGCCGCGCGTATAACTAACAATGTCCCCACGGTACAAACCATTGATCAAATTATCGGCGCCGTCTCCGATCAATTCCAAGCCCAACAATTACGCGTTCAACGCGAAATTCAAGAACAAACAAAAGCCACTAACGCGCGTTTCGCTGCGCTCGCCGAGCAAATGCAACAATTGATTTCCACAACTGCCGCCGCGACGCACGCGCGTAATCCGCCTACACCAAGACCGCCGCCGGTGTCCTCACGGTTTCACGGCGAGGAGACAAGAGATGTTTATATCCCTAACGAAACTCTCCGTGAAACTGAACCGGCTCCAGTCTTTGGCAGGCTACCAAACCAGGTCAAGCCCAAAGCACCGTCGACGGATACCTTGTATAATAACGAATTCGCCCGCAGTACGCGCGCCGATGACGATTTACACCGCTCCGCGCTTCAAAGACGCCCACCGCCCGCGGCAAACCAATTTGGCTTTTCAGATTATCCACCCGACGATTATTATGAACACCCGCATCCTCGGTACGACATGCCGCGCACGTCTCATCGCGAAGAAGATAGCCGCATCAAAACAATCGTCGACAATATGCATCCGTTGATAATTGATGGCGCCGCAACGAATAAACGCCTGTTACGCTTCTTCATACGACTGGAAAATGAGTTCGGCTACGACGCCTCCAATCACGTAAAGATGAGTGCCCTCCGCCGACTCACCCGCGATACGCCGAGCGACATGATCCAAGATATGACGCGGTACGAAGACGCCAAACATTTGCTTATGTTCCAGTTGGCGCCCGATTGCAATCCGATGACTCTTAAACGTGAACTTGCGTCAATCACACCAGAAGCTGGAGAGGAACCCGCCGCATTCTTGAGTAAGGTAATGACTTATGTACAACTATTGTATCAGCATGAAGATCAAACTTTCCGGCATAAACAAGTAATTGATACCTTTTTGACAAAAATGCCTGTTTTCTATCAACTCACAATTGGCGAACAAGCAAAGGGTTTCACAAATGTTCAACAATTGGCCGACGCCGTAGCCAAAGCCCGTAGTGTCCTCAACGCAACTAAAGCCGAAATCGGAACCGCGGAACGACCCATTCTGGTAAATCAAGCCGATCAAGACCCACCGCCTCCGAAGTCGCCGCAACCGTTTGATCGCCGTTTTGAACGCCGCCGCAGCACGGACCGTCCTCAAAACCGCTACCGCGAGCGCTCTCCCTCAATGGACCGCAGGACGCAAAACACGGGGATGCAGCCCAATAAATTCGTCTCTTTCCAACCACAGGCAATTGAACCACCGCCGCCGCAACCACCGCGCACGGAGATGCTCCTGGAACAATTGATTCAACGATACGACCGCGACTATGAAGAAAGAAAATCTCGACAACGCCCTGAAGAAACGGTACCCAACAATAGGCAACAAAGTCCGCGCCAGCCATCTCAAAATAGAGAGCCGTACGCAAACCGTTTTGACCGATCCGCCAGCAGAGACCGCGCACGCCCGGCGCAACCTACAGGTCTGTGGTGCGACGCTCACAAATCCCGCACTCACAACACAGAAGATTGCGTCTGGCTCAAACGGCAAAACGCTCAACAACAAGCCCGAATTGAACCAAATCGCTCAAATTATGCCGCCCAACCACGGCAAGTTGACTTCCGAAATAATTCAAACGACGTCCGTGGACAATGCGATTGGCGACCCCGCCGCGGAGGACCGCCCCAACGAGGAGCGAACTACGCCCGCGGCGCGCGAAACCATTTCTATGAAGGTAATCCTATACAACGCCCAAATGATTTTATTCAGAACACTTACGCCGTCTACAAGAACCATCAGTTTCCGGCGCCGTGGGAACAACATATTCATTACAACGCGGTACCGGCTCCATACGTCACAACGCCAACGGATTCATCACGCGCCAGTTCTCAATCTTCAGAAATGCAAATTACCCTACCCGCCCTTCCGGCACCAAACACCGCGCCCGTACCTGCGCTCGAAACACGCGTCAACAATCATTCAACGTCCGCGGCCAATATGGTTGTTCCATCTAAAGAAATCGCTTCCGCCGCGCCCATTGTCAGCCCTGGCATCGTCCGTTGGAACGCAACAGGCCGCGCTTTTCAAGATCCCTGTCATATTCGTTCGTCCGTTTGTCAAATTGATAATCTAACGCCATCTTCCAAATCGTTTGTCCGCAAATACGCTTCCACGAGAGCCTTTCAAATCCCAATCAAAATAGGAGCCGTCAAAGCACACGCGCTCATCGACACAGGTGCCCAATGTTCCGTACTATCATCAGGTTTGGTCAAACGCGCTTTCGACAAGCAATCGCTTCAACTCCCGATATGTGGAAAAATTAAAGTAGCCGACGGCGCCGTAGTCAACGCTCACGGCCCGGTAGTTGTCACAATGGAATCCGCCTTCGGAGAGCACATGATCAAATGCGTAATCCTTGACGACGACGGAAACGATCAATTCATCATCGGAACCGATTTCCTCGCGCACCCCGATATCCACGCCATTTTAAATTTCAAAGACAATTATATCGAAATTCAAGACGTTAAACTGCCGCTCAAAGTAATCGCCTCGATCCGCCCGCAAACGGAATTATTTCTCAACGCCGCTAACGACAACGTTTTAGAAGAGATACCAGAAGACGAACGAGTAAGTTGTTATGATGATAAATCTGATATTTTTAGTCAACCCGAAGAAATCGAAGCCGAACAACCGACTCGGCAGGCTCAACCTGGTCCACACCAACCGCCCCCTAGGCGGTTGGAGGTTACAGAGCTTGCCGAACCAATTTTTCTCGTCGCCCAAGTGTCCATTTCGATTTCACCGCACTGCCAACAATGGGTCAAAAGTAGCGTTTTTCCCACAACATCGGCGACAGTGTCCGACGTGATTGTACAACCACTCGCCACGGATAACGTTGCCGCAGAGCTCCCAGTCGAAACCGCAGTGGTCAACATCACCAACGGCCATTGTCCGCTCCTTTTCATCAACAATACGCCGAACAGTATAAAACTACGACCAAACCAACTCATTGCGATGGCAAAGCACACGCTGGAGTACTCCGAAACCCACGCCGATTGTCAGATAGCAACCGCCGCCGCCGACCGCGACTTAACCGACCACGAGCCGGCCGCATTGGACAAGTCATTCCCTGGCAACACCGCTCAACAAAAGCTGGAATACGCCCTGAACAAAATGACGGAAAAGACATACGTTTCTACCGCGCAAAAAGAGAGGGCCCTCAAGATGCTCCGACAGCACCGCGATGTTTTCAGCCTCCCCGGCGATAAACCAACTATTACCAGCGAATTAACCGTCAGCATCGATACCGGCACCGCAAAACCAGTTTCCCGCCATTACTACCGCGCCGCGATGGAACAAAGACCGATTGTACGCCGCCATATCCAAGAAATGCTTGACAACGATTTTATCGAACCATCTCGCTCGCCCTGGGCCGCACCGCTATTTTTGGTGAAGAAAAAAGATGGCTCTTGGAGACCCGTTGTTGACTACCGCGGAATCAACGATGTTACGCCGAGCGACAAATTCCCAATCCCGCGCATCGACGACTACTTGGACGCAATGGGACACGCAAAATTCTTCACCACGCTCGACCTCAAAGCCGGGTATTGGCAAGTACCCCTCGACGTCGATTCCCGTGACAAAACAACCTTCATTTGTCAAGAAGGTTTGTTTCGATTCAAAGTTTTGCCTTTCGGCTTGAAAAACGCGCCCGCCGAGTTTCAACGTTTAATGGAAAGAATTCTCCGCCCGTACATTTGGAAAATTTGCCTCGTTTACATAGACGATATTATTATTTTTTCGAATTCGTTTGAAGAGCATTTGGAACACCTTCAAATCGTTTTTGACGCCCTCCGCGCCGCCAATCTCACGCTTCGACCCGACAAATGCGAGTTTCTGCCGCCGCAAGTCAAATTCCTGGGACATCTTCTTAGCGCCCGCGGAATCGCCGCCGATCCCGAAAAAGTCAAAGCGATCGCCGAATACGAATTTCCAAAGACTAAAAAAGGTATGCAAAGTTTTTTAGGTCTAGTCCAATGGTGCAAGCGATTTATCCCGAATTTGGCGACCTTGTCCAGTCCTTTGTACGGACTCCTACGTAAAGACGCCCAATATTTCGCCACGGATGAACATCACGCCGCTTTCAAAGGCATCAAAACAGCCCTTACATCGTCGCCCTTCCTCCGCTACCCGGTTTACGATGGCAAAGCTCAATTCGTTATTCAAACCGACGCTAGTACGACCGCCATCGGAGCAATTTTGTATCAAGAAAACGAAAACGATCAATGGGTCATCGCCTACAATAGTCGCGTACTCACCGATGCCGAAACCCGCTACAGTACAACTGAGCGTGAATGCCTCGCCATTGTCTACGGCTTCCGGATGTACCGCCACTATGTGTACGGCCAGAAAGTTATTGTCCGCACCGATCACAAGCCGCTCGAATGGCTCAAAGACGAGAAACACCGCAATTCACGACTACAACGCTTCGCGATCAGCTTACAAGATTACGATTACAAAGTGGAATATGTTAAAGGTAAGGATAACGCTTGCGCTGATTTTTTATCTAGGAAAGATGACCGCGACAAATGCCCGATCCAAAACGCTGAAAACTTGACCGCCAAGATCTTCCGTGAAAATTTTCACCCTGCTGGTGCAACTACGGAAACCGACTTAACGGTACCGGAAACACGCCCAGCAGTGGCTCCACTATTCACGGAAGTCGACGCCGAAATCAACGCCATCACCCGTGCGATGACAAGAAAGACCATCAGTTCACCCACACTCTCTAATTCAATGCCTAAGGATGCCGACCACGAACCGCCTCCGGCCGAAGCCATTACGATCGCCGCTCACGAAGATGTTTTAAAAGCTCAAGCCGCAGATCCAGCCATAACGAAAATCATCGCCTCTCTCAAGATGGATAATGCCGCCAAACACCCGCCAATTTTCTTCCTCGAAGATCAACTTTTGTACCGGCACATCAAAGATGTCAAGCAATTAGTCGTACCTGCCTCATTGGTCGACCAAACTCTTCATCAATTCCACGGCGCAAAAATTTTGAATCACCAAGGAACCAATCGTACGCTAGCCGCCATTAAAGCTCACTTTTGGTGGCCCCGCATGGAAGAGGACGTTCGGGATTGGATCAAAACCTGTAAAATTTGCCAACTAACAACACCGCGCACGTCACCCCCTCCGCCGTTGTTGCCAATTCAACCCAAACACCCATTCGAAATCGTGGCAACCGACATCGTCAACATTTCGCCAGTAGGTGAGAAGCGTCCCTACGTTATTGTTTTTCAGGATTACTTTACGAAATTCGTATCCGCGCACCCGATTCCGGATCAGAAAGCCTCAACAATAGTGGAATGTTTTATCAACAACGTCGTCCTTACGCACGGTAGCCCACTTGTACTCCTTTCCGATCAAGGTGGATGCTTTACGTCAAAACTCATGCAAGATATTTGTGAACTTCTCAAAATTCGAAAAGTCAAGACAACGGCGTACCACCCCCAGTGCAACGGAATGGTCGAACGTTTCAATCAAACATTGATCGCCCAACTCAAAAAGTATACCGCTGACGATCCAGACAACTGGGAGCGATACCTGCCCTACGCCGTGTTCGCTTACAACGCCACGCCGCATACAGCCACACGACATTCGCCGTTTAGTTTATTACGAGGATATGAACCGCGCATCACTTTCGACTACGATTGCGCCCGTCGTCTCACCTTGCCCTTGAATTACGACGCTTATCAACATATTCTAACGCAAGCCCAACTTAAGATGCACGAAAAGATCAAAGCTAACCTCGATGCCGCAGCCGCCGCCAGCAAAGAATATTTTGACCGCAAAGCTCGAAGACGCGACTTCGCCGTCAACGACTTAGTTCTTTTGACCAACACGCGAAAAGCCAACAAAATTCAACCCGACTTCATCGGGCCTTTCCTCATCACGGACGCTTCCCGCGCAGCCGAAAACGTTGTTACCATTGACGCACTCGACGCGCCCGGCCGCCCGCAGACCGTCTCCATAACGCGTCTAAAACCGTTCATCCCACGACCGGCAAAGAATACTTTTGACAACGAAGAAGGCGGACCCCGCACGCCCCACACTTCCCGCCGGCAATAGTTCGCTTTGAAATTTCCTTTTGTGATACGGCGCTCATCACGCCGCGTTGTACATAATCTTTGCGTTTGTTTAATTTAGATCATGGCGACCTCGATAACGAGCAACGATGCACGGCAGTTCCAACGTTTCCACGCAATCCATCGTTTTTGCCCTCAACCGACTTTACAATGTCACTTTACACCCGGTCTCGGTTTCCACACTTACACAATAAGAGGGGGTTTCTTCTATAATGTTAGGTTCTGTTTGGCGCGAGGCCATTCGGTTTACTTCCGCCCGACCCTGGCCGCTATCACTCTCATAAGACTAATTGGGAAAGGTTGATTTTTCTCTCCATTAACATAGTGGTGTTTGTGTTGCTTTTCGTAATGATAGTGTTTGCATTTTCCTACTTTACACTTTTTCACCTTTCAGCGGCTTATTCTTTTACTATTTCATTTCCATCTTTCGCTTCCATCAGCAATAGTCGCATTTTCCAGCCGCTCTCAAAAATTTTATTTTTTCAATATGACGACGCCGTCGACCGCATCATCCTCCACGGCCAACGACCCTCCGCCGTATCGCGAATCGATAAACGTAAACGAACGTTACGTCCGCTGGGCCGAACGGCAGCCCCACCAAAACGATTTAAGTTTCGCCTGCGACGGTATTTTCTCATTTTATGCTTTTGCTGCTTATACTTGCATGCTTTTGCTTGGGACCCCATGAGTATCTCCCCCTCTGTAGTCTTGGGTCAGAGTTCCATGGTCAGCCGCCGCGATCCCGTCATCGTCAAGTTGTGGCCTTCTCAGTCCACAACCGGCCGCTGCCTTGATCTCCGCATACCACAACTCTCGTTATCTCGCTATCGTAGCCCGATCCAGTTGTCCACGTGCGCCCATCAAGGTGACATCGCCGCCCAAGCCAACGCCGCCTCAAAGCATATGTCCTTCTAACGAATTGACGACACCACACCGTTTCCCTCTTGGTTCACGTTTACATCATCCTTAAAACCCCATGTCGTTCATTTGACGTGGCGTCCCATGTGTCATTGATGAGTATCACATTCGCTCTTGTTTAGAAAACAACGTCAAACGCCTAACTCGCGTCGCCGATTTAGAGTCGTGGTACATTTCCATGTACGCGCGACCCCCGAACGTCTTGCCGCCGCCGATTTTCCTTTCACCCGGAAGTTTGGGACAGGCCTTGGCCGTCCAACCCACACCAAACTTCCGTGGCTACACGCTGGTCGGCTTTGACACCGAATCCATCTCGGCCGCCGATTTCAAACAATTTCAATGCACCGTTCAAATGCCAGCCGACCTAACGGCGTCTAGTTACCCCCGCTACGTTCAACTCGCGTTTCCGAATGGCACAATGTTCGTCTTCGAAACGTTCACCGCCACCCCAGAAGACTGGACCGCGCTTTTCGCCCTAGTCGACGGCGACCACACCATCGTAGTCTCTTTCGATGGAGCCGACGACTGGGCGGGAATCTACGCGCTTCTGGGCACTCAATTTCGCACCGACCGGCAAAAGAAAAACAAAGATCCCGTCGTGAAAGCAATCCACTTCGACGCGTACCGCGTCATCCGCAATATCGACATATCGCCGTCACTGTACGAATTGGCCCGCCGAATCGGTTTCTTTCCGGAAAAACGCACGCTCAAAGCCACAGTCTCCGCAATGTGGGCGCTAGACGTCTCAAAGCTCACCTTGCGCTTTCCTCACGCTCTGCGCTTTTTCAACAATCCAGCAACGTCGTTTCTACAATCCGACGTTTTGGCCTACGCGGCCCTCGACGCCTACTATCCGCTGTTATTGTTCCTGGCATTCGGTCGTTACGGCTTCATCCCCGAGGTCTACAACGCGCCCGCGTTGTTCCCCCACGACTCGTTGGACGCCGCCGAAATCGACCACCTCGCCGAGTACGTCATCGCCACTTTTCACAACGTCGCGCTGTCGGATGTCTTGCCTCCCGACTACGCCAACCGGATCTACCCGACTACGTCACAAGTGGCCTTGCCCGCGATTATGCGAGATGAAGTTCTTTCCGCATACAAATTTTTTATGTATGATTGCACATCGTCCGACCACGGTCGGTCTTTCTGTTTAGGAACGGTTCCCAACGGTTTCAAAGACGTCAAATCCTTGACGCGGACAACTCACCCGAAGCTTCTTCCCGTTCCGAAAGTGCCGAAAAAGAAGAAAAAGAAACAGAAAGACGAATGGAACAAGTCCCCAGACGTCTCCGATGACGAAGACCCGGCTCTAAAACCGCAATCAGTGTTCGATGATCCTAAACGTCTTCAAGCAGCCGTTACGTCGGCCATGAAAAGCAATCTCACCCACCGCATCATCGAGTTGCTCAACTTCCCGCTGTCACCGATATACAAGTTGGCCGTCCGCGATCGTATGCCTTACAACGATCCCAACTTGCCGCCGCTTCCCCACGAAGTCGACGATCTTTGGACCGAACGCGTAGCCGCCGACCAACCCCTACGCGAGCGCACTTATAACGGTACCCATTATCGTTATCACCCTTCAACCTTCCTTAATTTTTTACAGGTTGATGGAGAATGGTTCCGGAAGCTAACGACTTTTATGCCGTTAGCAGCGCTTCTGGCTTCACCATGCTCCGCTGCGGAATACGCCTGGGTCAATGACGTCCTCCTCCGCCACGCGCAATCAATGACGCCAGATACACGTGCCGTGTTCTACGAGTGCATGTGGTACCGCAGCGACGGCAACCCCAATTCGCTCCTCACGACTTGGATGAACCGCATTCCGGAACGCGAGCCCAGTTTTTCGGCCGACTCGAGCACGTACATATGCAACCGCTTCGCGTTACGCCCGATCGTGTTCGACGAAAACTTCCACATGGAAACGTCGGTCGAAGAAGTCGAAATCGATGAAAACGATTACACGGCCAATCCACATAGCCGTTTCCATTTTTATTCGACGTTCATCGCGCTCATCGACCATCAAAACCGCCTTTCGTTCCCCGCGCCGGTGTATGCGTACCCCATGCCGACTACGGCTTCGGTGCACACGCTCACCGCCGAGGAACTTCTCGACCGCCCCATCGACGTTGAAGTTGAACCCGCCGACGATGAACTACTTGAAACGCCAATTTTCGATCTCAACATAGCGAAGCTGCCGCCGTCAACGGACGTGTCGGCCCTTCCTATGGTACCCGCGCCTTCCGATATTACCGCAACTGCCACGCAAATCAACGATTTCCTGAAATTGACGCTAGACGAAATTTCCAACATCGCTCCGGCCCCGATGGACGAGTCCACACCCGTCCAACCCGCCGCGATCGACTCCGAGACAATGACGTCAGAGCAAATGTTGACTGACATACCCGAAGAAAGTATGGTGGACCAATCCACGTCTATGGACGTCGCCTCCATGGAACCAGCCGCTGCGCCTATCACCACGGCACCTGCTGTGGATCCACGAATATATTTGGCGACGCCGGCCGTTTTGCCGGGACCTCCGCTTATCGCTACTGTTGCCGCAGCCAGGTATAGTGCTCCTGTACGTTTTTCGCAACAGTTTATTTCAGCTCCGCAATGGGACGCTTTGGCCGCAGCACTGGCCGCGTATCATTTTCCGCCACCGCCGCCCGGTATGTTGTTTCCCGAACACCATTGGAAAGACTACCCTGAAGCGCTGAAAGAACAAATACAACAAATTTTGTTGCCGCAACCGACGTTGATCGCTCCGGCCCCGCAAGTAGCTCAAATGGCTCCCGCGATGGCGCAACCCGTCACGCAATTGCCGGCTCCGTTACCGCCGCCGGTCATATCGCAACCGCAAGCGATCTCGCAACCGCAGCAACCAGCGCTTCTACCGCCGCCGACGGCGCCTGTGGATGTCCAAACCCCACAGGCACCCAGCACGTCCGTGCCGGCTTTAGATCGCTATGGTAATCCCATCCGAAGACCCGGGCGGTATGAACATTCGATAAAAAGAAAACAACAGCTTCAGGACGAATCGGCGTACCGCAAATCTCACAAGACAAAAACATCGGACGAACCGAGTACACGGCGTACGCCGCCACCCAGCACTTCGCGTGCTGAGCGCGGCCGAACGCCCAGCGAGCGCACCACTCGACGCCGTGAACAACGCGATAAGCAAAGAACCCGCGAAGAAGCCGAACGCTCTTCGCACGCTACGTCAACGCCGAAACCCAAACGCGATTCTTCCAAAACACACCACGAGTCCCATTCTCGTGATGACCGCCACCGAAAAGAAACGAAACAAACCCCAGCAACCGGCAGGGATAGCCGCCAACACGAACGCCGCGATGACGCACCGCCGCATCGTACTCAGAGCGAACAAACCCGTAAGGTACACACGACGGGTTTTTACGAGGAACACTATCGCCATGGTTTCCGCCGTTCACCCACGAAATTGGCCGACTATATTAGCCCATTGCACCGAGACGCCGAAATCCAGCGCCGCCTGGAAGCTCTAAAGAATCCGCCGAAAGATGAATTTAAAGCTCCGCTCCCGCCACCTCCTATGGACGTGGAGCCCGCAAAACCCTCGATTACGCCTACGGTAACGTCGCAGCCGCCCACGGCCCCGACAACCGCCATATCGACCACGGTAACCCACACCACGTCGCTGCCGCCTACGGCCCCGACGTCGGCTCCGGTTACTGCGGTCCAACAGCCGCATATGATCATCACCACCAAACCGGTCCTTGGAGTTCCGTTGCCACCAAGTTCCGCGCCAGCAATCAAACCCCGGTTGCCTAGCGAGGCTAAGAGCTTGCCGAACTATACGCGTTTCCGTACTACCGATAAGCCGCACGCTGTTACGATTGCCACGCCGGGCTATCCGCCACATATTGACCCGGCCGTTGAGTTTTTCTCGCCGCGCACGATGCACGAGATGGTGCTGATCAATTTTTTCGGGCGCCTCCGCATTCACATCATTATGCCGGTGCACATACGCGCCACGAACGCTTCACTGGCGTTGTACCAATATTTCCGCGACCACTACCGCCCCTCGTACGTAGAACAGCAACCACCGATCTCGCACGCCGTTGCCACGGTAATATTGAAATGGGTCGCCAGTCTTTGGGCCGAGGAGCTCGGCGTCGTTGACGCCGTTCACACCGCCCATTTGACGCTTTTTCTCTACGAAGCTCGCGGCCTGGACAATCCTTCGTGCCTTCTCCAAGCCTACAACACCGCTGTCGGACTCATCGACAGCTGGATGGCTTACCCAGACTACGCACCGTTTCCACAGCCGCCCGAACTCGCCGACGTCCGAAAACTTTATTTACAATACCATAGCGAGACGGATCGCCCCGCGCCCGTGCTGCGTCGGCACGATTTCTCTGCCCGGTGGAATCTTTTACCACCGCGACCGTTGCCGCCAACAGGGACGCCGTCCGACAAACCGTCGCTAATCGCGACTCAGTTACCAACGCCAGGCGTTAACCCGCTATCGCCGCTCCCGCCTCAAACGTCAACTTCGTCGTCTCGCCGCCGGGATACCTCTGACTACGGTCGACCCCGCTATCCTCGTAGCTACCGCTTTGACGGCCACGAAGATCCATACGATCCCCACGGCTACCACATCGAACGCCAACGAGAAAGAGAAAGAGAACGAGAACGAGACCGCCGCGATCCGCCACGAAACCACCGTTCAGCGTCCGACACTCGTTATCGCCGCCGCCACTGATCACGAGCTTTTGTACAGTAACTTTTACTTCTTTTTCGTTTTTGTCGTTTTCTTTTAACCTCATTTTCACACCGGTTGTTTATTTTCTAATCTCGTTCGTGCCTTATTATTTTGTACTAGTGATCCCAGCGCACGTGCAGCCGACGCTGCAAACACACAGTAAGTTGACCGCCGGTGACCCGCTACACGCCCCCACTTGCCCCGTCTTTGTTCGTACACTTCGCCGCCGGGCTTATGGTCGCAGCCCCAAAAATCGGCTCAAACTACCCCAACAACTCCGCCGGCCCCGCTGTGTGACGCCGAAGACTCTTCGGCAACCCCGGCGACGGCCTGTAGTGGCGGAGCCCTTCCCCTTGCACGTTCTCTTCGGTATTTCTTGACGATCGCTTAGGGCGATCTACTGCAAGGGGGGAGGGGTGTTGTAGTGTGTTTTCCGCCGATTTTTTATTATTTGTCAAAACGCGTCACAGGCCCACAGGTGGCAAGTGGAGAGAGCAACGCGGACCACCAGTGGCCATCTTACTGTAGCGCACGTCGGTACGCGTGCGCTGGTCTCTCTCTGTTTATTATTCGTTACGTATACTTTACGTGTATTTTATTTTTTTCTTTACTAGTTGTGTGCCCCGCCGGCCACCACTAGTACGTATTAGCCGCCTCCCACCACGCCTTTTTCGTCTTTGCTCGCCCGTGCGTGGGAGTAGATTTATTATTATCATTTTATTTTCGTCTCGCCCATAGCGTTTTGGTCACGTAAGTTTTTGTACGTTTTTGTATAATAATAAATAGGTAGGAGAGTCCCTTTATTTTTAGTAAGTGAGAAAGAAGGGAGACAATTAAAGAAACTAGGTTTTCTTTAATTGTTGGGGTAATTATTGTCGGGGTTTAAGTACCAGTAATTAAGTAATCGGGTAAACGTGGGCGTGGGACGCACGTACATTAAGGCCGCAACCTTGGAATCCCAATCCTGCATCACGCCGCATCACCCCGACCGCAAAGCAAGATATAACAGCAGGACATAGGGTGAATCGCAGCTCATCACATTGTAAAACTCGCACTGTTCGCTACCCCATCTTTTGATCAGAATACTTGGCTTTTCCATATCTGCATCATTTTTGAATAAAAAAATGCTAATGCGCTAAAGTTATACTTTTCGAAAGCACCCACCAGCATTAGCTTGCCTTCTAGGCTTATTGCGTTGATGTCCCTTTGGTCTACTCGGCCCACGTCGGCTTCTTCGTGGGCCTGCATTCGCTGATCTCTGTTTTCTGGGGCCACCAGCTAAAATATGTTAAAATTGCGAAATGTAAACAAAAATCTTCGAACATACTTTTCATCGGTGGAGTCCTCGGCCTTGGCTTTCTTGCTTTTCTGGTTGTCACAATGGGATTATTGGTGACTGCTAGCGACATAGCTTTCATACTGCGCTCTAAATTATACAAATGTATCAAATGTTGTACATCTATGTAAAAACATACTTTTTGGTCCATTTTTCCGGGACCGATTAGTCTTTTGCTGAGCCGCTATAGAGCCAACCTGCGGTAAATAATTTTTTTCTCAAAAAAAACCTTCTCTCAAGTTCTATAATCTTACGTACAATGATGAAGATTAGTAAAATAGAATAAAGTTTCATATTTTGAAAATGTTTCCAACTTGCCGACACGTCACATGAATAATGAAATAAAACTATATCAAAATGATTTTAGTAGTATACTTTTGTGCACTATTTTTAGATAGAAAATCTTTCGTCTATGCACGTTTACGTCAGCAAAATTCAAGGTCGTGTGTGATAGACACTTTCACATGAGACGTCTTGAAGTAGAACATATTTATAGATTGCACAATAGTGACGTTTGAATTGTCGAATCGTCCACATTATATATTTTACGCAATATCATTAAATTTTGTCAAAAGTGTTCAAAATCATGAAATTTAAATTTTAGAAACGACCAGTGGCGCAGACAATTTGCATAGCAATGGAGTACCACAGAAAGAAGCAAAAAATGATTGTGAAATCATTCATATGTTTTATTATAGTTTTGGGAAGTCTATTCTGGCGTGCACGAATAAACCTTTGCTCTTAAATTTGCATAAATTCTACAGTGGTTTGTCTGCATTCTTTACTAATATTTGTTTATTCGATTAGTATCTTACATTAGTGTTGAGTACAGTAAGTAGTGAAGGGCCTGAGGCCCAGACGCCAGTTGCTTGCAGACGTCAAGCGGAACGAAGACCCATCCAGGGATCCTTCAAGTGCTGTTTCATCCTGAGGATCTACTTTTCCTCTGGGACTCTATGGGGAGCCATCGTGAAGCCCCTTGAGAAAAGGTAAGTGATTGCTGTTGTAGCCAGGTCCATCTCCGAGGCTTAGCCGAGGGATAGTTCTAACTAGTTCAGCCAAACCAAATCTTTCTTTAACCCTAAGGAAAAACCTGCACAACAAAGGGTTTTTACGAAGTGACAAGAAAAACGACAACCATTAGTGAACAAAATAGTGAAAAATCAATTTTGTTATATTTTTAATTTTCTTCTTTTTTTTCTTTTCGAGCCACTCGGCTAGTGATCCACCAAAAATATTTAAGATTTTTTTTTGTATTTTTTTCATTTTGAATTTTATAGCTAACAAATGCCCATACGTTCAAATGTTTGTCAAAAATTTGATGACACATTTTTACAATATAAATGTAAATCCAAAGACAATGATTTTGCAATAGCTATAATTTAATCTTGTACATCTAAAAATCTCGAATGTGAAACACTATTTTCACCCATTCATAAAATTGTTAACTTTGATAAATTGGCAAAATACGACTAGTACAGTATTTATTCTTTTTGATCTATAGGAGAAATTTGGCAGCTCTAATTTCCCCTCCTGCATGCGTAAAAATCTTATGGGTAAAATGGTATAAGATGCAAGCACTTGGAGATTTGTACATCTGTAGGGTTGAAATTATTTTGAAAATGTTGCTACTGACACGTAATGGGTAAACGCCATCGTAACCATAATGGGTAAACACCATCATAACCATTGCCATCGTAACCATCACCAAACACTGTTCGAAAAATAATGATTGATCGGGATTCGAACCTGGGTCTCTGTGACTATAGTGCAGTGTTCTTCCAATTGAACCACCGAGCCAGTGTTGCGATTGCTACGAATGGGTGATGTACAGCCGTGCGACACGTGACATTCCCCCCTTGAAAGAAAGACGATCTCGTCTGTTGAAGATGCAGGTTCTGCGGCCCACCAATGTGGGACCAATCCAAGCCTCGCCATGACACGTAACGGGTAAACGCATTGCCATCGTAACCATGGCCAAACACTGTTCGAAAAATAATGCTCGACCCCGATTCGAAACCGGGTCTCTGTGACTATAGTGCAGTGTTCTTCCGATTGAACTACAGAGCCAGTGTTGCGATTGCTACGAAGGGGTGATGTACGGCCGTGCGACACCTGACACTACTATATTCAGTCTACAAGACCATCATTCATCCTGTTGCCCTATGTGGGTCGGAATCTCGTCCAGTGAGCTCCAAGCATGAGCAGGTTTTATGGAAATGAGGATGCTATGGTGGGCTTTTGGCTTAACAAGATTTGATCATGTTCTTAAGGATGATGTTTGAAGGCGCATGGGAGTGGCACCCATTACGGAAGAGATGCGAGAAGGAAGGTTATGTTGGTATGGACATATAATGAGAAGCAGTGAGAACTCTGTGGCTCGGCAGGGATGCGACTGAACCCGCAGGGATGATGGCCACAAGAAAGACCAAAGAAACACTGGATGGACCAGATTGTCGAAGACATGGGAAAAGTGAGCACAGCCCTGGAAGATGTACAAGGCTGGGCCAAGTGGTGACAGGCATGCCGACAAGTGAACCCTGCCAATAAGTGGGACTAATGCTAGGAAAAAGAGTGAAATAGAAACATCATGTAACTGTCCAAATCTGGAAATGAGATATATGATTTTTTTTACAAATTCGGTAATTTCGAGGATCATAGGGTCTTTGTTCTCTCTTTTCTCTCAATTCTGCTTTTAATAAAGAAACAAGCAAAACATCTACTACATATTACCCAGAAAATTAAACAACATATTGTGAACATTTTTAAGAAATTTTGGAGGCAATAGAGCACCATAGAAAGAAGCAAATGATGATCAAAATATATCATAGCCATGGGGAGCACCTTAATCTGGGTTCACCTAGTGGTGTGGTGGTCTAGTAGTGAGGACATTAGCCCAGAATGCTGGTAACCCATCTTCGACTCCTGGCTACACCCTATTTTTCAAATATAATTCTACTTGAAGTTAGACTTTCTTGTCTGGTCTGATGGGAAAGGACTGTTGGACTGAGTTCAGGGCCTAGCCAAGGAGTAGTTCTAACTAATATTCTGCACGGAAACCACAAACCTAGCCACCAAATTTGCTTACATAGATCTTTTAATAAAATTTCTTCATGTAATACAAAACACATCGACATGAGGTATGAAAGATTATAGAAAAACAAATCTCAAATCTTGGGTTTTGAAGAAGAATTTGATTTAGTTTCAAACAGTTTTAATCATCACAAACCACATTGGCCATATTCTCAAGCGCACCTGAAACAATCGATGTGTGTTAATGTGAATACGTAAATCCCCAAGCAATACATACCAATACAATTTTTGGATCCAGTTCCCTCAAAGCAGTATTTGTATTTCAAATCGCCATTAAAGCCAGATTCTAATTAAAAATGAAAAATTTACTATAATAGTATCAAGTTGCATGAATTTTTTTTTGATCATTCTACTTTTCAGCAGTTGGTAAGCTTTTCCTTCAGGATATGCTGAAATGTAGAACATTTATTGAATAGTTTGATGAGCAAAATTTAGATCGATTTATAATCTAACTTTTGCATTGATCTGTTGCATAATCGTGGCAAAAGCTAACTTTCTCTAAAGTATGCAAAATGTAAATGTCAATTTGAAAACTACTGGCAACAGTTTAGCTTACTGTATAATTTTCTAGCAGTGTTCAGAGTACAATAGTAGTATTCAACCAATGGAACGCGCACTTGAAAATCCAATATGTGATATATGAATAATTATGATTCATCATTTCAAGACTTACTTAAATTATAAATTTTTGTTCTATCTCCACAATAAGTTGTTGCTGGTTTTTCACGTTTATCATTGGCAACTTAAGAATTTAGGGGCATGAATCAAAATCTTAAATTATGTATAACAACATTTTTTACGTTCACAATTTTCTTGATACTCCGGGCAATGTAATTGTGTCATATGAGTTGTGGAATTGCTAGTTTTTTCATTAGCTAATTTTTCATCGATGTCTAAAAATTGCGGGATGTTTATATACCTTGAAGGATAAAGTTATGCAGAATATCTTACATTCACATGTTTTGTGAGCAACATTACAACGTTCAACAACTGAGGGGATAAAAATGATATAATTAATATAATATGGTAATATTTGTGCACCGTACGTTACTTTTGTAGATTATGTTTTTGTAATTGTTACACACTGGGTATGCTTTAACGTACAATTTGGGGGCAGGATCTGAAAATTTCTTTTTCTCTCAAGTTTGCTACATTTGAAAAAAATTTTAATATACTTTCAATTGCAAATTTTTCTGCATCTTGTTCCGAACAGTACGTATTATATCTTCGTCTTCCTGAAACAAAATTTTGATGTTATTTTTCACAAACCTCTAATTACAAAAATCATTCTAAAATATAGACTATATACTTGGCCTTACTTGTACAGCCTGCATTGCTACAGTTGAAAAATCCCCTGGAATTCCATTCTGAAAAATTTCTTAAAAATAAATGATTGACAATTTTTTCGACACTTACTTTTTTGTATGCTGTCAGGATGACTTTTATTATATTCCCGCATTGACACAACTAGAAATAGTTTCTCGTATAAGATGGGGGCAAACAGTACAATTGAAAACTAAACTCACAGTTACAACTCTGGAAATTTCTTAAACAAAATGTCGGCTTCGATACTATAATTGACAGTTACAACTATTAACATGTAAAATATACAGATTAATAATCACCTCTATAGTGCAATTTCTCAGGATTTAAACAATCTTTCAAAATTGCCACATATACTCTGTCTGAAGAAGAAAATATATCCAGGAAATGTTGTTGATGCATAAATCAAAGAATGCATTACTTGGAATGAATTGTTCTACTAGATGTTGAGGACAAACAACATTTAAGTTGGTTTTCGAATCTTTGAATTAGACAAAGACATTAAAACTATAAAATCTAATCATTTGTCCAATTTACATTTGCATTGATAGATTCGTCAGCCATTGAAAGAACATGACAAGAACGAATACTTCTGTAAATTTGTGGAAACTTCTTTCTCTAAAATAGTCCACATCACATTAAATAATGTCCGCGTGCATAAGCCTATGAAACATACTGACCATTTGATCGGTGATGCAAAGCAATCTGGGCATGCACTTCTGAAAATTTTCACATTTGTCATGTACATTTATATATGTGTATAATGAACATTACCATTACAAATCTGGAAATCAGCATTGCATTCTTTCCCGACATCTAAACAACGCAAACTTGCAGATTTTGGAATTACACAGATAGAAATTTAAATCTTTCTCACAATATTTCACTTGGTTTTTTGGATCATTGCAAAGACGAAGTGTCGCAACAGCGTGTTTATCTGAATTTCCCAAAAAATTTCCATAGGTATACTTGAAGCTATGTAGTAATCTGGGTAGTTTTACCTCTGATACATTCGTCAGGTGAATCATAACCTTCTAAACCAAGATCTGAATTTATCATCCATATAGGGACGCATCGTGTGGCATTTCTTCCAAGAAATGCATAACCTATAAACATATACTGAAAGTTTCTAAATTCACTGCTCGTTTTAAGACAGAATTTAAAAGAAACAAGATATAAAAAGAGTATTCAAAGTTTCGTATAAATCATACAGGATAAACTAATTTACACATGAATAACCATTTCAATATTTAACATACGAGAAATCAACTTGCACCTTGAATATAGCAATAACGAAATCGTGATTCAGAGGGCATACCCCAAAGAATTGCTTTTCATGGGAAAACTGTCACCTGGTTTTGGGTCTCAGTATGGGACTCAGCCTGGGAAAGGTTTTCACCCCCCGTCAGTTGGTTTTGAGGGCCCAGGGATGCTGGGGCTATTATAGGTCTACATGTTCAACTTTGGTGTCAGTATGTAGCAGGCAGTGGATGGAAGGAAAAGTGATCGAAGTAAAAAATTTACATAGATTTATGTTGCCACTATTTTGCATGTTTCTGGAAAATTTCATTGGGTTGTTGCCATTTAATGTTTCACTCTATCCTCTTTACTTTATATTTGTTATTTATTGTATTGGTGACGTCTTATTGGATACCCAACACAAGCTCAGCATGGTAATTTGTATTGTTTTGTGAGTGTTAGAAGAGTTCCTTAAGGTCAGGATATTGGATGGAGACGAGGGTAGGAACTTATTTGTCAGAAGTCACAGAGTTCTGGCTGAGGTTTAGGGAGTTTCCTGGTGAGGCATCTGTGGATAGGGAGAGAGCTCGGAAGTATTTGTGTATTGCCCACCTGCAGTTCAAATGTTTGAACTTCCTTTGTCGGCGTATTCCTAAAACAGTGTTTCCTAACACAGCGTTTCCTAAAAGTGCATTTCCTAAAACAGCGTTTCTTAAAACAGCGGATTCCTAAAACAGTGTTTCACAAAACAGCAGATTCCTAAAACAGCATTTCCTAAAACAGCGGATTCCTAAAACAGTGTTTTCCTACATTAAAAAGATATGCGTTAAATCACAATGATGTGTTTCCCAGGTATGTGTTGCAAAGCTACCTCCAGAAGTGCTGTAAAGTGAAGTGTGTACGTATTGTGCGAGTGTTAGTCACTTTTTCATTTATTAATAACTGTTTTTTGAAAATGGACGTGTTTAAGACCCAGAAAAAAATTGAATGTTTAAGCTTAGCTGGCTATTGTTATAGAATTGATTACCGAAAGCCCGAAAAAACAATTTGGTGCTGTACGAAAACAGGCTGCAAGGGAAGACTTTGGACAAATATCGAAAATAATAATCCAATTATTCGTGGACATCATGACCACCCGCCAAATCCTGATGGAGCTTCGGTCAAAAAAGCAGTATCCGAAATGAAAGAAACTGTTAAGCAAGAGTTTCAAATGACAGGACACGTTTACACGGCAAAAGGTAGCACTTTACAGCACTTCTGGAGGTAGCTTTGCAACGCATACCGTGGGAAACACATCATTGTGATTTAACACATATCTTTTTAATGTAGGAAAACGCTGTTTTAGGAAAACGCTGTTTTAGGAAACGCTGCTTTAGGAATCCGCTGTTTTAGGAAATGCTGTTTTAGGAATCCGCTGTTTTAGGAAACGCTGTTTTAGGAAACGCTGTTTTAGGAAACGTTGCCCAATCGTCTCCTTTTGGTTCTCCCAAGTGTGTTTTAATTAGGTAAAGTTGTACAGGACTTTCTCGGATTAGCTTGGCTAGATTCAAATTAGGAAGCTGAAAGTTCAGTAATTTGGATCATTATTTGGGGTTTAATTACTTAAGTCTTAATCCCTTTCAGGTAAGCGTGGGTCGTAGGAAACATGTGTGTAGTATACCCCACATTTAGCTAAACCGATACTATTCATTTTTTATTAATTAATTACAGTAAACTTATAAATATAAAATATGCATTCCCAATAAAATCGTTCTTGCACATAACATTTTCGTTCTTTTTGTTTTGATTATTTTTGCATAACGTTGTGTCTTAGTGGTGGGCCATAAAGGCGGAAGTTTTTGGTGTTCGTTTGTTGTTAAATAAAGGAGAAAATCGACGACTCGCCATCTCTCCCATGTTCACCAGTCATATTTTTTTAAGTGATTGATTTTGTGTTACCTTACTCGCCTGTACGCAAGGCCTGGTCCATCCAAAGTTCGAGCTGGTCCCCCCCCCCACCCTCTCGTCTACCTTCCATCAATCTTTCATGTGCATTATGGACGATCCCCGGCTATATCTCCTGTCGATTCACTGCCGCTCTAGGACAGGCAAGAGCATGAGGGACGCTTAATGCCTCATTCATTTTCAAATCTAAGAGACAACTGACTGTAAAATTTTCCAAAAGTAACCAATCACATGTGATGCTCGGCCCAACATTTTTTTGGAAAAAAGTGCTTTTTACTCAAAATTCCCCACTCTTGGTAAATATTTCAATTTCAAAATTGAAATGACTGGCATAGATGGAATAAAAAATGCTCACGTAATCGCTCCCATTGTGAAGGGCTAGATGTATCACACATTTTGTCTGGCAATGGTTGATCAGCAGCATCGAAGCATCCTTTGCCATCTTCACGATAAAGATGATCCTCTGGCGGTCGCCGGCAGGATATAGGATAACGATTGAATTCGCACCTGCTGGCATTATAAAACTCACATTGTTCGCTACCCCAACGTTTGATCAGAATATTTAGCTTTCGCGTATCTGCATCATTTTTTAATTAAAAATGCTAACTGACTAAAGTTAGGCTCTTGGAGAGCACCTACCAGGAGCAGCTTGCCTGCCTGGCCTTTTGCGATGTGGGTCCTTTCGTCCACTTGGCCCACGTCGGCTTCTTCCTGGACCCTCATCCACTGATCTCTGTTTTCTGGTGACACCAGCTAAAATGTGTCAAAATTGTGAAATGTGAATAAAAACCTTCGAACTTACTTTTCATCCGTGGAGCACTTGTCCTTGGTTTTCTCGCATTCCTGGTTGTCACAATTGGATTATTGGTGACTGCTAGCGACGTTGTTTTCACAGGGGGTCCTGAATTTTAGAAGTGTATAAAATGTCCTATATATATATATATATAAATATATATATATATATGTATATTTGTAAAAACATACTTTTTGGTCCATTTTTTCGCGACCGATTAGCCATTCGCTGACCCGCTATACAGCCAACCTGTGGTAAATAAAATTTTTTTCTAAAAACCCTTTCATTTACCCTATAATCTTACGTACAATGATGAAGATTAGTAAAATAGAATAAAGTCTCATATTTTGAAAATGTTTTCGACTTGCCGACACGTCACGTGAATAATGAAATAAAACTATATCAAAATGATTTTAGTAGGATACTTTTGTGCACTATTTTTAGATAGAAAATCTTTCGTTTATGCACGTTGACGTCAGGAAAATTCAAGGTCGTGTGTGATAGACACTTTCAGATAAGACAAAATAGTCAATCATTTTTCGTATGAATAACACATTTTAAAATTGAATAGTAATGGAATCATCCACCTAACAAGTTTTTTCGTAAAATCATTTAATTTTATCAAAAGTGTTCAAAATCAAGAAATTTACTACTTAAGGTCATGAACAAAATTTTACTAAAAAAATATCATCTAAATTTTTTGTTTCAAGTTTGGATACAATTGCTGGAATACGAAAAAAAAATTATAATGAACTTTTTTCTCTTTGAAATCCTTAATTCTGACTATGGAATGTAAGGCACGTGTGATACTGTATGAGACTGACCTGGGTGTTATAGTCGTGCATCTGGCTGGTCATCATGCTGCATGCCCATCACTCACCACCACAAATTCAGAACCATCCACGTGGCTCAATTGACACAGTTGGCAGCACATCTGCCTAGTACGCAGAAGATCGAGAGTTCAAGCCCCACACCAAGTGTTATTTTCCTGATGTACCAGCCACGTGGGTTGAGCCATACGACACAAGGTTTCAAACGACACCCTAAATAACCAACAGAAACTTAGAACTCTAGGTGGACTCTCAGATACCTCATGAGAGAACTCCTTGAACATACCACAGCATCTGCAACACAAGCTGTGCCCAAGTCTCCAATTGCATTGTATGGTAATGTATAAAATTCCACCAGTAGAATCGACATTTCAGCCAACACACCAGTTCCAAACCCAGTCATTTTTTGAGCCCTGGTCAGGATGGTCCCACCTTCCCCCACATTGGCATGGTGGAACAGCCACAGTGCCACCCAGGAAGCTCTCCAGCATTGGTGACCATACCAGGGTCTCCTCTGTTGTTTCGACAGGAAGGGATATTATATAGTAGCATACAGCATTCCCCCATAAAATTGGTATTTCAGGCAACCCATGGATTTAAACCTGATCATTCTTCTTAACCTGTGATATGGATGGTCACACCTACCTCGACATTAGCCAGTGCTGGGAGAGCTTCAGGGCCACCCAGGAAGCCTTTCAACACTGGTCACTATACCAAGGGCCCCCTTTTTTGGTAACATACAACATTCGGCCTCTACGACTAATGTTTCGGCCAATACGTGTGTTCAGAACCCAGCCATTTTTGATGAGCCGTGCTTGCAATGGTCGCATATAGGTCAATATTGGCCAGTAGTGGGACAGCTCCAGGGCCACCCAGGAAGCCCTTCAACACAATTGCCTATGCTTAACAATACCCTCAAAATTATTCAGAAAACAAAACAGTTTACCATGTTGAGCATATATTGTGAAATTCAAATGACAAATAACACAACAATATTATGAAAATATTTTTAGAAATAGACAGCTGTAGTACACAATAAAGATTACAGAAAATGAATATGAAAACAAAAACATGCAATCAATGGTCCAAAATGGTGTTTGTCGGGGATGGACATAGTCTATCTCCAGGTTGCGAAGAAATAGCCAGTTGGTGCAATTTGTGTTGATGCGATTTGCATAGACACTATGCAAAAAAGTGCGGGTTGTTTATGGTTTTGGTCATTCTTGTATTTGTTTTTTATAAAGTGAAAATTGGCGGCCCAATGGCCATTATTATATATTACTTTACTATTGTGTATTGTGGGGTTATTCCTCCAAATACAATGCCCCCCGTGTGGACATTTGATTACGATCTTGCAGCAGAGGGAACACATTTTAGACCCCGGATTTCTGGAGAGCCACCCAGCCTGCAAGTCTACATTTGTGACTCAATTCTTGGCCTAGTTTCTCGGTTCGTCCCTGATTGGAAGTTACTTGAAATCAGAGTGTTATCGATCTTCTGCAGTTTCCTCGGAACGAAAGCAGGTGATCTTTTGTTGAACTTGAGACTGACCGAACTGTTGCAGGCTATTTCTACCTAAGGTTTCGGCCCGATTAGGTGAATTAGCGAGTGACTGATTAGGTCTATTTTTGATACCAATCTATTTATTATATTTCTATAAGTCAACTCAAGTATCATTTCAACATGTTATTCAAATTCTCATCTTGCAACTTTTGGCTTGTGCCTGCTCCACACCAATGCCAGAAGTTAAATTAAACCCTTACAGTGACCCTAACATGAAAATTTTGAACAATATTATAAATTTTTAAAATGATGCAATAAGTACCAATAATTTTTTGTTTAGAAAGCATAACTGAGATATGCTTTATTTTGACCTACAGTAGAACAGCAGAGTTCATGTTTTCGGTCTACAAGACACAGCGAACATGCAGCATATTAAACAAAAAGGGCAAAATCTCATTTAATAAAGTAGCCATATTGTAAATGAAAAAACAATTTATCGAATCCACAGAAGCTAGTTTTATCACTCTGAAGATTAAGATTCTCTGTTTTCAGGTAAACTTTGGCACACAGCATTAGCATTTGTCTCATCGACACCATCTGAAGAAAAAAAAATTTCGGGTGTACACTGCATTGGAAAATTATTCATATAAACAAAACCTTTGAAACATCCATGCCTGCTACAATAGATGAATATCATGTTTTCCAAATTGTTGTTCGGCACTTAAAAGTTTACAAATTATTAAACATTTGAGGATTTTCACGTTTGTTTTACATTTTAGAAGTTCTTCTGCTTGATGTCGAGGGAAACCTGCAAATATATAATGGAAATAAAATTGCATCTTATTAACATATAAATCTAAAATGTTACGCTGGCAATTATTGTAACCACCACAATTGCGCAGTTTCTCTGGAATAAATGATAATAATTAATTAATATTCTAAATTTATCCTAGAAAATTTACTGTAGCGTTTTTTGGGTGTGTCTGAGCCACAAACGGAATAGACAGCTAGTGGTATACGAGCTTGGAAAAAAAGTTTTTGCTACAAGTACTATAGGATGGAAATTTTTAATAACAAATTTGCATACTTAGTATTTCAGCTTTATGACCGTAACAATATGAAGTTATTTTCATGGAGCTATTTTCATCAACTTCTGAAAAAATCTATAGTTAGCATATATATATATATATATATATATATATATATATACATGATATATATTCTACTGTATGATCACATTACATGATGCGCAAGTACGAGTGATGACTACCTTACAGTATGATCACATAATACGATGTGCAGATACATTTCATACTGCATTGTATGGAAAAGTTCTAGAACCTTCCACACCATTCTATAATATTCTTTTACATTCTACAAGGTTCTAAGACATTCCGTAATTTTCCGTGATAGTATATAAGCCACATCATTTCATATATTCGTTCATTTATTCATCGTACTATTCAGTATATGTGGTGTCAGTTGGCCATATTAAACTTAGCTACATGCTAGCTACTATTCCAGTTGGATATTTACCAATTATCGCAGGGCAAGTCTATTTTCAACACTTTACCTTCACATGTTTCTTTATCCGAGCATGCTAATGGTATCAATTCTGTATTGATCATTTCACTTGCTTTTTTGTACATATCATCTTGAAAATGTATCAATTAAATTTTATATATATAAAATGTAAAATTCAGAAATTGAAAAATATTACAGTTAATTATCCTTTGGGCGTTCCAAAAACTGTAACCTAGAAAATAATTCCTCGTTTGTATTAAGTTTTAGAAAATATACCGCCTCACTTCTACAAGCTTTCCGTCCATCGCAACTGTCCACTTCTGTAAGAAAAAAGCTTCATAACCAATCTACAACTGAATATTCCCAAATATCTAGTTTACTTTTGATGACTGATTCTTCGTTCTTGTTACAAAAATTATAAAATGCAACATTAACATCGGGGTACTCTAAAAATTGAGAAAATGATTGATTTGCAGGACGAAAAAACGCCAAATGTTAGTCAAAATTACTCCTTTTAAAAAATGTTATCCACTCTTCTCTTGTTGAACAGTAAGTGTCGAATTTGCCTTTACCTGCAATGGGTTTGGGAAAACTCAATTCACGTGATCCTAATCAACAGGAGAATGTTCACAAATGAAAATTCTAAATCTATACCCATGGGCTTTCATGTGATAAAAAGCTGACTTTACACCACTATGATTTGAAATTTTACACAAAGTTGGGTATTGCAAAAACAATGGGACATAGATGATTCATCACATGAGTATTTTTGCAGTTTTTGAGATTATCTATTAAATGTGTATTTTCATATAAAATATGTGAATCAGTTGTGGGCCAATTTAGGACTGTTTTCAGTGTAAAGCAGGAAAAAGTTCATTAAACAGTTTACACTCGAAAATGTTGCCTCCTGACTTGGTTTAACTTACGAATGCATGTTCCTGTTTGGCAATTTAGCATATGGCTCCTGCTAATAAGTTCTCGAGTTTTTGCTTCTCCCAATTTGTTAAACTCTCGTTCAGTCATACCTGTAGAAAGTTACCCATGTACTAGATAACAAGCAAAATAATGATAGTTTCCATACTTAAGCAGTGTGCGAAATTTGCTTCGCAGTCTTTGGGCAACACTCCTAAAATTATTGGGAGTATAGGAAATTGAGTCAAAAAAATTATAGAAACTCACTATGGTAATGGATTTTGTTGCCATCCATACAATTTTTGAGACGAGCATAGGAATATTTCTTTTCTAAATATTAAACTTCACCTATACGAGCCATTTAAATCTAACAACAATACCTGGAAATAAGTCTCGCAAAGAATCTACGGGGCAAAGGACATTCAAATCGTTATCTTGTTCTTAATAGTAAGACCGTTTCATATAATTTCCGTGGACATTTCCTTATATTCACTTACCTCTACAATCTTTTGCTTTGTGGTCGTCATGAACTTTTTCCAAATTGCAATATAAATGGGTGTAATTTTTTAAAAAGGACTTATGTTCATGATCTCGAAGAAAAATTTTCTTTAAATTCAACATTCAAAGCAAGAAAATCTAAAAATATACCATTTGATTCATCATATGCCCTTGCAGGGTGCATCTCTATAATATTATTGTAAATGAATGATATAATATATACGCAAAACATGAGACCTGGAATTACCTTCACAAAAAGCAAATTTTCCCGAGCAACGTTCCTCCATAACTGCATGTGAAAAAGTATCTTTCGCAATAATGATTATAGGCTACATGAATTTAACTCACCATATTTGATTGTTTTTCGAGTATCACTGCATAAGTAAAAAGTTGTCAAAGCGACTCGATCTGAATGGATGAAACTCTACAAGTTTCAATTAAAAAGGAAGCTCGGCCTTACCATTCTCGCATTCATGGATTGTTTTGTAACCATTTGACCAATCAGATGATGCTTCTGTTTTCATATTTAACATTTTCCATACAGGTGAACACTTCTTTTTTGTCAGAGAGTAGAAGAATCCTATAAAAAAGTGTTATTGTTATGACGATTTGTTAAGCAGAGAGATGTAGAAAAGATATTCGGCATTATAAGCATAGTGTGAAAAAAAATGCTTATATCATTCAGGTGTTGGGAGTACGGCTGAAGCTTCAACAGCCCAAACAGTAAAGCTCAGTTCACACATACACATTTTGTGCATCATATACGCGACATACATGTTGTCACATATATGGGACAGATGTATGTTAATCAAAATCATCAGGTGTGAATGAGTGTTAGGTTACTGTGGGGTTTGGATGATGATGACTGACCTTTGGGTTTATACAAAGGAAGTTGCAACAGTTCTGACTACAGGCTAACAAAATACAATACACCAAACTCTCTCACCAGACTCACAGATACCTTCACCAGTACTTCCTTAAGTCTCAGGCAGAACATCTTGACACATACCTCACTAGCACCTACCCTGGTCTTCACTCCTAATCTTATTGAACCTTCCACTTGGCTCACAAAACAAAACAATTACTGTGTTGAGCTCATATTGGGATGATAAGGCTGGGACATCAATACAATAAAATTATGTAGAAAGACAAATGGGTGATGCATTAAAACTAACCAAAAAACTAATAATGAAAATACACCAAAAATAGGCGAAACAGTGATGCAATAAATCTGTCTAAATTTATAATTTTTTTCTTTCCACTTTTTGCTGCATCCACCGCCTGCTCACCACTGCTGGAAAATGAACAACTGCACCTACAGTAACCCTGACATGAGCGCAACATAAGCCCCACACCTAAGTGACATACACCCAACATACAGTTTGCTTTTTCGCTCAGCTGGCTATTTAGAGGACATACAGCACAACATTTGGTACCGTTTCTGTGCTTTGTGCACGTAATTGTGGCAGGCCCCAAAAAACTCATCATCCAAAAGTAGGGAAAGACCAAAAATAGCAACAGACTTTCTTTACCACATCAAAAAACAATACTGGGATGGAAAAAGAGTGCAGTTTATGTCATAGCATATGTCGCACATTTATGTGACATTTGTCAACATATTAAAATTGGGACATTTTTGCAAAAAGCATATATGTCGCAAGAAGTATGTTGGGAGAAATGTCGCCATGTGAACCAGGCTTAAGGACATCAAAGTATGACCATGGTCGAAAAATTAGTATTTAGATATAGGGAACATTAGTAGTTATATGGGCCTGAACAGGGGGTACACAAAACATACTGATTTACAGAACATAATCATCTGTCAGGGTTACTGTAGCTGCATGTGTTCAACTTTCAGCATCGGTGCGCAAGTGGTGGATGCAGCAAAAAAAGGGAAGAGGAAAATATAAATTTACATAGATTTATTGTGCCACTGTTTCACGTATTTTTTGGTGTTTTTCATTATTCGTTTTTGGTTACATTGATGCATGGCCCCATCATCATTTCTTTATATATGTTTACGATATTGACATCA
The DNA here is from genome assembly GCA_963922205.1 of Romanomermis culicivorax. NCBI lineage: Eukaryota > Metazoa > Nematoda > Enoplea > Mermithida > Mermithidae > Romanomermis > Romanomermis culicivorax. Next base: position 121,756 of record CAWUHX010000314.1, on the reverse strand, counting down.
TCGCCTTATTTTCCCAATGCACGCTCAACATGGTAATTGTTTTGTTTTGGGAGTGTAGTGAAAGTTCAATAAGGATAGGATTGGAGACTGGGGTAGGATCTACTGAGGTGCGTGTCAAGGTGTTCTGCCTGAGACTTAGAGAAGTACTGGTGAAGGTATCTGTGAGTCCATGACACAGTTTGGTGTGTTTTATTTTGTTAGCCTGTGGTCAGAACTGTTGCAACTTCCTTTGTATAAACCCAAAGGTCAGTCACATCATCCAAACCCACAGCACTGTAACAAAAGCGCCTAAAGCTTCAATGTGTAAAATTTTACTTCCATGTAGCAAGTACACTCAAAGTTTAAACCCTAGAATTCTTCCGTCATGTAGAAAGTACGCCCGAGGCTTCGACTGTAGTTTCTACATGTAAGTAGAATTCTACACGTTGAACCTTCAACCCTAAAATTCTACTTCCACATAGAAAGTAGGGCCAAAGCATGGTCATAGAATCTAACAATCTAATGTTTTTACTTGTTTTTTACATAAGATTTTGTTTTGGGAGACATTATTTACATACTCAGGGCACGTTTTTTGATGATTCTCTATGCTTGAGCAATGGTTTTTGGACACATTTTTCTACATGTTTTGTAGAAAAAGATGCCCTGAAATAGTTAAAAACGTGTCCCCAAAAAAATGCTTAAGCATAGGAAAAAATAAAAAAACTAGTCCCCAGTATGTAAAAAATGTGCCCCAAAAAAAACTTACAAATAATTTAAAGGGCTTACTCGCTTTAAACTTGTCATCATTGCAAAGGTTTGGATTATCCACAGGATGTCGTACGGCATCTCTACCAACATATTCGCATTTGTCGCCATCTTTGCGATAATAATATTCATCAGAAATTAGATATCCATCACAATCTGTCGGATACGATTTGCCGCTTGTAGCATTGAATAAAGTACACCCATGTTGATTCATCGCTTCACTGATTATGTGATATCTTTTGTGACCATCTATAAGCAAAAAGTTCAAAACTGAATGTGCTCATCGGAGATGAAAATAATGTGTATTCTCATACCTGGTATGTATCCATGTCGTGGCTTTCTATTCAATTTTAATGTTTTAGAGCCAGATTTTGAAGGAAGACGAGCTAAAATATTTTTTCAAGATCGACTCACAAACACTGATAAAACTTACTTAGAACTTTGGCGACAAAAAATTCCATACCTCCATGACATTCTTCCACACTTTTATATATTTTAATTTTTTTCGATGCCAGTTTTCTCCATACAGGTACACATTTTTTGTTTTTTCTAGAATAAATAATACCTGAAAAATATTTTTTTTTAGGAAAAGTACAATAACATTATAGCTTTCGAGATTTTCCTCACTAGCTTTACGAGTTGATGTATTGCATTTATCAATTGCGACTTTCGATCTTTTCTTCCCTTGTATTATGTAACACCCATCTCCACTAACACCGTAATAGTAGTCACCCATTATGCCGTGGTCGAAGCAATTGACTATACGGTCCGAATGTCTGCACTTTTTTGCATTCTCAATGATAATTGGTAAAGCTGCTTGTGATGCTAAAAATTCCATTAAGACATAAATAAGTCTTATTTGTAATTAGTATTCATTGTTGGCTATTATTGGCCTCACGATTGGATGTCTGGGTGTAGGCCAAGCTTTGATGACGCCCATGAAAGAAACACATTCAAGAAAAAAATTAGGGAGACAATGGAAATGGAAGTAGCAGGTTCCAGTAAGAATTGAAGTAGGCCACACATGGAATAGAACCTTCTTGCTTAAGAAACGCAATGGCCCATCAGATTAAATAGAAGATCTAACCCTGGAATTATTTGCCCCGATGGCCAAGTGGTTACAGCTCTGGACTCACAAACTGAAGGTTCGGGGATCAAAGCCCAGTGCAAGCAAATATTATTCAAATTGTCACAGCTCATTACACTACTTAAATGTCGCTCACCACTGTAATATTGTGTTATTCGGCTAATTTTAACAATACGGTAAGTAACCAAAATTGCCTGAAGTTGTGTTTTCCTTGTTGGTGGTTGCTCAAAAGTACAGAATTAGTTTGGTTTTTAGGGCGGTCGGAGTGGAATGGTGAATGGCGAGGTCAAAAAGAACTTGGAGGTGGGCTTAGGCTTAGGCTTAGGCTTAGGCTTAGGCTTAGGCTTAGGCTTAGGCATAGGGCTTAGGCTTAGGCTTAGGCTTAGGCTTAGGCATAGGGCTTAGGCTTAGGCTTAGGCTTAGGCTTAGGCTTAGGCATAGGGCTTAGGCTTAAGATTTTGGTAGAAAGGTATGATTACTGTAATTTCCATGAAAAATTTTCAAATTTTTTTTCAAGTTTTTTTTGGAAATTACTGTTTTCCGCCCTTTTTTCCAAAATTTTTTTAAAGTTTTTAATTTGAAACATTGAAAAATGGGGGTTTTTCGTAAAAAGTCGAACTTACCGTATTGTAAATTCCTGCCTGTTATTCTAATAAAGCTGTTTCACATTTTCTGCTATTGTAAGGTCAATAATAGCTGACAATGAATTCTTAAGCATAATTTGACGTAAAACTATTTAACAAAACGCACTTTTATTTTCTAAATCGCCTCGTTTCTGTCTTATTTTGCCTTTCGATCTAATTTCATCTAGTACAAACGAAAAAATGTAGATTAGCCATTCGGCTACTTTTCGAAACTTACTAGCCGGCGTGGTTGTCCATCTCGATTTCCTGACACCCCGTTGATTGGTTCGATTGTTTATACGAGGCCGTCGAACTTTTGTCGGGTGCTGCGTTGTTGCGCATGCCGGTAATACCTGCCCATATGGAAAAAAATTCAAAATCCAGTTTCGATGCATTCTATTCTCTTTCTTACGATGAACATTAAAATAAACGAGACAGTGAACAACGACCTCATTTTGATAAAACTGATAAAATCTATGGAACTACGAATAATCTTCTGTATATATCAATGGAAAAATGATCACAGATTTTGATTGCGTCACATTCTATTTTCAGCCTATGCGTGACTTTGCCATTGAAAATTATATTTTGGGTGTGAATTTTTAATCAAAAAATGCGAACCTTTTCTATAGGATATACAAAAAGTCGGTTCATTCGAAGTGAAAAACAGCCATGTACTGTTGAATGTATCACATTGAATCAAAAAGATATAAATAAATAATGTTATTTTTGCTCAAAAAATTATGTTAAATTTTCAGTTATTCAAAAAAATATTGTACGGCTAAAATTATGAAGATTTCAATTAAATGCTCTACAAGTTTTAGATCACGATGATTAAAAATGAAAATCCCATCAAAGCATTGCCTTCCTCCTTCAAAGCATTAATCCGGCATCACAGTTTTCCCTCGTTGGCATGTCTATCTCCACTCGGTTTAGTTAAAGGTATCATCCTGCATGATGCGGGTTCAATTTCATTGCTGTTGTCACGTTAAGCGGGGAATGGGGAGGTTTTGGGTATCACATCAGGTAGAAAACATTGTTTCCCAGTCACATTGATGGTGAACCATATCAGCTTGACCCTATTACAGTGAGTAATAGGCTATGACTCCTGATGGATACTGGCGATTTCCCCATTCCATTTGGTGGGGGCCTAACCCAGGGAGTGGTGGCTATAGGGAGGCCTATAGCTTTCTCTGGTGCTGTCCTTGGGTCTTGCTGTAGGGTAATGGACAACGCCGCCAGGTTAGGTGTGACAATCCCCGAGTCCTGCTCAGTGAGAGTGGGGACAAGGTCATCCGTAAAATGACCTGATTTATGGGACCGAATTATGAACCAGACAGCCCCTTTTTAGCCCAAACCTGAGAGGTGAGAGCCCTACCTATCGGGGGAGACCTGGGAAACCGACTTAAGAAGGGTTCCCCAAAAATACCCCACAATAACAATAATCCCCTGAGAAGACTCACCTAGTCCTGTTCTTCAAAGAATTCGATGGAACGGGCGGCAGGTCCCTGGGAACTTTCAGTTTTCGGACAAGGAACGGGGATGCGATCCACTCGGTTCTTTGGCAACAGGTGTTGGCAATCGGGAGGCGACTCTCGATTATCTTCTATTAACTGGGGCGGTCGGGAACCTGGCACGGATGGGCGATGGGTACGGTAGGTAGAATAAGCAGCGAATGCAGTAAGTAGTAAGAATTATGCAAATTTATTTGAAGTACAAAGGCGGCAAACGCAGATGAGTATATAAAAATATGTACATTTGAGGAGCGGCGGACGCCGAGTTAAAGCAACTGAACAGAAGCTTGGGTGAACCCAAAAGTGAGTGAAAAGTTAAAGAAACATGTCCTTTTAAGGACGTGTTTGGCTACAGCTCCAGCTTGGGCGCAGTTTCTCCGCGTCCAAGCTAACTCCTGCAGCTAGATGCGATGCAGAAGATGCCTATGCGCACATAGACATTTTTCGCTCACATGCGTTTAGCATTGGGGCTGACTGCAGTGCCTATGCTAAGCATATGAGCGTCTTTAGCTAAAACTTCTTAGCTAGTCGTTTTTGCGTAACAAAAAGGACGCTAATTTTTGTGATAAGAGGTGCATGGAATGCACCAAAAATAGCCATGTGCTCGTTGAGCACATTTGGCGGAAGTTTATAGCTAGAGGGCCTACTGTAGCCCGCGTGCATAAAGAAATAAAATACAATGAAAACGAAACATAAAAATGCATGAAAAATATAAAAACGAACACAAAATGCATGTGCAGAAACAAAACAAACCCAAACATGAATGAGTAGTAAACAAAACATGGAGAAAATAAAATGTTGACATGATTTGGATCACGTGACGTTGGGGAAATTGAGCGGCCCGTGACACTGTCCATGCCACTGTATCCTCATCATAGCCATACCACCAAACGCATGCTTGGCCTGTTCTCGGCTATGGGGCCCACTGCCACATCTCCATTGAGTACGTGATCAAACCTTGTAACGTTCCTGTTGAGTCATTGTCATCTCTACGACACTGAGGACTTGCTTATGTTCTGGCCAACATTCTGCTCCATAGAGCCGAATGGAGCAGCCGCCACTTTTGTAAATCTTGGCCTTGAGGCGAACACGCATCTGAGGGTCACATAGGGTGTGTGTAACTTGGTGTCATGGGAACCGTGCCACACTCGCACAGGCTGTGGCATCTTGTGGTCATCTTTGCAGTGTTGATGGTTCCTCCTGTTTGGTGGCACTCTCCATATACTCGGTCTTCTTGATATTCAGCTGCATTTTGCTTCTCATCTAACCTGGCTCTTGGCTGATTCGTTTGGCATTGAAGTAGCGGATGGTCTACCTCTGCCTGGAAGACATCCTTGGCATAATGCAATGGCCATGGGTGCAGGGCTTTGAGGGGGCCAATAGGGTCATTGCTTGATGTATGGCAACATTGATAGCAAAGTGTGGTGATGGGCATCCGACAGTGCTGGTAACATTGTGGTAGAGCAGCTTGATTGACCGAATGCAGGTCTCAGGGATATTGTGAGTGCCATATAAGCTCAGTCGAATGCCTTCTGCATAACATCCAAGAATACCATGTGAATGGGCTGCTTGTTCTTCTCTCAATGTTTCTCCAGGAGTAGACCGGATAGCGTCCGTCATTCCCGATCCTTCAACAAAGCATTGCTGCATTCCCATCCCTGAAAAAAAATTTATTTTTGAAGTTTTAAATTATGGCAACTCAGGGAGGTTGCCTGCAGGTGTGATTTGAAACGTTCATAGTAGACCATTGAAGGGTGATTACTGTAGCTTTCAGATTTGCTAGATGGCACTGTGCGTGTTTTCCACTTACATTTTAGTGGTGTATACTCATTTCGCCCATAATAGCAAAAAATTATCAAATTTGGTGCAAAAATTCCTTCATTCGACAAATGTAGACACCGGATATTTAGGTGCAAAAAAGCATGGAAAAAGGTTCAAAAAAATTCTCGAATTAGGTGCTATATTGGGTGCAGAAAATGTCTCCATTTGACAAGTGTAGAGATTACATTTTTGGGTGCAAAAAAATTTCAAATTAGGTGAGAAAAATTTAACCATTTGGCAAGTGTAGACACCGGATTTTTAGGTGCAAAATATTGCTATATTAGGCGCTGAAAAAGGCCCAGAAAATTTTCAAATTAGGTGCCAAATTAAGTGCAAAAAATCTCTCCATTTCACAAGTGACCGCATTTTTAGGTGCAAAAAATTGGCAGATTAGCCGCCTGAAAAGAGTGCGAAAAGCTTTTGAATTAGGTGCCAAAAATATCTTCATTTTACAAGTGTAGAGATAGCATTTTTAGGTGCAAAAAAAATTTAGATTAGGTGCTATATTGGGTGCAAAAACTTTCTTCATTTTACAAGTGTAGAGACCCCATTTTTAGGTGCAAAAAATGATAGATTAGGTACTGAAAAAAGTGGAAAAAACTATAAATTGGGTGCAATATTAGGTGCAAAAAATTTCTTCATTTGACAATTGTAGGGAGCGGATTTTTAAGTGCGAAAAATTGATAGATTAGATGCTGAAAAAGGTGCCAAAATTTTTAAAATAGGTGCAATATTAGGTGCAAAAAGTCTGTCCATTTGACAAGTGTAGAGATAGGATTTTTAGGTGCAAAAAATGATAGATTAGATGCAGAAAAAGATGGGAAAAATTTTCAAATTTGTCGCAATATGACGTGCAAATAATCTGCTCATTTGGCAAGTGTAGACACCGGATTTTCACGCACAAAAAACTGCCAGATTTGGTGCTGAAAACGGTGCAGAAAATTTTCAAATTAGGTCCGAAATTAAGTGCAAAAAATCTTTTCATTTCACAACTGAAGTGCAAAAAATGATAGATTATCTGCTGAAACACATTTAAACAAATTCTTAAAATAGAATAAACATTAGGTGCGAGCAATCTCTGTAATCGACAAGTGTAGACACTGGATTTTTAGGTGCAAAAAGTTGCCATGTAAGGTGCTGAAAAGGTGCAAACAATTTTTAAATTAGGTGCATTATTGCGTGCAAAAAATCTGTCCATAGAGATCGCAATTTTAGGTGCGAAAAATTGGCAAATTGGGTGCTGAAAAAACGTGGAAATAATTTCCAAATGGGTGCGAAGCTGAGTGCCAAAAAATCTCTTCCTTGGACTAGTGTAAAGACCAGATTTCCAAGTACTAAAAATTGGCAGAATATGCACTGAAAAAAGTGGAAAAATTTTGAATCAGGTACAATATTAGGTGCAAAAAATCCCATTTGACAAGTGTGGAGACCGTATTTTAAGGTGCAAAGAATTGGCAGATTAGGTGCTGAAGAAGGTATGTAAAAGTTTTTTTAAAATTAATTGCGATATTGGGTCGTTCCAGGGTCTAATGGTTTAACAGTTTTACGTACAAAAATTTGTAACATTTAAGGAAAATTAGTAACATTTTTGTAAAAAAAAATTCAAACATGAGACCACCAAGATCTGAAGGTTTGGGGGTTTTATGGTGTTTTAAGCACAAAAAAATCGAAAAAATTTTTAAAAACCTGTAAAAAGTTAGAATTTTGTGGTCTGAGGCAATTGTTAAACATTCGATCATAGTTTCTACATGGAAGTAGAATTTTACATGTTGAAGGTTCAGGCGTATTTTTATATGGAAGTAGAATTTAACACATTGAGGCTCTGATCGTAGTTTCTAAACCTCTGTGTTGCGCTGCACGACCATGTTTCTACAGCCCATGTATCGCCCCGCACAGTTAAGGTGGCAAACTTTAATGTCTATCTTTTGTACAGGGGTATCTTTTGTGTACCCCCTGTATGGGCCCGTATAACTACTAAGGCGTTACTTTCTAGTGTGATGCAGAATTTTGAACATTAAAGCTCCAGGCGTACTTTCTACATGATGTGGAATTTCATGTTAAAGCTTCAGGTGTACTTTCAACACTCCTGTATTATCCCAGCATGTTGTACAGATCTGGATAATATTAGACAGTCGACTATACTTTCTATACCCCTGTACCACCTTGCTATAGGTGGCAAGCTTTAGAGCCTATAATTTTTACTAGAAAATGTGAAAAAATCAGAGGCAAATATGGCGGGAAAGTATATGGGCTTAGGCTTAAGCTTAGGCTTAGGCTTAGGAAGTGGTTAAATAGGCATGTACATGGTGTACTCAAAAGACACCCATGTACATAGCATAGGCATCAAAGTTTACCACCTTAACTGTGCGGGGCTATACAAGGCATGTAGAAAGTATAGTCAATGATCCGAAATCGTCTAATGGTGAGGAAATCAGCCCTAAATGCTGGTAACTCAGGTTCGATCCCTGGCTACACCCTATTTTCCAAATTTATTTCAACTCCCAAAAATTCCATATAGTTTTCATTTCTAGAAAGTCAGCAACATCACTGGTCATGTTAGGCTGCTGTGCGGTCAAGACGATGTAACTGACCTTTGGATTTATACAAAGAAGCTGCAACAGTTCTGAACACAGGGTAACAAAATTCAACAAACCAAAACTCTCTCGCATGGTTCACCAAACCTCAGGCAGAACACCTTGCATGTACCTCAGGAGCTCCTACCCGAGTCTCCAATCCTGAACTTAAAAAACCCTTCCTCTGTGCTCACAAAACATTACAAGTTACCATGTAAGCGTTGTATTGGGAAAACAAAGTGACATCGTCAAAAAAATAATAAAATGATATGACAATAGACAGTGACACTCTCATAACAATTTTCAATAATAACAAAAAACCAAAGACAGGCAAAACAATGGCATTACAAATCCATGCAAATTTGTCTTCTTTCTTGCCACTTTTGGCCATGTCCACCCCCTGCGCGCGGATGCCGGAAGCTGAACACCTGCACCCACAGTAACTCCAACAGTCAGTAGTTCAAAGCACCAGATACGCTGCTACTTGTCAAAGGTTGTAGGTTCACGACCACCAAGCATTGGAGTTGTATGCTAAGAATTGTAGCCAAGGGGAGCACCTTAATTTGGGTTCATGTCGTGGTGTGGTGGTCTAGCCGTGAAGATATCAGCCCAGAATGCCGGTAACCCAGGTTCAACTCTTGGCTACACCCTATTTTTCAAATTTATTTCCACTCTGAAAATTCCATATAATTTTCATTTCTAGATAGAAACAGTAGACTGTTAAGGTCAACAAGAGAAGTGGCAAGAAGAATTTTTTCAAATTTGATACCAAATTTTAAAATTTTTTATTTTTACATATTTTTCTTATACCTATATTTTTTCCTTTTTAATCTTTTTTAGAAAACAGGTATTAACACCTGTTTTGCACAATACATTGGCCGGAACTTGGTATTTTTCACCCAATTATATCTTCTTCTTCATGCATTTATTTCTCAAAATAGATTTATACCCATTGGAAAATGATACATTCTTAAAATAGATTTTCTTCAACAATAATGTCTTTTAATCAAATAATATCAAAGATCAAATCAGTGTTCAGTTGAATATTTTATCATCTTGTGAGTATGAAGTGCCTTTTCGTCTCCTTCCTTCTATTTTTCATCGTAAGTAGAGAAATTATACTTTTCAAAATGATATTTTATATATCGTCATCACGCAGATACTATCAACGTTTGTTACGACAGCACAAAAACGCACCGCCAAAGTTCCAAGGCCACGTGGAAAAGGCCCAAATAATCGATCAAAACTAGGTTCAACAACAACATCAGCTAGTAAGTTTGTTCGAAATTTAGTGCGTTTCTACTGATTTAGGCACTTTTCCTCGTTTTGGCAAAAAGTGAATGTTGCCCGCAGGTTTGGACTGAATCGGTTAAAGCAGACCACTCATAGCAGTTACTGTAGCTAGATTTGGTAGATGTACGGTGAGCAACCAACGCCATTCACTTATTCAGGCACTTTTCCTTACTTTTGGCAAAAAGTGAATGTTGGCTGCAGGTTTGGACTGAATCGGCTAAACTGGACCACTCATAGTAGTTACTGTAGCTTGGTAGATTTGCAGCGAGCACACAATGTCGTTCACTGATTCAGGCGCTTTTCCTTACTTTTGACAAAAGTGAATGTTGGCTGCAGGTTTGAACTGAATCGGCTAAAGCAGACCACTCATGGTAATTACTGTAGCCAGATTTGGTAGATTTGCAGCGAGCACACAATGCCGTTCACTGATTCAGGTGCTTTTCCTTACTTTTGGCAAAAACTGAATGTTGGCTGCAGGTTTGGACTGAATCAGCTAAAGCAGACCACTCATGGTAATTACTGTAGCTAGATTTGGTGGATGTGCAGTGAGTAACCAATGCCATTCACTGATTCAGACACTTTTCCTTACTTTTGGCAAAAACTGAATGTTGGCTGCAGGTTTAGACTGAATCAGCTAAAGCAGACCACTCATGGTAATTACTGTAGCCAGATTTAGTGGATGTGCGGTGAGCAACCAACGCCATTCACTGATTCAGACACTTTTCCTTACTTTTGGCATAACGTGAATGCTGCCCACAGGTTTTGACTGGGTGGGCTAAAGCAGACCATTCACGCTACTTACTGTAGCTAGATTTTATGGACCTGCAGTGAGCATCCAACGTGGTTTAATGATTCAGGCGCTTTTCCTTACTTTTGGCAAAAAGTGAATGTTGCCCACAAGCTTTAACTGGAGTGGCTAAAGCAAACCATTCATGCTAATTACTGTACCTAAACTTGGTAGATGAATATGACGAGCAGTGAATGCCATTATTGATCTATGCACTTTTCTGTACTTTTGACAAAAAACTAATATTGCAAGCAGGTTTGCACTGCATCAGCTAAAGGAGATCGTTCATTATAGTTACTGTAGCTAGATTTAGTAAATAATATGGCTCTGATTTAGGTGCTTTTCCTAACTTTTGGCCAAAAGTGAATATCACCCGCAGGTTTTGACTGCATCGGCTAAAAGGACCATTTCTCGTAGTTACTGTAAGTAGATTACAGCGCGCACTTGCTTTTAGTCACTTCTTTTTTATTTTTGGTGCGCGATAGCCCCTTGTTTGTCTCATTTTTTCATTTGTTCACTTCAAAAATGGATGCTTTTCGCATAATTTGTAGCTAAAATTGTGCCGCCAAGGACCCAGCAGCTACCTATCTTAGTCAAATATACCAACACAAAACAATGCAAAGTTTTCCACGGTGAAAATCAGCAATACGTCAATTGTAAAAACCATGGTATTTGGGGTAGCTATTATTGGACGAATGACAAATTGGATCGATGTCTACTGATTGAATCAAATTCAAAAAAGTCACCGGTCGACATGTCGAATTGCAAATTTATCGAAAAACCAACTAGTAAGCAAAAATCTAAAATTTGATTTTAAATTTTTCTGTTATTTTTTTGTTTAGAATTTTTCTATTCTGTCAAAAAGAGGCAATGTTTACGATTAATAAAAGAAGGAACTTCTAAAATATATAACACCATGTTCGAATGCAGGCAAGGTACGAATGTGATAAAATATTTATATTTTTTAAATTTTAAAATTATAAATCGTTTTAAAAACTTTTTTGTATTGCAGATATAGTTGGTCTTGTGACAGTTCACATATGTAACAATGCCCAAAAAACAGTCAAATTTGGTGAGTCAATATTGTGTAAATTACTGTAAAATTATTCTTAAAATTTACAACTTTACATCTAGTTATGGACCAAAAATGTGATGGTAAATTTGCTATGTGTCAAAGTAATTTGAACATTCTATTTTCCTGGCCTATCACTTATCAACTTTAATATATTAGATTTGCACCATGAACAAGCGATAGTCAATGCCAAGGGTAAATTTTTAGATTTACTTTCAATGCATAGAATTTGTGGAACACTTTTCTCTTTTAAGATCACAAATACGAATCTAACTCAGATTATGCATATTTAAATTGTAACCTGGAAAAAATTCATTATGATCACGAGGCCCAAGATTGTAGACGTAAGTCAATATGAGGGAAATATGGCCCAGAAACTATGAAATGATTTTCGTGTTTAGAACAAGATAATGCTTTGAATGTCATTTGCCCCAAGGAATCTGTACAAGAGTTCACTTCAGGTATTCCTTTTACATAGATTTGAAGGTGTTGCATCTTTAATAGTGACTGTACTAAGCTGAAAATAGATTAGCCTTGGAAGCAAGCAAATAGCTAAGTCTAACTAACACAACATACAATAGTAATGTACTGAATAGTAAAATGACTAAGCAAAATAACACGGCTTATATACCATCACGGAATATTCTAGAACATTGTAAAAGATTCCGGGAAAATGGAAATTTACCTGCACATCTTATAACGTGATCATACTATAAGATATGTACCAGGAGTACTTTGATATTCAGAAAAGAAGTATTCTGTATACCGTCTCAAGAATTGTATGGACAAGAAGAAATATCTTTACAAAAGTGAGTTTTTTTCGTATTTTTTGACACCATTTTCAACAGGCTTCATCAATTTAGTAGTATCACCAGAAGATTGTGCAGCAAATTTCACGCACTGCTTAAGTATGGAAATGTTCATTCTTTGGGTTGTTATCTAGTATACAGGTAATTTCTTACAGGTATGACCAAACGAGAGTACAAAAAATTGGGGAAAGCAAAAACTGAGCAACGTGTTAGCAGACGCCTTATGCTGAATTGCGAAACGGAAAAATGCACCCGTAAGCTAGTTTTATAAAATGTCAAAAAAGGCTACATGCATCCCACCGTTGTGTAAATTTTGGGATTATTTTCGAAAGCCTACTTGATGAATAGCCATTTTTCTCTTGTTTAGACTGAAATGTATATGAATGAAAAAGTGACTTCTGTGACATCTCCCATTTTTTGCTTAGATAAGTAGTTATAGGGGTTAGTACAGGGGATACACAAAAGATAGCCATGTACAAAACATAGGCATCAAAGTATATCAGCTTAACTGTGCGGGCTGACGCATAGAAATTATGCTCGAAGAAATTCAACCCTGACACATTTTTTTACAAAACACAAAAAAATTTATTCAATAGTGCTCTGAAATCAATGCTTAAGCATAGGGAATTATAAAAAAAATGTCCTGAATATGTAAAAATTGTTTCCTTTGTAAAAAATGAATAAAACTTAGATTCTAGGAGTTGCATTACAACTTTTTGGAGAGACATTACATCATCAATTTTAAGGTTCAAGGTGGCTGAGGTGTACTTAATTTTAGCTCTTAAACCTTTAAACATACACTATCAGATGAAACTAGCCCTCAAAAGTTCACATTTGAGATGTGTCGTGGAGGTGTCCAGGTGGCGTCTTTTTTGGGAGTGTTATATTTTACTTCGTGTCGGGGGTTTGAGAGAGGAGGCAGGAGTGGGATTCCAGAATTCGTCCTTAATACACGTATTTCCAACACCCACGCTTACCCGATTAGATACTTAATTAATATACTTAAACCTGACAATAATTACCCACAGACTAAGGAAAACTGATTCCTTAATCCGTCTCCCAATTAAATATGAAAAGATAAGGAGAATTATCTCCAAGTTTACCAGTCACAAAGAAAAACACCAACAGGCTGGGCGCACAGGGAGGCAGGCGAGTATGCAAAACATATAACAATTTTTATAACAATAATGATGATAATAATGAGAGAGCCGAAATGCACGCGTGCTGATATGTGCTACAGTAAGACGTCTCTCAATGGTCCGTGTCGCTCACTCCACATTATACCTGCGGGCCTCTTTTGAAAATCGACAAAAGATATGAATATACAACAAATCGCCAGAAATACACTACAACAGGAGGGCCAAGTGTGCCAATTGCGTCTCGGAAGTGTCCTGGAAGCATGGGGCATAGATGGTTAATTTCACGTGGTAGTGTGCTTTCTACATGGAAGTCAAGTATTAGTAAAAATAAAAATCATCGGAAAGCCTGTCTTGGAAAAATTCCAAGGGGAGTGTTTGACAATTTTTTTCGGGCCAGGTTTGCATATAGAACGGTTTACGCTCCACCTACGCCTCATATCAGCAAGTATTCAAAGTTCAAAAAAGATTAGCCTTGGGATAATTGATAATCCAACCAGAATGCTAGCAGCTAAATAGCTAAGTTTAATAAGGCTAACTAACACAATATCAAAGTACTAAATAGTACAATAAATAAATGAACACACAAAACAACACAGCTTATATACTATCACGGAAAATCAGCGAATGTTCTAGAACATTGTAGAATACACATGAACAGAATATTATAGAATATTGCGGAAGGTTCTAGAACTTTGCAGCAAAATGATGTACATGAAATGCACCTGCACATATTATTATGTGATATGCATCACTTGACTTGCACATCATCTATTCCATTAGCTCTTTGAAATTTTATTCCAGGTATTGGCAAATTTGACACTTACTGTTCGACAGTAGAAGAGTGGAGACAATTTTTGAAATCAAGTAATTCAAGCCACAAGTCGCATTTTTTGTCCCAAACTTTTCAGATTTGATTCTTTTTACTAGCGTATCCCGATATTAATGTCGCATCTTATCCTTTTTGTAATACACACAATATGATCTACAAAGGTAAATTATCAAATTTTATTTATTTATATTTGAATTTTTTACTTAAAACAGAAGTGGATAGTTGCGAGGGACAAAAACCTTGTTCCAGTAAGGCTTTAAATTTTGTCAAATTTAAAACACGGATAATATAAATTGGTGTTTTAGCTTACAATTATTGGAAAGCCAAAAAGATGATAAATTGTAAAATTTTACAATTTTAGAATTTTTAAAATTTAATAGATACATTTTCTAGATGATCAATACAAATTAGCGGCGCAATATAGCAAGGAGGTCTTGACACCTTTGTCCTGCTCGGATCGCGTTACTTGCGATGGTAAGATATCTCTTATTTATATAGCCTGGTTATGATTATAAAATAATTTTTTAAGAAATTGGTGAAAATAGCCTCCAACAAATAACTACGTATTGTTACGGTCGTCTAGTCAAAACTTTAAGTAAGGCTCTGGCCACGCCCCTTGGCCCCAAAAAGGTCATCAAACACCCCCCTGAACTTTTTTCAAGACAAGATTTTTGTGCATATTTTATATGAAAAACAAGCTTTCTGAATATTTTTTGTTCACCAACCCCCTCTATGCCCCTGGCTCAAAGGATCCAAGCAGCCCTTCCTGGAAAATTCTTGCCATGCATTGGGGAACCATAATTATTTATAAAATTATTTTGAAGCTCACGTAAAACTAGCAGTCTACTCAGTTTGCGGTCCAAATACGGATGATAAACGCTATAGTAAGTTTTTTTCAGGAATCAGTTTTTCATAACCTTAAACAATTTTTCTCGAAATTTGAAAAAATTTAAATTTTTTTTCAGAATTTTTGGAAAATTTAAATTTTTCCCAAAAATTTTGGAAAATTTTGATTTTTTTCAAAGTTATAGGAAAATTTAAATTTTTTCAACTTTTCAGAAAATTTAAATCTTTTTGAAAATTTTAGAAAATTCTAATTTTTTTCAAATTTTTAGAAAATTTAAATTTTTTCCAAAATTTTGGGCAATTTAAATTTTTTTCAAAGTTATAGGAAAATTTAAATTTTTTCAACTTTTCAGAAAATTTAAATCTTTTTGAAAATTTTAGAAAATTCTAATTTTTTTCAAATTTTTAAAAAATTTAAATTTTTCAAAATTTTAGACAATTTAAATTTTTTTCAAAATTTTAGACAATTTAAGTTTTTTCGAATTTTTGGAAAATTTAAATTTTTTTCAAAATTTTAGACGATTTAAATTTTTTTCAGAATTTTTGGAAAATTTTAATTTTTTCCAGAATTTCAGAAAATTTAAATTTCTTTCGAAGTTTTAGAAAATTTAAATTTCTTTCAAAGTTTTGGAAAACTTAAATTTTTTCAAAATTTTAGACAATTTAAATTTTTTTCAAAGTTATAGGAAAATTTAAATTTTTTCAACTTTTCAGAAAATTTAAATCATTTTGAAAATTTTTGAAAATTTTAATTTTTTTCAAAATTTCAGAAAATTTAAATTTCTTTCAAAATTTTAGACAATTTAAGTTTTTTTCAAATTTTTAGAAAATTTAAATTTTTTTCAAAATTTTAAAAAATTTAAATTTTTCAACTTTTGATTATTTTTAATTTTATTATTAATTGCAGAAGAAATAGATTATTGCGCCGGTTACAGGACGTGCAAGCGTAATTTTTTTTTTTGTATATAATATGTGATTTTATTTCATTCTTTTTTTTTTTGTAGTGTTCCCTCGACGACAAGCCCGAGAACTACTAGCATGTAAATTTGTGTAGAAATCATGCAAAATTTGGAAATTTTTCAGCTCCGAAAAACAATATGGAAAAAATTGCAAAAAAACAAAGTGTAAAAACTTGAAAAAAAGTTTACAAAAATTGCACGAAAAAGCGAAAAATGGTTTAAAAAAGTAAAAACATTGCAAAAAAGACAAAAAGTGCAACAAATTGTAAAAATACAAAAAGGGTGAAAAATTGACAAAAAAGTGTAAAAAATTGTAAAAAATATAAAAAGTGCGAAAAATTGCCAAAAAAAACGGGAAGTGAGAAAAAATTTCAAAAAAAAACCAAAAATTGTGAAAATTGACAAAAAAAAGTATAGGAAATTGTAAAAAAAGTGCGAAAAATCGTGAAAAACAAAGAGTGTGAAAAAATGCAGAAAAAATTGGAAAAATAGTAAAACACAAAAAGTGTAAAAAATTGGAAAGAACAAAAAAGTTATAAAATTGCAAAAAATGCAAAGTGAGAAAAAAACAAAAAGTGTAAAAAATTGTAAAAAAACAAAAATTGTGAAAAATCGACAAAATAAATTGACAAGAAATTGTTTAAAAATTGCGGAAACAAATAGGAAAAATAGCAAAAAACAAAAAGTGTGAAACAATTGCAAAAAACAGAAAGTGTAAAAATTACAAAAAAAACAAAAAGTGTGAAAAATTGAGAAAAAAGTGTAAAAATTGTAAAAAAGAAAAAATGTTAAAAATTGTAAAAAACAGAAAGTGAAGAAAGACAGGAAGTGTAACAGAATTGTGAAATAACAATAATCGTAAAAAATCGTGAAAAAACAAAAATTGTTAAAAATTGGGAAAAAAAACGTTAAAAAATTTCAAAAAAATGCAAAGTAAGAAAAAAGTGAAAAAAACAAAAAGTGTAAAAAATTGCAGAAAAAAGAAAAAGTGCGAAAAATTGACAAAAAAGTGTGAAAAATTGTAAAAAAAGAAAAATTGTGAAAAATTGACAAAAAAAAGTCCAAGAAATTGTTTAAAAATTGCGGAAAAAAATGGAAAAATAGTAAAAAACAAAAAGTGTGAAACAATTGCAAAAAACAAAAAGTGTAAAAAATTACAGAAAAAAACAAAAAGTGTGAAAAATTGATAAAAAAAAGTGTAAAAAATTGTACAAAAGAAAAAGTGTTAAAAATTGTAAAAAGTAGAAAGTGAAGGAAGACAGAAAGTGTAACAGAATTGTGAAATAACAATAATCGTAAAAAATCGTGAAAAAACAAAAATTGTTAAAAATTGGGGAAAAAAACGTTAAAAAATTTCAAAAAAATGCAAAGTAAGAAAAAAGTGAAAAAAACAAAAAGTGTAAAAAATTGCGGAAAAAAAGAAAAAGTGCGAAAAATTGACAAAAAAGTGTAAAAAGTTGTCAAAAAAGAAAAAATGCGAAAAAATCGTGAAAAACAAAAAGTAACTGGTAAAATGTGAAAATAATTTGCAAATTTTTTAGCTCCGAAAAATAATATGGAGAAGATGAAATTCGTCCATTGTTACGACGACAAATGTTCCTCCGACGGTTTGTCGATATGAAAAACTTTCTGCTACAGTATCCAAAATTTTTTTCTTCAGATGACATAGATGAGAGAAACGCCAATGCCGTTTGTGATAAATGACATGCTTTTGCTATTTTATGGATGATGTTACTATTTCTGACTTAGAGTTGAGTAGTGATATATGTCTGAAACAGCCAAAACACTATGGATGCTTTTTTGTCTTATATTTTGAGTTTTTTCACATTTTCTATTTTTTTGTAATAGAGGTCAGTGCAAAAAGGTGCTAAGTGACATTTTTTCAATATTTAGTTATATATACCGTTGGAATCAAGCGTTCAAAGATCTATCTAATGGTGTTATTTTCAATGCAATATCTCTATTTTTGATTGAGATACTCAGTGCAAAAAGGTGCTAAGTACATAAAATTTTTCGTTTTCATATGCAAAAAGGTGCCAAGTGAAAAAAGGCACTTAGCACCTTTTTGCATGTTAAATATTTTTTTTCCTGTCACTTAGCACCATTTTGTTAACAAGTTATAATATTAATTTTTCACTTATTACTGTGACTGTTGTTTTTAAAGTTTTCACATATTACCAAATAAATATATTTCATCGATAATGAGTCGTTTGACGTTTTCCCAAGCAATGAACAATGTTTTGGAGGAGGAATCATCTGATGAAGACCTTCCTCTTTTATCTTTACGCAAAACGTTATATGGAAATAATACAAATTCTCCTGATCAGTCGTCGATAACGAGCCAAATTGTTGAAAATCTGAAAGCGACAACCGAATTCATTCGTAAGTCGAGAATTTGAGTTCCAAACGTGTATTGGCTAAATGTTATAAAATTTAATTTTTCTATTGTAGTGCAGTCGGATTCTGAATCAACGTCAAGTGAATCTTCTAAACAGGACCCTACTTACCACGACGATTCAGGTAAACATTTGGCTAGCGTGGAATGACTTCATATGTGAATAAGTCGATTATGAATATTTTTTAGATTTGTTCCGTTTTTAGATGACGACGCCGTACGCTCGCAGTCTATCGAGCGAGAAGATGCCGATTCGATTAACTTGTCATATACACCCCTGACTCCTATCGCTGGTGAAGAACAGAAAAATGAAGAGTCGTTGGTGCAATGATCAAGTCGCAGAAGGTCGAGAAACGGCGACGGTTGGAGTCGTAATGTGGTGAAAAAGTGCCGACAAAAAGGCGAATCGTATGTCAATCATAAGGGTAAAAATATTATGATTTCGGTCCCTTACTCGTATTTACAAGTTATCCTTCTCAATACTTCGAAGGCGTGAGAATCGCTGCAAAAGCCCCTACACTTGATGGTCTCTTATGCAACGTCATGTGCAGGTTTGCCTGCGCCGAAAAACTTGACAGAAAAGAAAGAAAAGCTATATTTGAACATTTCCATTCGATTGGATGAGAGGAAAAAGATTTAGTTTTGTTTCACGGCATTAGTGGCCAGAAGCCAAATAGAGTCAAAAATAAAATGAAACCCGTCAGAAAAATGTCGTTTCAGTTTTCGGTAAACATGGATGGCAGTAAAGTACGCGTTTGCAAAGAGGCCTTTTGTAAACTTTACTGCATCAGTCGGAAAGTCGTCGGTCGTATTCAGTCCAATTTGCTCAGCGGAAAGAAAGGTATTTTTGCATTATTTTACAACGATAATAAAACGGTCTTTTGAATTTGTATATAAGTTCGGCTAAATTTTCTTTTGCTATTTAGGGCCGCTAAAGACTATTACAGGTTGCCACTCGAACCGTCCGAATCGGATTAGTGAGTGTCGACGTACCTTTTTGAAAAACCATATCGCTAGTTTTCCGGCCGATTCGTCCCACTATTCACGGTACAAAAATCCGAATTGTAAAATTTGAATTCTACGTTGACTATCCCGAAAATGTACGCACTTTACGTTGAGAAATGTAAAGAAGAAAATGTGAAGCCTGTTTCGTCGTCATTTTACCATAACTTTTTTGTAACGGAATTCAATTTGGGATTCGGGCATCCCAGGACGGATGTTTGCTCGAAGTGTAGTGCCAATGAAGTTGACGACGAACATGTGGCGTCTTACTAAATCGCCATGGAAACGTTGTCCAACGATAGAAGGCGCGCAAAAAGCGAAGATGGTTTGGCATTCATTACTTTCGACCTTCAAAAGACCCTCCCGTTGCCTAAAATTCCGACATCAATAGCTTTTTATTTGCGCCAATTATGGTTTCACAATTTGGGCATTCATTACGCGAGCAAAAACGAAGAAAATGGTTACATGTTCAATTGGACGGAAAACCAAGCTGGTAGGGGCTGTGAAGAAGTCGTGTCGGGTCTGTTGGCGTTTTTTGATATTGAAGGTAACCTGTGCTGTGCTTTATTTTTTCATTGAAATTTATTATATTTTTATTTTCAGCAAAGCAAGAGGAGCTTTTAGCCTGGTCGGATTCATGTTGTGGTCAAAACAAAAATTTTGTGGTCGTTTGTTTTTGGCAGTATCTAGTTGCTTCACGGTAATTTCTTTAAAAACTGTAGTTATCCAAAAAAGTTGAATAATACATTGTATTTTTAAGTCGATTCAAATGTGTCGAACACAAATTTCCAGAAGTGGGTCATAGCTTCATGGATTCAGACCGTGATTTTGCGTTGATTGAAAAGAACGTGCGAAAAGTCGAATCGGTTTATAGTGCGAGTGACTACTGCTCAATCATTTCAAAGTGCAAGTTGAAGAAGCCTTTCGTCGTCCAAGACATATCGGGTATTGATGAATTGTAAATTTTAGCCATGATGTAATAGGCATATTAAACACATTACATAATCAAGCTTTTCTGAATTTTTAGACGGTTTGATCAAGGCCAAAGACTTGCCACGGGTTTTACGGCTGACAAAGAAAACGAAGAACACAAAGGACGAAAAAATCAATTTTCGAGGAATACGATGGATCAGAATACGAAAATTTGGATTTTACGAATATAAGCATGATTTCGACGCGACTTCTGAATGGTTCGAAGTTGACATACGTGGTGAGTTTGTCAATATATTTGAAATTCGATAGAAAAACCAAACGAATATATTTAGGCCGTCGATTCGATGAGAATATTTGTTCAGTCGTGAACATTGAGTCTTTGCACAAACCTCCTGGCCAAGCAGTCAATCAATTGAAGCTAGAAGATTTGAAAAAACAACTTGATTTTGTCCCTCGCGTGTATCGAGGATTTTACGAAAATTTGGTTGCCGTTGCTGAGAGCGACGAATCCGATGAAGAGGAATTTTGATGTTTTCCGGTTTTGTCATTTATAGTCCTCAAAGTGCAATTGAAATCGAGTTTTTCACTTTGTTATATTGGTATTTACGTTATACTGTTTACGAACAGAGCTTTTTGTCTGAGCTTATCGTTGTTAACCGAAAATAAACTATACTTTGTTGCACTTAACACTATTACTCTTCTGGATTCCATAAAAATTCATATGCAAAAAGGTGCTAAGTGGGGAATTTCATGACGTCACACCCCAAATATACATTTTCGAGTAGCCAAAATTTTCCTCATATGAGATCTGGAAAATATGAATGATATCCCGAAGTTACAGATTTTTGCGATGCCGAGAAAAAAATCGGCAAGGGAAAATATGTTTTTTGCGTTTTTCTCGAATTCTGTTTTTTTGTAATTTTCTTTGTGTTTTTTGTATTTTTGTTGTTGTTTTTTTTGTCTTTTTGTAATTCTGTTTTTTTAGCATTTCAGTAATTTCAGTACTATTTTCACCTTTCCAGTTCACTTTTTAAATTTTTTGTAGTTATTTTCCTCGTTTTTTTGTTTTTTTCCACAGTTTTCTCATTTTCAGTTTTTTTTTTGTTTTTTTGCAATTCTTTTTTAAACATTTTAGTCATTCTTATGCTATTTTCACCTTCCGTGGTTATTTTTTTAGTTTTTGTAGTTATTTACTTCTTTTTAGTCTTATTTCTTTTTGTTTTTTTCTTTTTTGTCATTTTTTACATGTTTTTGTAATTTTACTTTTTTAACATTTCAGTCGTTGCTACTTTTACTATTCTGGTTATTTTTTTTATTATTTTCGGCTTTTTCTTTTTGTTTTATCTCCTTGGTTTTGTCATTTTCCAATTTTTTTCTGTTTTTCCAATTTTTTTTTAGAAGTTTGATCATTCTAATACTATTTTTGACATTCTTGTTAATTTTTTTATATTTTTGTTGTTATTTTCTGCTTTTTGTCTTATTTCTTTGGGGTTTTCACCTTTTTGTTGCTCACGTTATTTTGTTCCTTGTAATTTTCTTTTTTTTTTGTTTTTTGTAGTTTTGTTTTTTAGCATTTCAGTCATTTCAAAATTATTTTCATCTTTCCCCCTCATTTTTTCAAATTTTTGAAGTTACTTTCTGCATTTTTTCCTTATATTTTTAGTTTTTTCACATTTTTCTCAATTTTCCAGCTTTTTTTGTTTTTTTTTGCAATTCTGTTTTTTTAACATTTTTGTCATTTCAATACTATTTTACCTTTCGTGCTTATTTTTTTAGATTTCTGTAGTTACTTTCTGTTTTTTTGTCGTTTTTTTAGTTTTTTCTTATTTCTGTCATTTTTTACATTTTTTCGTTTCTTTGTCATTTTGCATTTTTAGCATTTTTTCATATTAATGTTATTTTCACCATCCCTGCATTTTTAAAAAATTCCTGTACTTATTTTATGCTTTTTCTCTTATTTCAATGGTTTCTACACATTTTTCCCATTTTTAACTTTTTGGTTTCTTTTTGATTTTGTTTGTTTTTGTAATTTTGATTTTTTAAATATTTCAGTCATTCTAATAATATTCACAGAAATTTTGCTGATTTTTTAATTTTTGTAGTTACTTTGTGCTCTTTTTTTATTCTCTACATTTTTGTGGTTTTCACATTTTTTGTTTTTTTTGTATTTTTTTTTATTCCATAGTTTATTTTTTGTGGTTTTGTTTTTTAACATCTTAGTCATTCTAATACTAATTATAGCATTCCTGCTGGTTTTTTTTCGTTTTTGTAGTTATTTTCTCCTTTTTGTCTTATCTCTTTGGTTTTTTCGCCTTTTTCTCATTTTTCGATTTTTTTGTTTCTTTGTAATTTTGTTTTTTCTTGCTTTTTTCATAGATTTTCTTTTTATAGCGTTCTTGTGATTTCAATACTATTTTTACTTTTCTTACTTATTTTTTTAATTTTTGTACTTATTTTGTGCTTTTTTTGTATTTTTTTAGTTTTTCGTCATTTTTTTACATTTTTTGTTTTTTTCGAAATTTTCGTAACCGTTTTTTCGTTTTTTTCAACGTTTTTTGTCATTGCTATATTTATTTCTTTTTTCATAAGTTTTTTCACATTTTTTGTAATATTTTTACATTTGGTTTTGTCAATTTCGCAATTTTTTTTTATTTTGGTCTTTTTTGTTTCTTTTGTAGGTTTTATGCTTTAGTCTGAAATTTTCGTAGTCTTTTTGTGCTATTTTGCCTATGTTTTGGGTTTATTATTTTTTTGTCGTTTTTCAAGTTTTTTTGGCTTTTACACTTCAATTTTTTTGTTGCTTTTTTATTTATTTTTTGCATAATAGTCATTTTCAATATTATTTTTTTATTGCGGCTTATTTTTTAAAAAAATTTTCTAGTTTTTTTGGTTTTTTTTGTTATTCTTTTGCTTTTTCAAATTTCCGTCTTTTTTCCAGATTTTCCTTTTTTTTACCCTTTGTGTTTCGTAAATTTTTTTTACACTGTTTGTTTTTGTGCAACTTTTTACACTTTAGGTTTCTTACTATTTTCCCACACTTCATCTTTTTTTACAATTTTTCACACTTTTTCTCAGTTTATCACATTTTGGGTTTTTTTGCAGTTTTTTTACACCTAATGATTTTCAAACTTTTTTACATTTTTTGTTTTTTACCATTTTTCACAATCTTTGTTTTCTTTGCAATTTTCATGCCTATGTGCAAATTTTTACCTTTTTTGTTTTTGTGCAACTTTTTCTTTTTTTACAATTTTTATCATTTTAAACAGTTATTTGTTTTTTTTTGCACTTTTTGGTTTTTCACAAATTTTCATACTTTAATTTTTTTGAATTTTTGCACTTTATTTTCTAAAATTTTTCCAAGTTATCTATTTATTTCACAATTTTCTACATTTTTTATTTGTTTCTTTGCAATTTTTTACACTTCTCGTTCTTACCATTTTTAGTTTTTTTTTAAAAGTTCTCGAAACTTTTTTACAATTGTTTTAAACTCCTTGTTTTTTCATATTTTTGTACATTTTGTGTTTTTTCTTTAAGTTTTTTGCATTTTTAGCTTTTTTCCGTTTTTTTGTTTTTTCAGCCTTTTTCCGTTTTTTTCACTTTTTGTTTTCTTACAATTTTGGTTTTGCGCAATTTTTTTACACTTTTTGTTTTCCCAAATTTTCTGCACTGTTTCGGCTTTTGTCATTTCTTACAATCTTTATATTTTAGCAATTTTTTACACTTTTTCTTTTTTAAACTTTTTGTTTTTAACCATTTTTTCACATCTTTTCTCTTTTCGCAATTTTTTACACTATTTGTTTCGCCACAATTTTTGGGTTTTTGATCATTTTTTCACACTTTTAGTTCTTTACAGTTTTTTTACACTTTTGTTTTTTTGCATTTTTTGCACTTTGGGTGTTTTTTTACAATTTTTTTACTTTTTTCAATTTTTTACACTTTTTGTTGTGCTACAATTTTTGGGTTTTTTGATTTTTTTTCACACTTGTGTTCTTCACAGTTTTTTACACTTTTGGTTTTTTGCATTTTTTGCACTTTGTGTGTTGTTTTACAATTTTTTAACACTTCTTTTTTAACTATGTTTTTAGTCTTTTGTTTTTTCAGAAGTTTTTCTCTTTTTGTTTTTACAATTTTTTCACTTTTTTTCATTTTTTACACTTTTTGTTTTTTTTTTAATTTTCAACAATGTGCGTTTTTGGCCATTTTTCACTTTTTGTCCATTTAAAAGTTTTAATTTTTTTTGGATTTTCTACAGTTTTTGTCTTTTACAATTTTTTCACATATTTTGTTTTTAGCAATTTTTCCAGCTTCTCTTTTTTACACTTTTTGTTTTTAACCATCTTTTCACATCTTTCGTTTTTTTTCGCACTTTTTTACACTTTTTGTTTTGCTACAATTTTTGGGTTTTTTGATGATTTTTGTCACACTTTTGGTTCTCTACAGTTTTTTTACACTTTTGTTTTTTTTGCATTTTTTGCACTTTGGGTGTTTTTTACAATTTTTTCACTTTTTTCAATTTTTTACACTTTTTGTATTATCTAACAATTTTTTTCTCTTTCTGTTTCTGTACATATTTTACACTTTTAGTTTTTCAGCTAATACACGGCAACAATAGGCACAATGCAGAGGGCGCCTAAAAGATGAAGACAGCTGATGAACCCAGAAATGAGTGAAAATAGGACCCTGCGGGCTACAGTAAGACTTGGATGGAGTTTGCGACACCTAGGCCAAATTCTGCAGAGATAATGGTGCAGAAAGGGCCTGCTTAGGCTTAGGCTTAGGCTTAGGCTTAGGCTTAGGCTTAGGCTTAGGCTTAGGCTTAGGCTTAGGCTTAGGCTTAGGCTTAGGCTTAGGCTTAGGCTTAGGCTTAGGCTTAGGCTTAGGCTTAGGCTTAGGCTTAGGCTTTGGCTCAGACCTAGTTCTTTATAGATAAAGCTGCAGAAAGGGCTTGCATGCACATAGGCACTTGTCCAGTTCGAATACATTTAGCATTGAGGCTGACTTAGTGCTGATGCTCATCATATGAACGTCTTTAGCTAAAGTTTTCAAAGCTACTTGTTTCCGTCAGCAAGAGCAAAGCTCACTTTGTTGACCCAAGGGGCGGCCCAAAATAGCTGTGAGTGTTGTATTTTAGAATTTTTGGGTGGTTCTGACCCATTTCTTGCCTCCTTGATCCGTGAGGTCGGAGGAAGGAGTGTAAAATCGGCAAGGGGAATTGTTATGCAGGAGAGATAGCCAGGGATCAACCTTAACGCCAGTGCTTCCCTGCGCCTGCCCTAAAGCTCGGAATGGTGAGAAGTCAAGAACAGAATACTACCCTCCCAAGAAATGCCTGACTAAAACTAGACACACTTTTTGGACAGAAATAAAACACTTTCCTAACTAAACATTTATTTATACAACTTACCTAAAAATCGCCCCTTTCAAAAATCTGACGTCTTACTAACATAAAAGCAACATGAATTATGCACAGGCGAAATTCTAGTTACAATATAAAAGGCGAGGCGCACAAGAATAATCAATAATATACACTGCTTAATTCACAAAATCCATCTTCTACAGTAACCGTCACGCTAGGTCAGGCCGGGCATGCTTGGATGTGTTGTACTTGCGGGCGTTTTTACAGAATTGACAAACTATTTAGAAAACCCTGGAAATCGATGCAAACTCACTACAACATGAGCATATAGTGCCTCTTGAAGGAAACTTTTAGCTAAATGGGCATACCATAGCCAGCACAGAATGAAACAGAATAGAGTAAAATAAATGACGGAGCAAAAACCGAAACCGAAATGCAAAAAATGATGAACGATCAGAAATAATAATAAAAATGACAAACGATTGAAGTAACAAAATATCAATGCCAGAAATGACGTGACTGTAACGACCAGTTCTTAGTGATACTTTACTTGATCCAAAGAACAGGGCGATGGTGGACAATGGGGGCGAATAACGAACACGTCAACTATAAGATAAATACGAAATCGACCATCCCTTTGCTCGTCGACAATACACAAAACAACGCTTGCAAATAACTCGCTTCCCTGCTTCAAAAATACGGCTTCTGTGGCCACTCCCCTGGCATCCCAGGAGGTCTTGTTTCCATCAATCTTCTCGGCCAATCGCAGCTTCTTGCTTCGTTCCTCTCGCTAGTTTGGTCACGCCTTCCAATGCTTTCCTAGTACTGTATGCTTTTCGTGTTTTCCCTATGATTACTTCCTACGGTGGACTTAGCCACGCCTCTGTGCTTCTGTGCATGCTTCTGTATACATGTTTTATGGGACCATCGCTACCATTCCACTTGAGACTAATGTCTGGTGGGGCTTTTACTTTTTACTGTTTACCATTTTTATGATAAATTAATGTAGCCATGGAATGTGTACTTTAGTGTAGGTTCTAGGGGACCAGCTGCCGATGTGCAAATTAATTGGGGCGTCTTAATTGGGTCAATAGCGGCTACTGGGGTGTGGAAGGATCAAAATAAAGTACTTCACATAAATTTACAGGAATGTTTAGATGTGAATCCCAAACACCCTTGAGACAGTAGATTAAGAAATGAAATAATATTCAATAAATGTATATCACATAGTGTACACTATATATTTACAGTACTGCATTAGCATGTACGTTGCATGATGTTGGTACTTTGATCAGCATGGAACAGTACAGACAAAGCTTTGGTGTGTAAAATTCAACCAGGACCCATTTTTTAGGAAACACATGATAACTTTGTCGTGAAATTGGGAGAAACGTGCTCAGAAAACAATGCTTAAGCATAGGGAGTGAACAAAAATCATGTCACAAACAGGAGCAAAACAGTTAGATTGTAGCGTTCTAGGAGTAACATTAAAATTTTAACATTAAAACTTTTTGGACTCAGCCGAGGCATACTTTCTACATAGAAGTTGAATGTTACCCATTAAACATTCGAGCATAGTTTCTACATGGAAGTTGAATTTTATGCATTAAAGCTTCAGGTGTACTTTCTACATCCCCTATATCCTGCTGCACAGTTGAGGTAGTACACTTTGACGCCTTTGTTTTGTATGCGAGTATCTTACAACACTAAAAGGTTGATCATCAACAGCAATAATTTGCGCAATTTGCTCAAATTGTTATGTTTATATCTCTGCTTAGGTCAAAAGACGTTACCAATATGACTCAAGTCCTATGGGCTTGTATCCAACTGGCTACCCTAGGTCACTCAAAGGAGCTTCCTATTAGCAATCAACTAAACACAGTGCAACAGTCCTTAAGCAGAAATAAACACAACCTTCAGTCACTAATAAGTAACTGGAAACTCTAACTCTTGCAATCGAAGGGCACTCAGGGTCTCCCCAGATGCCTCGTAAAGGTTTACACAAATAAACAGAACTCACTACAATAATATCCAAAGGAGCTGGGGCTTTACCTTGACTTTGGCTCCTGTGTAATGCGGCTCCCCCTTCCGCTTAATGTGCAAGTAATAATATAATAAATAATAAATAATACTAATAATAATATTATGTAAATTTGGGTGTCAGGCTGTCGAGGCTTGCCTTTACTAGGCGAAAAAGAACAATACAATATAAAACGGACAGGACTCGCCCATGACACACAAAAAGTACGAGAATGAATCCACATTTCTCTTTTTTGGTGGCATCGTAACTTTGTTGATTCACCAATTTTGCATAGATGTGGGATTGCTACTGCCATAAGCACATCCCCAACAAAATCTAGCTTTATTAAAAAATTAGCTCCTTGAAATTTTATTCCAGGTATTGGCAAATTTGACACTTACTGTTCGACAGTAGAAGAGTGGAGACAATTTTTGAAAAAAAGTAATTCAAGCCACAAGTCGCATTTTTTGTCCCACAATTTCTAAATTTGATTCTTTTTTCTAGTGTATCCCGATATTAATGTCGCATCTTATCCATTTTGTAATACACACAATATGATCTACAAAGGTAAATTTTCAAATTTGATTTTTTTATATTCGAATTTTTTACTTAAAACAGAGGTGGACAGTTGCGAGGGGCAAAAATCTTGTTCCAGTAAGGCTTTAAATTTTGTCAAATTTAAAACACGGATAATATAAATTGGTGTTTTAGCTTACAATTATTGGAAAGCCAAAAAGATGATAAATTGTAAAATTTTACAATTTTAAAATTTTTAAAATTTAATACATACATTTTCTAGATAATGTATACAAATTAGCGGCGCAATATAGTGAGGGGGTCTTGACACCTTTGTCCTGCTCGGATCGCGTTACTTGCGATGGTAAGCTATCTCTTATTTATATAGCCTGGTTATGATTATAAAATAATTTTTTAAGAAATTGGTGAAAATAGCCTCCAACAAATAACTACGTATTGTTACGGTCGTCTAATCTTAACTTTAAGTATGAACACTTCGCAGGCCCTGGCCACCCCCCTTGGCCCAAAAAATCATCAAACACCCCCCTGAACTTTTTTATAGACAGCTTTTCTCATTATTTTTGTGCATACTTTGTGTGAAAAACAAGCTTCCTGAACTTTTTTTGCTCACCAACCCCCTACCCTCCTGATTGAAAGAGTCCAAAGACCCTCCCCCCTGCAAAATTCTTGGCGAACAATTTATAATTATTTATAACATTTGTTTTTGAAGCTCACGTAAAACTAGCAGTCTACTCAGTTTGCGGTCCAAATACGGAGGATAAACGCTATAGTAAGTATTTTTATGGAATAAATTTTCTTATAATCTTTATTAATTTCTTTTCAAAATTCTAGAAAATTTAAGTTTTTTTCAAAGCTGAAGAAAATTTAAATTTATTCAATTTTTAGAAAATTTAAATTTTTTTGAAAATTTTGAAAAAAACAATTTTTTTCTAATTTTACAAAGTTTAAATTTTTCGTTTTTTTAGAATATTTGAATGTTTTCGAAAATTTTAAAAAATTTCAATTTTTTCCAAAATTTTAGACAATTTTAAATCTTTTTGAAAATGTTAGACCATTTATTTTTTTCAATTTTAGAAAATTTCAATTTTTTTACAAATTTTCAGAAAATTTAAATTTTTTTCAAAATTTTAGACAATTTAAATTTTTTTCAAAACTTTAGACAATTTGAGTTTTTTTCAAATTTTTAGAAAATTTAAATTTTTTTTCAAAATTTTAGGAGATTTAAATGTTTTTAATGTTTTAAAAAATTTAAATTTTTTTTAATTTTTCATCATTTATAATTTCATTATTAATTCCAGAAGAAATAGATTATTGCGCCAGTTACAAGACCTGCAAGCGTAACTTTTTTTATTTTTCTATATAATATGTAATTTTATTTCATTCTTTTTTTTTGTAGTGTTCCCTCGACGACAAGCCCGAGAACTACTAGCATGTAAATTTGTGTAGAAATCATGCAAAATTTGGAAATTTTTCAGCTCCGAAAAACAATATGGAAAAAATTGCAAAAAAACAAGGTGTAAAAACTTGAAAAAAGTTTACAAAAATTGCACGAAAAAGCAAAAATTGTGAAAAATGGTTTAAAAAAGTAAAAACATTGCAAAAAAGACAAAAAGTGCAACAAATTGTAAAGATATAAAAAGTGCGAAAAATAGACAAAAAAGTGTAGAAAATTGTAAAAAATATAAAAAGTGCGAAAAATTGCCAAAAAAATAGGAAGTGAGAAAAAATTTCAAAAAAAAACAAAAAATTGTGAAAATTGACAAAAAAAGTATAGGAAATTGTAAAAAAAGTGCGGAAAATCGTGAAAAACAAAGAGTGTGAAAAATTGCAGAAAAAATTGGAAAAATAGTAAAACACAAAAAGTGTAAAAAATTGGGAAGAACAAAAACGTTATAAAATTGCAAAAAATGCAAAGTGAGAAAAAAACAAAAAGTGTAAAAAATTGTAACAAAACAAAAATTGTGGAAAATTGACAAAAAAAGTGCAAGAAATTGTACAAAAATTGCGGAAAAAGCGTAAAAAAATGAGGAAACCAAAAACTGTAAAAAAACTGCAAAAAAAATTGAAAAAATAGTAAAACACAAAAAGTGTAAAAAATTGGAAAGAACAAAAACTTCATAAGATTGCAAAAAATGCAAAGTGAGAAAAAAACAAAAAGTGTAAAAAATTGTAAAAAAACAAAAATTGTGAAAAATTGACACAAAAAGTGCAAGAAATTGTAAAAAAAATGCGGAAAAAAGCGTAAAAAATTGAGGAAACCAAAAACTGTAAAAAAACTGCAAAAAAATTGGAAAAATAGTAAAACACAAAAAGTGTAAAAAAACTGCAAAAAAATTGGAAAAATAGTAAAACACAAAAAGTGTAAAAAATTGGAAAGAACAAAAACTTCATAAGATTGCAAAAAATGCAAAGTGAGGAAAAAACAAAAAGTGTAAAAAATTGTAAAAAAACAAAAATTGTGAAAAATCGACAAAAAAAGTGCAAGAAATTGTAAAAAAATTGAGGAAAGAAGCGTGAAAAATTGAGAAAACCAAAAACTGGGAAAAACTGCAAAAAAAATTTAAAAAATAGTAAAACAAAAAAAGTTTAAAAAATTGGAAAAACAAAAACTTCATAGGATTGCAAAAAATGCAAAGTGAGAAAAAAACAAAAAGTGTAAAAAATTGTAAAAAAACAAAAATTGTGAACAATTGACAAAAAAAGTGCAAGAAATTGTAAAAAAATGCGGAAAAAAGCGTAAAAAATTGAAAAAACCAAAAACTGTAAAAACTGCAAAAAAAATCGAAAAAATAGTAGAGCACAAAAAGTGTAAAAAATTGGAAAGAACAAAAACGTTATAAAATTGCAAAAAATGCAAACTGAGAAAAAAACAAAAAGTGTAAAAAATTGTAAAAAAACAAAAATTGTGAACATTTGACAAAAAAAAAGTGCAAGAAATTGTAAAAAAAATGCGGAAAAAAGCGTAAAAAATTGAGAAAACCAAAAACTGTAAAAAACTGCAAAAAAATTGAAAAAATAGTAGAACACAAAAAGTGTAAAAAATTGGAAAGAACGAAAATTGTGAAAAATTGACAAAAAAAGTCCAAGAAATTGTTTAAAAATTGCGGAAAAAAATTGGAAAAATATTAAAAAACAAAAAGTGTGAAACAATTGCAAAAAACAGAAAGTGTAAAAAATTACAGAAAAAAACAAAAAGTGTGAAAAATTGTAAACAGTAGGAAGTGAAGAAAGACAGAAAGTGTAACAGAATCGTGAAAAAACAAGAATTGTAGAAAAAAACAAAATTGCAAAAAATGGTCGAAAAAACAAAAATTGTTAAAAATTGGGGGAAAAAACGTTAAAAAACTTCAAAAAAATGCAAAGTAAGAAAAAAGTGAAAAAAACAAAAAGTGTAAAAAAT
The DNA here is from genome assembly GCA_963922205.1 of Romanomermis culicivorax. Classification (NCBI taxonomy): domain Eukaryota; kingdom Metazoa; phylum Nematoda; class Enoplea; order Mermithida; family Mermithidae; genus Romanomermis; species Romanomermis culicivorax. The sequence goes on along the minus strand of CAWUHX010000314.1, from coordinate 90,017 downwards.
TGCAGAAAAAAGAAAAAGTGCGAAAAATTGACAAAAAAGTGTAAAAAATTGTAAAAAAAAGAAAAAATGCGAAAAAATCGTGAAAAACAAAAAGTAACTGGTAAAATGTGAAAATAATTTGCAAATTTTTTAGCTCCGAAAAATAATATGGAGAAGATGAAATTCGTCCATTGTTACGACGACAAATGTTCCTCCGACGGTTTGTCGATATGAAAAACTTTCTGCTACAGTATCCAAAATTTTTTTCTTTAGATATCATAGATGAGAGAAACGCCAATGCCGTTTGTGATAAATGACATGCTTTTGCTATTTTATGGATCATGTAACTATTTCTGACTTGGAGTTGAGTGGTGATATATGTCTGAAACTTTTTGTCTTATATTTTGAGTTTTTTCACATTTTTCTCAATTTTTCAGCTTTTTTTGTTTTTTTGTAATTTTCTTTGTGTTTTTTGTATTTTTGTTGGTTTTTTTTTGTCTTTTTGTAATTCTGTTTTTTTAGCATTCCAGTAATTTCAGTACTATTTTCACCTTTACAGTTCATTTTTTAAACTTTTGTAGTTATTTTCTCTTTTTTTGTCTTATTTCTTTTTGTTTTTTACTTTTTTGTCATTTTTTACTTTTTTTGTAATTTTACTTTTTTAACATTTCAGTCGTTGCTACTTTTACTATTCTGGTTATTTTTTTTAAATTATTTTCGGCTTTTTCTTTTTGTTTTATCTCCTTGGTTTTGTCATTTTTCAATTTTTTCTGTTTTTCCAAATTTTTTTTAGAAGTTTGATCATTCTAATACTATTTTTAAAATTCTTGTTAATTTTTTTATATTTTTGTTGTTATTTTCTGCTTTTTGTCTTATTTCTTTGGGGTTTTTTCACCTTTTTCCTGTTTTTTTTTCGTAATTTTGTTTTTTGGCATTTTAGTCATTTCAATACTATTTTACCTTTCGTGCTTATTTTTTTAGATTTCTGTAGTTACTTTCTGTTTTTTTGTCGTATTTTTTAGTTTTTTCTTATTTCTGTCATTTTTACATTTTTTCGTTTCTTTGTAATTTTGCTTTTTTAGCATTTTTGTCATTTTTATTTTTACTATTCCTGCCTTTTTTAAAAATTCCTGTAGCTATTTCACGCTTTTTCTCTTATTTCAATGGTTTTTTCACATTTTTCCCATTTTTAACTTTTTTGTTTCTTTTTAATTTTGTTTGTTTTTGTTATTTTTATTTTTTAAATATTTCAGTTATTCTAATATTGTTCATAGAAATTTTGCTGATTTTTTAATCTTTGTAGTTAGTTTGTCCTCTTTTTTATTCTCTACATTTTTGGGGTTTTTACATTTTTTGTGATTCTTACATTTTTTGTTTTTTCTTGTAATTTTTTGTATTTTTTGTGGTTTTGTTTTTTAACATCTTAGTCATTCTAATACTAATTATAGCATTCCTGCTGGTGTTTTTAGTTTTTCTAGTTATTTTCTCCTTTCTGTCTGATCTCTCTGGTTTTTTCGCCTTTTTCACATTTTTCATTTTTTTTTCTTTCTTTGTAATTTTGTTTTTTCTTGCTTTTTTTAGCGTTCTTGTGATTTCAATACTATTTTTACTTTTCTTACTTATTTTTTTAATTTTTGTACTTATTTTGTGCTTTTTTTGTATTTTTTTTTGTTTTTCTGTCATTTTTTGTTTTTTTTTTGAAATTTTGCTTTTTTAAGCATTTTAGTCATTTTAATACTCTTTTTACCATTCCTGCTTATTTTTTCGAAATTTTCGTAACAATTTTTTCGTTTTTTTTCAACGTTTTTTGTCATTGTTATATTTATTTATTTCTTTTTCATAAGTTTTTTCACATTTTTTGTAATATTTTTACATTTGGTTTTGTCAATTTCGCAATTTTTGTCTTTTTTGTTTGTTTTTTTAGGTTTTATTCTTTAGTCTAAAATTTTCGTAGCTTTTTTCTGCTATTTTTCCTATGTTTTGGGTTTATTCTTTTTTTGTCGTTTTTCAACTTTTTTTGGCTTTTATACTTCAATTTTTTTGTTGCTTTTTTATTTATTTTTTGCATATTAGTCATTTTCAATATTATTTTTTTATTGCGGCTCATTTTTTAAAAAAGTTTTTTAGTTTTTTTTGGTTTTTTTGTTATTCCTTGGCTTTTTCAAATTTTTGTTATTCTTCTAGATTTTCCTTTTTCTGCAATTTTTTTACGCTTTGTGTTTTGTAAAATTTTTTACACTGTTTGTCTTTGTGCAACTTTTTACACTTTAGGTTTCTTATAATTTTTCCACACTTTTTCTTTTTTTACAATTTTTTACACTTTTTCTCAGTTTTTCACATTTTGGTTTTTTTGCAATTATTTTACACTTTTTTTTTGCAATTGTTTTACAATTTATGATATTCAAACTTTTTTTATTTCTTGTTTTCTACAATTTCTTACGATTTTTGTTTTCAATCATTTTTTACAATTTTTGTTTTCTTTGAAATTTTCACGCCTTTGTGCGATTTTTTACCCTTTTTGTTTTTTACATGTTTTCTTTTTTCACAATTTCTTACACTACTTGTTTTTGTGCAACTTTTTCTTTTTTTACAACTTCTTGACACTTTGTTTTTTTACAATTTTTTACACTTTCTCCTGAATTTTTTTGCACTTTGTCCTTTTTACAATTTTTATCATTTTTAACAGTTATTTGGTTTTTTTACACTTTTTGTTTTTCCCAAATTTTCTGCACTGTTTTGGCTTTTGTCATTTCTTACAATCTTTGTGTTTTAGCAATTTTTTACACTTTTTCTTTTTTAGACTTTTTACTTTTAACCATGTTTTCATATCTTGTCTCTTTTCGCAATTTTTTACACTATTTGTTTCGCCACAATTTTTGGGTTTTTTGATCATTTTTTCACACTTTTGGTTCTCTACAGTTTTTTTACACTTTTGGTTTTTTTTGCATTTTTTGCACTTTGGGTGTTTTTTTACAATTTTTTCACTTTTTTTCAATTTTCCACATGTTTTGTTTCATCTAAGAATTTTTTCTCTTTCTGTTTCTGTACATATTTTAGAGTTTTTGTTTTTCGGCATTTTTCAAGAATTTTTGGTTTTTACATTTTTTACACTTTTTGTTTTTTTGAGCTTTTAACAATGCGCGTTTTTTGCCAGTTTTTCACTTTTTGTCCATTTAAAAGTTTTTTGGATTTTTGGGCGGCTCTGACCAATTTCTTACCTGCTTGATCTGTGAGGTCGGAGGAAGGAGTGTAAAATCCGCAAGGAGAATTGAAGTGCAGGAGGGATAGCCAGGGATCAACCTTAACACCAGTGCTCCCCTGCGCCTGCCCTAAAGCTCGGAATGGTGAGAAGTCAAGAACAGAATACTACCTTTCCAAGAAATGCCTGACTAAAACTAGTCAGACAAAGTGACACACTTTTTCGACACAAATAAAACACTTTCCTAACTAAACATTTATTTATACAACTTACCTAAAAATCGCCCCTTCCAAAAATCTGACCTCTTACTAACATAAAAGCAAGGCGAATCATGCACAGGCGAAATACTAGTTACAATATAAAAGGCGAGGCGCACAAGAATAATCAATAATATACACTGCTTAATTCACAAATTCCATCTTCTACAGTAACGGTCATGCTGGGCCAGGTCGGGCATGGTAGCACATTTGTACCTGCGGCCATTTTTACAGAATCGACAAACTATTTAGAAAACCCTGGAAATCGATCAAAACACACTACAACATGAGCATATAGTGCCTCTTGAAGGAAACTTTTAGCTAAATGGGCATACCATAGCCAGCACAGAATGAAAGAGAATAAAGTAAAAAAAAATGACGGAGCAAAAACTGAAACCGAAATGCAAAAAATGATAAACGATCAGAAATAATAATAAAAATGACAAACGATTGAAGTAACAAAATATCAATGCCAGAAATGACGTGACTGTAACGACCAGTTCTTAGTGATACTTTACTTGATCCAAAGAGCGGGGCGATGGTGTACAATGGGGGCGAATAACAGACACGACAACTATAAGATAAATACGAAATTGACGATCGCTTTGCTCATCGACAATACACAAAACAATGCTTGCAAATAACTCGCTTCCGTGCTTCGAAATTATTGCTTTCCAATAAAAGACGCTTGCAAATAAATGCGGAAGAATCACTAATCTAACAAAATCATGCTTTGCTTCTCTTTAAATACGGCTTCTGTGGCCACTCCTTTGGCATCCCAGGGGGTCTTGTTTCCATCAATCTTCTCCGCCAATCGCTGCTTCTTGCTTCGTTCCTCTCGCTAGTTTGGTCACGCCTTCCAATGCTTTCCTAGTACTGTATGCTTTTCGTGTTTTCCCTATGCTTACTTCTTACGGTGGACTTAGCCACGCCTCTGTGCTTCTGTGCATGCTTCTGTATACATGTTTTATGGGACCATCGCTACCATTCCACTTGAGACTAATGTCTGGTGGGGCTTTTACTTTTTACTGTTTACCATTTTTATGATAAATTAATGTAGCCATGGAATGTGTACTTTAGTGTAGGTTCTAGGGGACCAGCTGCCGATGTGCAAATTAATTGGGGCGTCTTAATTGGGTCAATAGCGGCTACTGGGGTGTGGAAGGATCAAAATAAAGTACTTCACATAAATTTACAGGAATGTTTAGATGTGAATCCCAAACACCCTTGAGACAGTAGATTAAGAAATGAAATAATATTTGATAAATGAATATCACATAGTGTACACTATATATTTACAGTACTGCGTTAGCATGTACGTTACATGATGTTGGTACTTTGATCTGCATGGGACAGTACAGACAAAGCTTTGGTGTGTAAAATTCGACCAGGACCCATTTTTTTAGGAAACACATGATAACTTTGTCGTGAAATTGGGAGAAACGTGCTCAGAAAACAATGCTTAAGCATAGGGAGTCGTTGAAAAACGTGTTGCAAATGGGAGCTAAACAGTTAGATTGTAGCATTCTAAGAGTAACATTAAAATTTTTTGGACTTGGCGGAGGCATCTTTTCTACATAGAAGTTGAATGTTCCCCATTAAACGTTTGAGCATAGTTTCTAAGTGCAAGTCGAATTTTATGCATTAAAGCTTTGGGTGTAGTATCTACACCCCCTATATCCCGCTGCACAGTTGAGGTAGCAAACTTTGATGCCTATGTTTTGTGTGCGAGTGTCTTACAACATTGAAAGGTTGATCATCAACAGCAACAATTTGCACAATTTCCTCAAATCTAGCTTTATTAAAAAATTAGCTGTACAAAATTTTATTGCAGGTATTGGCAAATTTGACACTTACTGTTCAACAGTAAAAGAGTGGAGACAATTTTTGAAAACAAGTAATTCAAGCCACAAGTCGCATTTTTCGTCCTGTCAGAGGTACCGGTACTACAGGTCAAGCTACTTTAAGATTGATACGTACTTAGGGAAGTTGAGGACTTAGGGAAGAACTTACAGTCTTCCTACAAATATGAGATTCACGTTGATTCAATACCAAACGTGAAACTGGCGCGAAAATACACAAAACGAAATAACGGTCCAGACGCGGGACGACTCTCGTAAGGAAAAATTACCGATGGAATACCGGCCCGGGATTCTACTATTGGGGTCGATGCGAAAAAACCAAAGACTCACTATCTTCCCAAAAACAGGGTCTTCTCCTTCGTTTCAGACCCACTTGACCCACATTTCAGACATGAAAAACACCCACAGTGGTTGGCGCGGACTAGACTTGAATTACTGTAGGTTCTGAAATCCACAGGGCGCCACAATTAGCCCTGTTACGCAAGTGTCTGTAATTAGTGTTTTTGAGATGTCGCCACTGTTTCCATTGAAGTGTGCATAATTACAATGAAAAAGGTGCTTGAGTGCATATTACTCGTAATTTCAACAAACGAAAAATAGCTGTACAAAAACAGATTTTAACCGGAATTTTTGTGGGAAAACATGGTAGAATTTGCAGAAAATGTACATAATTTTTTCATAACTTTACATTTTCGTCACTCCTCGTGACAGTCCCACAATTTCTAAATTTGATTCTTTTTTCTAGTGTATCCCAATATTATTGTCGCATCTTATCCTTTTTGTAATACATAGGATATGATCTACAAAGGTAAATTATCAAATTTTATTTATTTATATTCGAACTTTTTACTTAAAACAGAAGTGGACAGTTGCGAGGGGCAAAAATCTTGTTCCTGAGAGGCTTCACATTTTGTCAAATTTAAAACAGGCATGATATAAATTGGTGTTTTAGCTTACAATTATTGGAAAGCCAAAAAGATGATAAATTGTAAGATTTTACAATTTTAAAATTTTTCAAATTTAATAGATACATTTTCTAGATAATCTATACAAATTAGCTGCGCAATATAGCAAAGCAGTCTTGACACCTTTGGCCTGCTCTGATAATTATACTTGTGATGATGGTAAAAAATCCATTCTATATATACACTAAGTTGTTATTATAGAATAATTTTTTGAGAAATTGGTGAAAATAGCGTGCAAGAAATAATTTCGTATTGTTATGGTTCAGTGGTCAAAACGTTAAGTAGGAAATTTGTTGTTATCAAAAATTTAAATCAATTTATGAAATTATTTTCAAGCTCACGAGAAAGTAGCCGTCTACTCAGTTTGCAGTTCGAATACAGCCAAGTGCTACAGTAAGTGCTTTCTGAACAGACAACTTGCTAAAGTGTTCAAAATTGAGCAATGGCTACCTAATTTCGGAGTGTTTACTGGACATTTGGCTACACTACCCATGCAAACTTTCAAGTCCAACCCCGGCTGGAAAACCTGGCCTATTGTAACAACCAGATTTTGTGAAGCACTTTACTTTAACCAATTGGACGTTACGGCGGACAAAGGGGCGCGGGGCGTAGTACTATGATAATACAACAGATGGTCGACGGTCGCTTGAACGTCGACTACACAAAATTGAACGGTGCGTTCGCCTGCAAATAAATATACGACTCGGTTTAACTGCTTTCAAAAAGGGCTGCTTGCAAATATAAACGAAACGAGCGCGGAAAACGAAAAACTGGAGACTAGGAATGATCATCAAATCAGGCTTTGCTTCTCTTCAAATACGACGTTTTTGGCCACTCCCTGGGCATCGCGGGAGGTCGTGCTTCTGTCCATCTTCTCCCGCCAATTGTCACTTCCTGCTTTACTATTCTTGCTTATTTAGTCACGCCCTTTAACGCTTTTCTAGTACAGCATGCTTTTCATGTCTTGCTTGCTTCCTACCGTGGGCTTAGCCACACCTCTGTGCTTCTGTGCATGCTTCCTGTATCTGTTTCTCTGAATACACATGTTTTGTGGGGCCGTCGCTACCGTTGCACTTGAGACTACTGTCTGGCGGGGCTTTTACATATTTTACTGTGTGCAGGTGTTGTTTACGATTTTTACGGGGGATTACGGTAGCCGTGGAATGTGTGGTTTAGTGTAGGTTCTAGGGGACCAGCTGCCATTTGTGCAAATTAATTGAGGCATCTTAATTGGGCTACCGGGGTGTGGATGGATCAAAATGAAGTACTTCACGTAATTTTACAGGAATGTTTGGGTGTGAATCCCAGACACCCTTGAGACGATAAAATAGGAAAATGAAATAATATTTAATAATTACTATCACATACAGTATGCTATATAATTACAGTACTGCGTTAGCAGGTACGTTACACTATTTACTATAATGATCTATTCTAGTGAAAATAGAAAATTGCCGCCATTACAAATTGTGCCAGCATAATTTTTTTTTTGAATTTATACACATATTGGAAAGATTTATTTTCCCTTTTTTTCTGGTCTTCTTACTGGGAAATTAAAAATCCATAAGGATTTCGATTTTGAAACATGTTCTAGATGTTCCACTGTTCTGGCGATAATGCCCGTTTGATCTTGCAATTTTTTGATCTTGGTTTCCATGTGATCTTCGTTCAATTATGTTTCAGAACCTGTCCAATTTGTTTCGAGTTTATCCACTTTTGCGACATTTTGTGGCAGTTTGATTGATGACAAAGTCGTATGAGGTTGATAAATTTGATCGACTTTTCATATAAAATATGTTGGGGAGGTGCTTACGGCAGTAGCAATCCCACATCTATGCAAAATTGGTGAATCGACAAAGTAACGATTCGACCAAAAAAGAGAAATGTGGATTCATTCTCATACTTTTGGTGTGTCGTGGGCGAGTTGCATCCGTTTTATATTATATTGTTCTTTTTGGCCTAGTAAAGGCAAGCGTCGACAGCCCGACACCCAAATTTACATAATAATAGTATTATTATTATTATTATTATTATTATTTATTATTCATTATTTTATTAGTTGCGCATTAAGCGGAAGCGGGTGCCGCATTACACGGGAGCCAAAGTCAAGGTAAAGCCCCAGCTCCTTTGGATATTATTGTAGTGAGTTCTGTTTATTTGTGTAAACCTTTAGGAGGCATCTGGGGAGACCCTGAGTGCCCTTCGATTGCAAGAGTTAGAGTTTCCAGTTACTTATTAGTGACTGAAGGTTGTGTTTATTTCTGCTTAAGGACTGTTGCACTGTGTTTAGTTCATTGCTAATAGGAAGCTCCTTTGAGTGACCTACGGTAGTCAGTTGGATACAAGCCAATAGGACTTGAGTCATATTGGTGACGTCTTTTGACCTAAGCAGAGATATAAACATAACAAATAAGCCAATATCGAAAATGAACGTTTCGTTGCACCAGTTATGCCAATCGTTTGAACAAATATAAACAATGGTGCACTCTGATCGACTGACTGTATATAGTATATGCATATATTAGAGCTGTGCAGACATACAACCACTCTGCAGAAGTAAAAAAGTGTATTATGCAAAAGTGCTCTTTTTTTCTAGTCTTTTTCTAGTCAGGGTTAGGTTGGTGGACCCTGTTGACTTTGGACAGAAATGCGTGGTTTTCTTTGATATAATCTATTTGTAACAATTTTACGTACAAGTTAATCCTATGTGGCGAGTGCGACGGAAAAATACAAACGTACCAAATACGACTAAAGGCGACGGCAGAGACGAACGGCACCAGATTCGTTGATACACCAAGCAAACGTTGGGCTGTGACTTTTCGGATTGGGGTCAATGAGGACCCGCTGGTCAAAGGGTACAAGGAAAAGCGAAGGGGCAACGCCCACTTATATGCTAAAAGTTTCAGGGTACGGCGGGTACTGTTTCACAAAAATTTAGGTTGAGTGGATAGGTCGCTATCCAACTGCACACGAAAATATGCAAAACCAAAAAGAACCATTCAGCTCTAAGATCGACTGTCTCGTAAAGCAAAAAAATCTTCGACTGACTGGAGAGTGCGCCAGAGGTCCCAGTCTTTATTTTTAGGGATAATACCCTCTTGACCCTTCTCACAAATGAACAAGTTTTTTGCAAAGGGTAGGTCCATCACTACTTCTTGTACCTGCCAACAGTAGGTCCATATATACGAGGGGCGTCCGTTTAATTTGTGCTAGTTGACGAATAAATTTTTTCAGTGTAAACTTGTTATGATTATTATAGCTTTTCTGAAAGCTCTTTCATTTCTTTATCTGATGGTATGGAAATTAAAGCACTAATCCAATTTTTCATGTTTCAGCAATTTATTAAAATTTACATACTTTTATAAAAATGGAAGAAAGTTGCAAAAACCAACGATCGATAATTTTCTTTTTATGGAAAGAGGGTTGTTCGGCGTCAGACATCGCTCGTCATCTACAAACGGTGTATGGGGACTCTGGGCTTGGCCAGACAACAGTTAGCAAATGGATCCGACGTTTCGGTGAGGGGCTGGAATCATTGGAAGATGACCAGAGACCTGGGCAGCCTGTCACTGCATCTTCAGTTGAAAATGTGGCCACAGTTGAGGACATGGTAATGGAAGACCATCGTGTGACTGTCCAAGAAATTGTCACTGAAGTAGGCATCAGCGCTGGTAGCGTTCATAAAATTTTGCACGAAAACCTGTTCCTGAGTAAGGTTTGTGCGCACTGGGTGCCTAGACTGTTGGGAGCCGAAATGAAGAAGAACCGGGTCGACACATGCAAGTTGCTGTTGGATATCCATGCAGTGGAGCAAGAAGATTTTTATAGGCCATTGATCACCGTGGATGAAACCCCGTTACCTTACTACAACCCCGAGACCAAGGCTCAATCCATGCAGTGGCGCTGAAAAGATGAAGGGGCACCGGTTAAGGCCAAAAGCACCCCATCGGTCGGCAAGGTCATGGTCACCGTATTCTGGGATTGCGAAGGCATCATACTGATTGATTATCTGGAGCATGACGCCACTATCAAGGCTCAGTATTACTCCAAGTTACTCGTGGATCTGCGCAAGGCATTGAAAGAAAAACGACCCGGAAAGCTGCACACCCCATACCGCTAAGTTTACGCAATCGACTATAGCCGAGCTACGATGGGAATTGCTGCCACATCCAGCCTATTCCCCAGATTTGGCACCCAGTGATTACCACCTGTTTTCCGAATTGAAAAAACCGCTCCATGGAAGGCATTTTGGGTTGTTGAAAGAGTTGCAACAGGCCGTCGACCAATGGGTCAAGGTGACCCCCATGGAATTCTACGAGGAAGGTCTGAAAAAGTTGCCAGGATGCTGGAAGAAATGCATTGAAGAGAAGGGTGGATATGTTGAAAAAAGCGATATATTTCAAAATTTGAATTGATTTCGTTTACTATATATTTTATGTCTAACACGAACTAAATGAACGCCCCTCGTAATATGTACCATAACTTTATTTTTGCAGGGCCATGCCGGCCCTTGCTTTGAAAGCCCGTAATTACTTTTTGATGAATCTGCTGCCATTCCGCTAATTACATAATTAGAGAGAAATGTGGAAAGTGCTACTTGAGAAATATTGTCGAACAGTGAGTTATAAAACAATAAGTGGATTCCAGCCAAAATGACTCGGAGTTGAGTGATGATATTGGACGACCATGTCTGAGCTAAATTTATCATTTTTTCAAAATTTCTTATCTATTTTTATCGAAATCTTTTTTCGAAAAAATTACATTTTTTCGAAATTATTTGTAAAATACAATTTTTTTGTCAAATTCTAATTTTTAGTAAAATTAAACTTTTCCAGTGAAATTCAAAATGGACATTTTTGATTACTTATACGTTCTAGAATTTTTAATTTTTCATTTTCGAGAAAATTTCAAATTTTTCCAAAAATTATAATTTTACATTTTGCTAAAATTTGCGATTTTTAGTCTTAAAAATTGATCAACTTTTCGAAATTGTATTTTTATTTTTTTTCAATATTTGTGCTACTCGAATTTTTAAAAAGAAATTTACATTTTTTTGCTAAAATGCAACTTTTTTTGTAAAATTTAACTTTTTGTAAAATTCAAATTTTGAAAATGGGTCCTTTTGATCATTTACACCTTCTACAATTTGTATAATAATATTTCATTTTTCAGAATCGACAATTTCTTGTTTGTTTAACAAAAAATTACATTTTCCAAAAAATTTCAAATTTTTTTCCAAATTTTTGCGAAATTTGAAATTTTTTACTTTTTTTTGCAAGAATTTTGAGTTTTTGACAAAAGTGTTTTTTTTTTATTTCTACACAATTTTTTTCAATTTTTAATTTTTAAATTTATTTCAAAAGTAAAAATTAAAAAAACTCGGAAGATTTGCTACCATGCTGGCGTTGGTAATTTTTTCAGAAAATTCAATATTTCAATTTTTCCAAAAATTTGAATTTTCAATTTTTCCAAAAAATGCAATTTCACATTTTGCGTAAATTTGGTAAAAACCTTGCTAAAATTGAAAATTTTTCAACTTTCCAAAATTTGTATCATTTGAGTTTTTTAAACAGAAATTTACATTTTTGTGCAAAATCGAAAATCCGATTACTTTCAAATTCAAATTTTTCTGTAAAACTCAAACACTTTTACAGCCCAAAATTTCAAAAATGGTATTTTTGAGTAATCTGTCATTTTTCATTTTCCAAATCTTTAAAATTTCTGGAATACTTTTTCATTATTTCCTTCAAACTTTTTCTAATTTTGCAAAACTTTGATGTGTCATTTTTCAAAATTTTCAGTTTTTCATTTTTTTAAATTTGTGATTTTTCATTTTTTCATTATTCTTTTTTTCATTTTTGAAAAATTGTAATTTTTCGGTTTTCCAAAATTCCTAATATGTAATTATCACGCATTAATGGTATACTGTAGTGGTATTTTAAAATTTTTAGCTTAGACAGTGTAATTTTGTTTATCAGAATATTTTTTGAAAAAATTTAATTTGTCTTTTTTTCAAAATTTGCAATTTTTCATTTTTCTCAAATGTCCAATTTTTCTAAAATTTGTAGATTTTCTACAATATGTATTGTTTTTCCTTTTTCGCAAAGTTTATAATTTTTAATTTTTTTAAAATTTTCACTTTTTCCACTTTTCTTAAATATTTTATTGTACACTTTTTGTATTTTATGGCTGATGTTACTACAAATGCAACAAAATTTAAATTGAATATTTTTTCAAGTTTCAGAAAAAAATTCGTTTTATCAAAAAATTTAGAGGAAAATTTTCATTTTATTTATTGGAAAAAAAATTACATTTGGAAAAAAGTTCACTTGCAATTTTTAGAAAATTAAAAAAACTGGGAAATTTTTGTCTGAGAAAAATTGCAAAAAAACAAAAAGTGTGAAAAATTGTAAAAAAAGAAAAAGTGCGAAAAAATTGTGACAAACAAGAAGTTACTAGTAGCATATAAATTTGTGTAAAATTTTTGCAGTTACTTTCTGCTTTTATCTCTTATATTTTTAGTTTTTTTTCACATTTTTCTCAATTTTTCAGCTTTTTTGTTTTTTTGTAATTTTGCGTTTCTTTGGTTTTTTTGTAATTTTCTTTGTGTTTTTTTTAATTCTGTTTTTTTTGTTTTTTTGTGATTTTGTTTTTTTCGCATTTTAGTCATTCTGATACTATTTTTACGTTTCCTGCTCATTTTGTAAAATTTTTGTAGTTACTTTCTGCTTTTTTGTCTTATTTTTTTAGCTTTTTCTTATTTTTGTCTTTTTTCATTTTTTTGTTTCTTTGTAATTATGCATTTTTTAATTTTGCTTTTTTAGATTTTTTTCATTTTGATACTATTTTTATTATTCCTGCATTTTGTTTAAACTTCTGTAGTTATTTTATGCTTTTCGTCTTTTTCCAATGGTTTTTTTCACATTTTTCTCATTTTTAACTTTGTTTCTTTGTAATTTTGTTTTTTTGCTTTTTTGTAAGTTTGATTTTTCAAATATTTTTGTCATTCTAATACTATTCATAGAATTTTCGCTGATTTTTTTAATTTTTGTAGTTACTTAGTGCTCTTTTTTTATTCTTCACATTTTTGTGATTTTTGAATTTTTTGTTTTTTTGTATTTATTTGTACTTCATAGTTTATTTGTTTGTGGTTTTGTTTTTTAGCATCTTAGTCATTCTAATACTAATTATAGCATTCCTGCTGGTTTTTTTAGTTTTTGTAGTTATTTTCTCCTTTTTGTCTTATCTCTTTGGTTTTTTCGCCTTTTTCGCTTTTTTGTTCCTTTGTAATTTTGATTTTTTCTTGCTTTTTTCATAGATTTGATTCTTTTAGCGTTTTTTTGATTTCGAAATTATTTTTACTTTTCCTGCTTATTTTTTTTAATTTTTGTAGTTATTTTGTGCATTTTTGTATTTTTTTAGTTTTTTGTCATTTATTACATTTTTTGTTTTTTCTTTAATTTTGCTTTTTTAAGCATTTTAGTCATTTTAATACTATTTTTACCTTTCCCGCTTATTTTTTAGAAATTTTTGTAACAATTTTTTCCTGATTTTTTTTCAACGTTTTTTGTCATTGTTATATTTATTTCTTTTTTCATAAATTTTTCCGCATTTTCTGTAATATTTTTACATTTGTTTTTGTGAATTTCGCTATTTTTTTTAATTTCATCTTTTTTGTTTGTTTTTGTAGGTTTTATTCTTTAGTCTGAAATTTTCGTAGCCATTTTCTGCTATTTTGCCTAATAGGCATAGTATGTTTTGGGTTTATTCCTTTTTTGTCGTTTTTCAACTTTTTTTTGGCTTTTACACTCACATTTTTTGTTTTTTTTTTATTTATTTTTTTGCATATTAGTCATTTTTAATATTAGTTTTATCATTGCGGCTTATTTTTAAAAAATTTTTGTAGTTATTTTCGATTTTTTTGTTATTTCTTTGCTTTTTTTGAATTTTTGTGGTTTTTTCCAGATTTTTATTTTTTGTAAATTTTGATTATTCCTTGAGTTCTTTTGCGACTTATAAATTCGTCTGAATTTCCGATCTTATATTTAATATTTAATATTTAATATTTCATTATTGATATTTAATTATATTTAAATATACGGTTTCGCATGCTGATCATGTCTTTCCTGGAAAATTTAGAATTTGGTTTAGGCTTAGGCTTGCGCTTAGGCTTGGGCTTAGGCTTAGGCTTAGGCTTAGGCTTAGGCTTAGGCTTAGGCTTAGGCTTAGGCTTAGGCTTTAGGCTTAGGCTTAGGCTTAGGCTTAGGCTTAGGCTTAGGCTTAGGCTTAGGCTTAGGCTTAGGCTGAGGCTTAGGCTTAGGCTTAGGCTTAGGCTTAGTCTTAGGCTTAGGCTTAGGCTTAGGCTTAGGCTTAGGCTTAGGCTTAGGCTTAGGCTTAGGCTTAAGCTTGGGCTTAGGCATCTAGAAAATCTTATATGTATTATCAAAATTGTGTTATATGTTATATATTACATCTTATATGTTATACTTTATATGTTATACATTATACATTAAACGTTATATATTATACTTTATATGTTATATGTTTTATGTTACATGTTATATGTTATATGTTATACATTATATGATGTATGATATATGTCACAGGTTAAATGTTATATGTTATATATTATATTATAGGTTATATTTTATATGATATATGTTACACCTTGTATGTTATGTGTTATATGTTATATGTTATATGTTATATGTTATATGTTATATGTTATATGTTATATGTTATATGTTATATGTTATATGTTATATGTTATATGTTATATGTTATATGTTATATGTTATATGTTATATGTTATATGTTATATGTTATATGTTATATGTTATATGTTATATGTTATATGTTATATGTTATATGTTATATGTTATATGTTATATGTTATATGTTATATGTTATATGTTATATGTTATATGTTATATGTTATATGTTATATGTTATATGTTATATGTTATATGTTATATGTTATATGTTATATGTTATATGTTATATGTTATATGTTATATGTTATATGTTATACATTATATGATGTATGATATATGTCACAGGTTAAATGTTATATGTTATATATTATATTATAGGTTATATTTTATATGATATATGTTACACCTTGTATGTTATGTGTTATATGTTATATGTTATATGTTATATGTTATATGTTATATGTTATATGTTATATGTTATATGTTATATGTTATATGTTATATGTTATATGTTATATGTTATATGTTATATGTTATATGTTATATGTTATATGTTATATGTTATATGTTATATGTTATATGTTATATGTTATATGTTATATGTTATATGTTATATGTTATTTGTTATACATTATATCTTATACATTATATCTTATACATTACATGTTATATATTATATGTTATATGTTATATGCTACATGTTATATGTTATATGATATATGTCATATGTTATATATTATATATTATATATTATATTAATTAGTGCCAAATACTTACACAGAATTGTCATAAGTCGAATTTTCTTCTCCTGCATGCCACCGACAGTTTCATTATTTTCAAACTTTAGCACTATTCAAACAAAAACATAAAAAATAAAATGACCAACAAAACAAAATTCTAAATGTTTACTTAATGTGGTAAGTTTCATTACAAAATTGTCGAAGAATGCGAAAAAAACGTGTACCATTCCCTTCTCCATGAATAATCTTGAATAATCAGAACAGTGATAATTAAATTTAAAATCTCTAGTTACCATAAATGATGAAATTATAAAAAATAATAATTGATGGAATAATCTTGCAAATCATTATATCGAATAAAAGCAGCGCAGTAGAGAGCATTTCCAGAGCACATACATTAGAATGTGTTTGTTCAGCATTGGATGTTTTTAGCATAAAAATAGAATCTATTTCCTATTGCTTGATATTGATAATCATGCAATCAATTTTTGAAAACATTTCAACATGGAAAATGGAATATATTGAATGTATTTAATCTAAATCTTTGACACAAAATAAATTATCAGAATTTCTATTTTACAGCATTTTTATATCAATATCAATAATTTGATTATAATATTATGGCTATAATTGCATTTTTTCTGGAAATTTTTTATTTTTTCCGTCAATTTTAGCTATTTCTGCTGCTTTTCTGTTGTTTTTTTGCATTTTCTGCAATTAAATATTTTTTCTTTTTTTAGAATTTTTTTTAATTTTTAAATTTTAAAAATTTCTCATTCCTTTCAATTTATACAATGTTTTTAATTTATACAATTTTTTTCAATTTTTTTCCATTTTTTGCAATTCTTTTCAATTTTTGCGTTTTTTTCAATTTTTTAATATTCTCACTCTTTACAATTTTTTTCAATTTTAACGATTTTTTTCAATTTTTCGATTTTTCAATTTTTTAAATTTTTCATTTATTTCAATTTTTCATTTCTTTAAATTTATACAATTTTTTCCTATTTTTTTCAATTTTTGCAATATTCTTTTTAATTTTCGGAATTCTTTTTAATTTTTGCGATTTTTTTCAATTTTTTAATATTCTCACTTTTTACAATTTTTTTCAATTTTGACGATTTTTTTCAATTTTTCAATTTTTTCTAGTTTTTACATTTTTTCCAATTTTTCACTTTGTCAATTTTCCATTTTTTTCTGAATTTTAGAATTTTTTTAAACTACTGATAAAAATTCAAGGTTTTTTGGTTTCTTTTTGGTTTTTTTGGTGTTCACACTGCTTTAAATTTTTCATTTTTTTCGAAATTTTTGGCTATTTCTGCTGCTTTTTTGTTGTTTTTTGCATTTTCTGCAATTAATTATTTTTTCTTTTTTTCTACAATTTTTCTATTTTTGATTGTTTTCTTGCCTTTTTTTACATTTCACAATTTTTATACAAAGTTTTGATTTTTTGTGCATTTTTCATATTTTTGACATTTTTCCGGCTATTTATTTTAATTAATTTCCAATTTTTTTTCATTATTCCTCTCTATTTCAGTTTTTTTCTAATTTTTGGCATTTTTCACATTTTTTTGCTATTTTGCAGTTTTAAATTTTTCGCATTTTTAGTCAACATTTCCCACATTTTCTGTATTTTTTCTGCAATTTTAATTGATTTTTTAAATTTACACTTTTTTTGCGTTTTTCCCCAATTTTTTGCGTATTTTTCTTTCATTCTTGCATTTTTGTACATTTTAAAATTTTTTTTACATTCCGAAATTTTTCTGCAGACTTTTTAATTTTTGCAGTTTTTTATGTTATCCCTTTTTGCATTATTTCTAATGCAATTTTTTTTAAATTTTTTATAATGTTTCATCTTTTGCAATTTTTTCTGCAGTTTAAAAAAATTGAACATTTAACAAGTAGTTTAGTTTTTTTAATAATTTAGTAGTATATTAATTAATTAAACTACTCATTGTTTAGTAGTTTGATGAGTTTTATTCAATTTTCGCAACTTTGTTCATTTTTTTCTCCATTTTATCAATTTGTACAATTTTTTTCAATTTTACATTTTTTTCCGTTTCCACAATTTTTTCGATTTTTACGATTTTTGTCAATTTTTCAATTTTTTCAATTTGTTTTTAATTTTATTCCAGTTTTTTCAATTTTTGCGATTTTTTTAATCTTGTCAATTTTTTTCGATAATTGCAATTTTTCAATTTATACAATTTTTTTCCATTTTTATATTTTTTCAATTTTTACGAGTTTTTTCAATTTTTACGAGTTTTCTCAATTTTTACGAGTTTTCTGAATTTTTGCAATTTTTTTCAAATTTTTCAATTTGTAAATTTTTTGAGTTTTTCCCGAATTTTAGAATTTTTTTATATTTTTTCAAATTTTTTGTCGTTTTTTACAGTTGAAATGAAGCATTTTACAAAAAAAATTCAATCTGGCTTTTTCAAAAAGTTATAAAATCTTTATTCATGAAAAAGATTTACACTACATTTTATCAAGAAAGTTTTAACTACATTTTGCAAAGAAGTTCTAAGTACATTCCATGAAAAACTTCGAACTAGTTTTTACAAAAAAAGTTTACACAACATTTTACAAAAAAGTGTAAACTGCTTATTACAAAAAAGTTCAAACTACTTTTTACAAAAAGATTGAAACTAATCTTTATAAAAAAAGTTTAAACTGCTTTCTTTAAAAAATTTAAACTACTTTTTAGCAAAAAGTGCAAACAACATTTTACAAAAAAAGTTTAAACTACTTTGTATAAAAAACTTTAAACTACTTTTTACAAAAAAGTTTAAACTAGTTTTTACAGAATAGTTTAAATTAGTTTTTACAAAAAAAGTTTAAACTACTTTTTACCAAAAAAAATTTGAACTAGTTTTTACAAAAAAGTTTAAATTTTTTTTACAAAAAAAGTTTGAAGTCGTTTTCACAAAAAAAGTTTAAATCACTTTTTATAGGAAAAATGTAGAGTAATTTTTACAAAAAAGTTTAAGTTAGATTTTACAGAAAAAGTTTAAACTACTTTTTATAAAAAAACTGTAAAGTAGTTTTTACAACAAATTTTAAACCAGTTTTTAGAAAAAACAGCAAAAAACTTTTTACCAAAAAGTTTAAACTATTTTTAACAAAAAAAGTTTGAACTACTTTTCACAAAAAACTAAACTATTTCTTGCAGAAAAAATTTTAACTGTTCCTTCCAAAAATATTTTGAACTACTTATTGCAAAAAAATTTTAAACTACCTTTTGCAAAAAAGTGTAAACTACTCCTCAGAGAAAACAGTTTCAACTTCTTCTTATTTCTTTTTTTTTCTAAATTTTAACCATGAAATTCATATCTTAAACATATTTAATCAAAAATATTTTACGCAAAATAAAAAATTGCACAATAATTTCCATTTAAACTACTTTTTCATATCAATATCAATAATTTGATCATAATTAAATTTTTCCTTTCTACAAATAGTTGCGCTGTTATGTTCAACGTATATTCGTTCGACGAAAGCGAATTGCCTAATTTGTTGTTTATAGTTTTCACGAGCAAAAACCAGCCGATAATAGGGTCCGCTACAAACGACATCGTTAAACCAAAATTCGTAAACTTGTCGACTGAGTTAAACAAGAAACTTATGTCTAAATAACTTCCCTTATCGACAGTTGGTACACTTACGACATTGTATCATTAATGGTTTTCGTTCGAATGTGATCAACTTTCCCGCCACGACATTTTCTGTTATCGTATATTTGTACGCTCTTCCCTGAAAATTTTATCAGCTTGTGAATATATTTGCGATGGACACCCGTTTAATACAATTGTCGAATGGTGAGCTGCTCGGACGACCATATTGGAAAGTGACGTATACTGATTCTGCACCACCAGTTACATTTCCAGTGATGTGGAAAATCTTCCCTCTTAGCCTTGAACATTTATTCCGGCAGTTGACATTGTGAAGATTGGAAAATATTGTGAATGATATAACTGTAATATGCGAACAATTATATGAAGAATCATAATGATATAATATAGTGATAATATATAATACATGGAGTATATATAACACATAATATATAATATATGATATATAACATGTAACATATAACATGTAACATATACCATATAACATTTAACATATAAGGTGTGACATATAACATATAACATATAAAATATAACCTATAATGTATAACACATAATGTATAATATATAATGTATAACATAACATAATGTATAACATATAATGTGCAACATATAACATATAATATATAGTGTATAACATATAACCGATAACATATAACATATAACATGTAGCATCTAATGTATAACATATAACCTATAACTTGTAACATATAACATGTAACAGATAATATATAACAGGTAACATATAACATATAACATATAACCTGTAACATATAACATGTGACATATAACATGTAGCATAAAGCATATAACATTTAACATATTACATATTACATATAACATGTAGCATATAATGTATAACATATAACCTATAACTTGTAACATATAACATGTAACAGATAATATATAACAGGTAACATATAACATATAACCTGTAACATATAACATCTGACATATAACATGTAGCATAAAGCATATAACATTTAACATATTACATATAACATATAACATGTGACATATAACATATAACATGTAACATATGACATATAACATATAATGTATAACATATAATGTATAACATATAATGTATAACATATAACATGAAGCATATAACCTATAATATAGAGGATATAACATATAATATGTAACATATAACGTATAACATACAACATACAATATATAACATATAAGTAGAGACCGGAAAAATATGTTCCGCACATGTTTTTTTTATTGACGGATTCGGATTCTACATGTTCGAAAACGTAGGTTGCACATGTTTTCCCCTCATTTAGCCCCCCCTTTTCAGCACATGTTTGCACATATTTTCGCATTTTTTTCAAATTTGCACATATTTTGCAATTTTGTGATTTTTTGCACATATTTCATTAATTTTCAGAAAATTTACCATTTTATTATTATTTGTGATGTCTAAAATCGGTGCGTCGAAAATAAGGTCGTTGGCAGAGAGCTATAAGAATGAATGTATAGTCACCGACGGATCTATCCTAAAATGTGAAGCCTGCGATTCCATGTTGAAAGTTGATAGTAAACATCAAAAACCGCTGATCGACCAACATATACGTACACAACGGCATCGCGACTGTGTGAAAATTCGCCATTCAAAGTCATCATCATCATCATCACAATCTTTTTTGAGTAACAGTTTTGCAAAGGCAGCTGAAAACAACAACGCGGCTAAAAAATTTGAGTCTGATTTAACAAAAGCTTTGATTCAATCGAACATTCCATTATTCAAAGTTAATTGTGCGCCGTTTCGAAAGTTTTTGGAGGAGTATACGAAGAAAAAAATTCCTGATGAAAGTTCTTTGAGAAAATCTTACGTCAACCCAGTATATTTGGAAACCATCGACAAAATACGTACGATAATTGGCGACAGTGATATTTCTTTTATTGTTGACGAAACAACAGACGCAACACAACGCTTTGTTTTCAACGTTTTGGTGATGCCTTTAAAGGGTGCTTTTGTAAAGCCAATGTTGATCAAAGTAAATTATTTGCCAGTAGTTTCCAAATTTTAAGTTTTCATCATAATACTAATTTCTAGATGTACGATTTGGAAGAAACAAACAATTCAACTGTCATGCAATCGATCAACGATGCTTGTATGTTCTTGTGGCCGAACGGCGTCAAATACGACAAAGTTGTGCTCATTGTGAGCGATCAAGCGGCATACATGAAACTTGCAATATCAAACTTAAAAGCACTCTATCCAAAATTGCATCACGTTACGTGTTTGGCACATTCTCTTCATCGCGTGTGCGAAGCAGTACGCGATGAATACGACGCCGCCAACAACTTTTTGAGCTGCTTCCGGAAATTGCTCTTAAAGGCTCCAGCACGTGTCCAGCTATACAAAGAAGTTACCGGTACTTACATCACAATTTTTATCGATGTATGCATGCATAGTGTAATGTAAACTTTGTATTCTTAAGAGCTGCCTCTACCACCTGATACAATAGTCACCAGGTGGGGAAGTTGGATAACAAGTGCGACTTTTTTGTGTGAAAATTTCAACAAAATCAAGACGTTTGTGCAACAATTACCCAACGATGGTAAAGCTACGAACGATTGTAAGCGGCTTGTTGACGACGATGTTGTTAAAGATGAATTGTTCAATTCAGCAACGTACAAATTTTTGGTAACATTTTTAAATTTATGAAAATTTCATTTTAAAGATAGAATTTGTTTCCAATTAATTAATTAAATTATTTTCTTTATATTTCTTATAGACGGTGGCAATTGAGAAGTTGGAGAAGAGTGGACTGAAGAAAGAAGAACAGTGGCAAATTTACGACGAAGTCAAGGCTTTGTTGTACGGATTTGCACGTGAAAAGTTGGATTCCAGTTTGAACAATAACCCTGACGTCGTCAAATTTGTGAAAGAAAAGGATCCGGAATTTCGGCTGACGACGATGTATGCGCCGCTAGTTTCGGTGGACGTCGAAAGATCGTTTTCACAATATAAGATGTTGTTGAGTGATCGTCGTCGAAATTTCACTTTCCAGAACATTGAAATGATTAGTGTCGTGAATTACAACAGTTTCCTATTCGAATAAAATGTGTTGTGTTATGGAATAAAGTTTGAACAATAAGTTATTTTAGCACATATTCTTCCAATATAGCACATATTTTAGCACATATTTCGATAATATTTGGCACATATTTTAGCACATATTTCGATAATATTTTGAACATATTATTCCGGTCTCTACATATAAGGTATACCATATAACGCTTAACATATAATATACAACATATAGCATATAACATATAACATGTAACACATATCATTCATGATAAAAAAACAATCATACCTCACCTTGAAGCAAATACATACTACCCATTTACAAAAAACTGCTAAATTACATTAGTGGCAATGCAGGCTGCAATGTAAATAAGACATCATAACCCGACACATAAACAACATATCAACAATGTTTGTTCTTTTTATTAGAAATTTTTTATCACATACAACATTTTCATATCAAAAACTACTTACGCTGTTGCCTTATATTATCATTTTCCCAATAAAACATGTTAAACATAAAAATCAAATAAAAAAAACCATGTTATTAAAATTTTCACAAATAAATTCTAATCTTCTTCAACCATATGCCCATTAACGGATTGATTATATTTGTGTATATCTTTCGAACAATACGTCAAAGAGTTGAATAGTTTATATGTTCGGTCGACGAATGATATTTGTTTAATCATTTGTTTGTATGATTCCCTACCAAATACTAAACGATATTCAGGTCCTGATAATGAAACTGCTTTCGTCCAAAAATCGTAGGATTCATGTGATCTGTATGTTAAAGGACATGTTATATGTTATATGTTATATGTTATATGTTATATGTTATATGTTATATGTTATATGTTATATGTTATATGTTATATGTTATATGTTATATGTTATATGTTATATGTTATATGTTATATGTTATATGTTATATGTTATATGTTATATGTTATATGTTATATGTTATATGTTATATGTTATATGTTATATGTTATATGTTATATGTTATATGTTATATGTTATATGTTATATGTTATATGTTATATGTTATATGTTATATGTTATATGTTATATGTTATATGTTATATGTTATATGTTATATGTTATATGTTATATGTTATATGTTATATGTTATATGTTATATGTTATATGTTATATGTTATATCTATTTGCAAATTTACTCCTCAGATTTTGTCATCACATGGCCAACTCTGTTGTTACACAAATTATCAGTGCAGATCTCCACAGTTTCATCTATAAAGAAAAGTTGTTCTACAAAAAAGTTCATTCAAACAAATAATTCAAACTCACAATATCCAGCTCCAACTTTGAATTGCAGCGTAACATAGACGCTTTTTGCGCTACCCGTAATGTTACCGGTAACTCGGAAAGTTTCTCCGTGTGGCGTATAACATTTGTTATCGTGATGTGCGTGAAACAATGGCGCAACGAATGTAAATACGAAAAATAATTTTATAGCTTGAAAAAATATATCAGTTTAGAAAAAGTGTTAAGTTGTAGAATGACGCTTACTCGGAAACATTGTTGAAAATGGAATTTTTCCTGAGGCTTAATGCGACAAATTGCGTAATAAAAGCTGCACAATGAATTGAAATTAAATAATTATAATTAAGGTAATTAAAATTTAACCTAAATTATTTTTAATAAAATTAAATCAGTTTTAATAAAATTGAGTTTAAAAAATTAAAAATTCACTATTAACTCACTTTAACTTATCTCCTTAAATTTAATATTAAGTAATTATAGTTCAATCAATAAATGATAATTTTTTAAACAAAATTTTTAATGGCACCTACAACTTTTAGCACATTGAAAGTTTTGCTGAATGTTGAACATATTACTAGCTTCATGTACTTGACATGGTATAATATTTACCTTACGATTATTATATGTGCTAGGTTTTCTGCAAACATTCCATTCCCGTGCTTTTATATTCCAAAACGATTAATTTCGAGCGTGAAAATGTCCTACAGTGAGTGTGATATAATTTTATTGAATATTATTATAAATTAATACACAAGTAATTAATATAAATTAATTATATTTGAATAGCTAAAATACAGCTGAATAATTAAATATATAATATTTGTATTTAAACCCAAAATAAATATATTTAATATAGTTAAATCAATCAACATTAAATATAAAATAATTACCTATCAAACAAAAGTAAAATTAATTAATTATATTTAAATCTGTTGTATCTTGAATAATGACTGGATAATTGGTAAATATCCAAATGGAATACCAGCTGGTGTAAATAGCCAAGTTTAATAATGCTAACAAACGCAACACGATGCACAAAATAGTACAACAAATGAATATACGAAACAACAGGGCTTATCAACGGAAAATCACGGAATATTCTAGAACATTGTAGAACGTAAAAGAATATTATAGAATATTGTGGAAGGTTTGGGAACTTTCGAGAATGATGCAGTACATAAAATGCACCTGCACATCATAATACATGATCATAGTGTAAGGTATGTATTACTTGTACTTGCACATCATGTAACGTAATGATATGGTAAGATATGTATGAGAATCAAAGACTAGTAAATATTAATTATTTATATTTAAATTAAACAGTGTTAAATATCAAATCAAATATTTAATATATATAATGTAAATACAACTTATAATGTATATAATATATATTTATAATATATATTATGTCATATGTCTTATATAACATATCATATATAATACATGTAGTATATATAATGTATATAATACATGTAATAGATATAATGCATATAATATACATAATATATATTATATAGATGAAATATATAATATATATAATATTGACACGTAATGGGTAAACGCGTTGCCATCGTAACCATCGCCAAACACTGTTCGAAAAATAATGCTCGACCTGGATTCGAACCCGGGTCTCTGTGACTATAGTGCAGCGTTCTTCCAATTGAACTACCAAGCCAGTGTTGCGATAGTTACGAAGGGGTGATGTACGGCCGTGCGACACGTGACAATATGTATACAATATATAACATATCATATATATTATAACGGTATCCTCATCTAGGTCAAAAATTGTTGTTGGCGTCTATGGTAACAATGACATTTGCAATGGTCTATTCCAACAATTGTACAACACCTTTCAGAAAACTTTTCCACGTTACCGGCAATATTACCAGTGACGCTGTTGGCGTATATGTTACGATGCAGACTTTGTTTTTCAACGGCCCTATATTGGGATGTAAGGAGCCGGCATATTTAACGACAACACTTTTGATACCTTTTAAAATTTCACCTTTTCTATTCTTTAGATAAAACAATGCCGATATGTCCAGATATTTCCTGCGTAAATAAACAAAATAATGTAAGAACGACATCGAACGTAGATTCGCAGTAAATTATTAAATTAATTAATTAATTAATTAAATATCATAAAAAAAGTTGTTATATAGAACATACCAATTTTGGACCAATGACGTTGTATTAGCCGGTACAAGCTATCGTTTAATATTCGGTAGAGAATCATTCCAAAAAGATATTATCCCGTTATCGTTCTATAAACCGATTTACCGAAAATTAAACAACGTAATATATTGTATCGAGGAAAGGTACAAATTTGATCAATCGGTGAATAATCATATGGTTAAAAAGTTTTAACCTTTTTTTTGCGAATATCCTGGTATACGACGTTTAAAGTTTTTTTAATAAACCTTTTAACGACTATTTGAAAATTTATATCAATCAATTAAAACTGTTTTGTTCGATTGTCAATTTTTTTTTAAACCGTAAAGGCCAGTTTTCCGTTGGCGGAAAAACACCCACTTTCGTATAGGATATTTAAACGAGAGTTGTATATTGACGCTGCCCAAATAATCGTCGTATCCCATTTCCCGTCATTATGAAGGTCGCTCTATTTTTAATATGCATATTCGGGATAAAAGTAAATATCGATATGTTTCGTAATCGATGAAACTTTCCCGTATATGTTCAGCTAATCTACGCCGACTTTGACGATTTCAACGAAGATTGTCGTTACAAATGGAAATCCTATTGGCAATGCGTTAATCAAGAGAATGGTCATTATAGCGATCGTCGTTTTTTAACATCGAGCGAAGGAAATCAATTGACCAATTATTATCAAAAGTGTTTTTCGCAGTAAGTTAGCAAATGTCTTCTTACAGTAAACCATCACGTTAATCCACGTGCGACATGCTTGGCCATTTTGTACTTGCGGGCGTTTCTCAAAACTGACACAAAGTTTGCATTTTAGGGCTCGGTGTAACGCTTTCGATTGGCGTTTAATTTCCGCTCGTAACGATTGTTTCAATAGATATAAAAGCGAAACGGCCAATTATTTGCGAAGTTGCGTCGAACGACGATCGGCGAGGTCGTTTGATTTACCCGATGCAGCCTACGACCCCAATTCTCAAGAGTAAAACTATTAAATTTACTCTACAGTATGATCACAAAACATGATGCGCAGGTACATTCCATCTAGTGGATTTTCCCCGAAAGTTCTAGAAGCTTCCACGACATTCTGTCGATGTAGGTTCTAGAATATTCCACAACATGGATATACTAGCTAAGTTTAATTAGGCTAAATAACACAATACAACTGAATAAATATGGGAAGTAACACTGCTTATATACCATCAAGGAATGTTCTAGAATATCACGGAAGTTTCTAGAAAACGCTAAAATGTACGTGCACATCATATTACGTAATCATACTGTAACTTATATACATACATATATCCAACTTTTCCTCTAGTCAATACAAAAATTTCCTACGTCGTATAGCCAACGAGCAAAATTTTTGCCGACCGGAATCGCGAAACATCATCAATCAATGTATCGAATCGAATTTTAATCAATACACGCGCAGGCAACGAGATAGCGGCGACGAATGCCAAAATAAAAAATACAAATGCGGCCCGAAAATCAGTCAAAATTGTTACCAACGTTGGAATCAAGATGTGAAAAATTTACTACGACAATGTATAAACGACGATTACGGCAATCAACAACGACAACGTATACAACAGGCGTATAAAGGTTGCGTCGGTCAACGTACCGATTACAGATACGATCAATTTATGAACGACGATACGCACTATCGTTGGTTCGAGACGGGCAATTTGAATTCGAAATATGTCGATAGACGCGAACCGTGCGGTGGAAGTATTTTTTAAATGTTAATTAATTTCATTTAATTTTGTAATTTTTTTTTTTAAATTAAATAATTTATGAAAAAGTTTCACTGTTAAACATACCGAGATCAAATATGATTAGTTGCTGAATCACGATACGCGCTATCGTTAGTCCGTGGTGGCCTAAATACTTATTAAATGATAATTTAATTGTAATTTTTTAAATTGAATAAATTTGAAAAAAGTTGCGTTAATCGATGTATCGAATACGAATTCGATCACTTTACGAATGATGTTACGCACTATGGTGGTGGAAGTTTTTATTAAATGATAATATATTTAATTGTCGTAATTTTTTATATTGAATGAAAAAAAGTTGCCTTAATCAAAATATTGAATAGAAATTCAATCAGTTTACGAATGACGATTCTTGTAGTGTGTTTCTGCCGATTTTGTCATATTTTGTCAATCCGAGCATGAGGCCTGCAAGTACCAAGTGGAGTAAGCAACGTGGACCATCAACAGTCGTCTTACTGTAGCGCACGTCAGCAGGCGTGCGCTGGCTCTCTCCTTGTGCATTATTCTTACGACGATATGCACTATGGTGGCGGAAATTTTAATATATTTAATTTAATTGTTATTTTTTATATTAAATAAATTTTGAAAAAAAGTTGCGTTAATCGACGTATCGAATACGAGTACGATCAGTTTATGAATGAGGATACGGGCTATGATGGCGAAAGTCTTTATAAAATGATAACATATTTAATTTAATTGTTATTTTTTATATTAAATAAATTTTGAAAAAATTGCGTTAATCGATGTATCGAATACGAGTACAATCAGTTTATGAATGATGATACGGACTATGATGGCAGAAGTCTTTATTAAATGATAACATATTTAATTTAATTGTTATATTTTAAATTAAATAAATTTTGAAAAAAAGTTGCATTAATAAACATATTGAATACGAGTATGATCAGTTTATGAATGATGATACGGACTATGATGGCAGAAGTTTTTATTAAATGATAACATATTTAATTTAATTGTTATTTTTTATATTAAATAAATTATGGAAAAAAATTGCGTTAATCGACGTATCGAATACGAATTCGATCAGTTTACAAATGACGTCACGCACTATGGTGGTGGAAGTTTTTATTAAATGATAACATATTTAATTTAATTGTTATTTTTTATATTAAATAAATTTTGAAAAAAATTGCGTTAATCGACATATCGAATACGAATACGATCAGTTTATGAATGAGGATACCGACTATGATGGCGAGAGTCTTTATTAAATGATAACATATTTAATTAAATTGTTATTTTTTATATTAAATAAATTTTGAAAAAAATTGCGTTAATCAACATATGGAATACGAGTATGATCAGTTTACGAATGAGGATAGGGACTATGATGGTGGAAGTTTTTATTAAATGATAACATATTTCATTTAATTGTTATTTTTTATATTAAATAAATTTTGAAAAAAAGTTGTGTTAATTGACATATCGAATACGAGTATGATCAGTTTATGAATGAGGATACGGACTATGATGGCGGAAGTTTTTATTAAATGATAATATATTTGATTTAATTCTTCTTATATTTTTAATACACAAAATTTCAACCCTTCAATAAGTCGGTACTACCCAACACGTTGGTCAAACTGGACAAAGCAGCCATATTCGTACACAAACTGCTCGGCGGTCCCGAACCCAACAATCCGATACCACCCGTCGATGACGCCAATCCGCTAATGCCCGACAAAATATTGGTCAACGTACTACTGACGCTGCTGCTGCCACTGCCGCCCGTATTAAACAAGCTACCAATGGAATTTAAGTTCATATTGGCCAATCCGCCGACACCCGATTGCGATTTGGAATTGAAATTGAAACCGCCGCATTGTGAATCCAATTTTTGACTATTGTTACAGTATCTGCCAAAAAAGTATTGCGAAATGGAAAATTTAGCGACATGCGTTAGTAGCTATACAGGGGGCACACAAAAGATACCTGTGTACAAAACATGAACATCAAAGTATACGGCGTTAATACGTGGCGTGCCAAAGGTGTAGAAAGTATAGTTGATGACGCAATACAATCTGAGTTTTGTTAAAAGTGCGGGAGGTGTAGAAAGTCCGATTGAAGCTTTAATGTGTAAAATTTGACTTCCATGTAGAAAGTATGCTCAAAGCTTTACGTAGAAAGTACGCCTCGGCCAACTCGGACTTTAAAATTGATGATGCAAGGCTTAAGCATTGTTCTCGGGACATGCTTTTCACTGTTTCGGGAAGCTCGGCGGACATTACGTCGAGTTTTAGTTGTTGAAGCTTTAAGCGTACTTTCTACGCCCCCTGTATTGCTACCACATGTTATACCAATTGGGATCATGGACTACCCCCTATATTGTGCCCCACAGTTAACGGGGCATACTTTGATGCCTATCTTTTGTACATGAGTATCTTTTGTGTATGTCCTGTACAGTCCCCGTTACCTGCTTTTCGCCGAAACTATCCATTTCGGGAAATAATCCTTCTCCGTATCGACGCTAAATTGCCGTTTGGACAAGCAGGCGACGTATTGACTTTTTAGATCATCGTAGTTCACTTGCGACGAACATTCACAAATGGCTTTCAAAGCATCTTGATACCTAGCGTAACACGTTTGGTCCATATTTTGCGAGCGTAAACAATCCCAGCGAACGTCGCACAAAGTTCTCGACGGATTGTTACGCCCGAAAGCTTGCGTTATTTTGCCGCATACGCAATCTCGTAATGGGCCCCGATTGATGTACGGTTGGCATATGTTAGTGTCACTGTCGGCGTTCTTGAGGATCATTTCGCTTTGCCTGATATGGTATAGACATATTACGTAATATATATATTGGGCAATTTCTAAAAACTTACAACCACAAATACGCTTGATCATCATCGTCGGGCATGTCGTAATCGTTGAATTGACTTTTAACGCAGGATTGCATTTGTTTCTTCAAAGAGTCTTTCGCTTGACGATAGCAGTCGCGTTTGGCGTTCGCTTCATTGGATTGCGGGAACGGGTCCAAACAATTGGCGCTAGAAAAATAGGAAATTTGGCAAAATGGACGCCGACCTGCAAAATTTAGCGTCACTTTTTGTAACATTGTCGACAGCCATTTTCCATACTATTACGAGCCCCGTCGTCCAATCGTTTGACGGGGCTATAGTCGTTGTACTTATTTTTGACGCAATTTCGAAAGTTGTTCCATTGCGAGCGGCAATTTTGAGCGGAGCACGACACCTAGCCAAAAAATTTTTACTCGTAGAAAAAAAAGCGATGATATATCGATGCTTACGATGATCAACGATAAACACGTTACGAAGCGAATCATCGTCGAGAAAATTTTACCATTGAAAAGTATAGATTAAATGCACTTATTTATGCCGTATCAGCCAATAACTGGATCTTTCGTCATTTCGACATCAACAACAAATTGGCGTAGGCCATCAACTGGTTTTTTTATTTTACGAAAAAGGACGCAACACCTACATATATGCGTTAAAAAACACGTTTATCCACCTAAACTGTTCAATAAATTTCCGAAATCGATATTCGAACCGAACTGGCCGAACAACGACGTGATGTCGAAATTTTCGAATGGGTTGAAGTGGGCGAATAGCGACCCGAGGTCGAATTGCGTGCCGAAAAGGCTAGCCGCGTCGAAGCCGCCCGGACCGGTCATATTGCCGAAACCCGCATTGGCCAACACTTGTTGGGCGTCGGGGAACATTCCACCATTGGTCAATAGGCTACCGAAATCCAAGGCACCAGTTTGCGTCACGTCGTCAGATTTCATAATTTTTAGAGTCGACTCCGAATTGGCTTTCTCGGTAGAATTTTCCGGGGCCGGTGTTGTCGGAGAAAGCGTGGTCGTCATCATCATTATCGGCTTTTGTTCGCTGATTTTCTTTTGGCCGTAGAAGCCACCACATGGGTCGATCTTTTTTACGCAATAACGCGTGCCGGAGAAATGTTTTAACGCTATGACGTTATAGTCGTGGCTGTCGTTTTTGACGGCGAAATTATAGGTCGACATGCAAGTTTTGTATTGTTGGACGTAGATTGAAATGTTTAGCGTTTTATTGCCGCATTTGCAAAGTTCGTCGCGAACTTTAGCACTTTGATCGTAACACTCTTTTTGATAGTTGACTTTCGTGTAGCAGTCGGAACGAACTCGGCAATAGCTGATGTTACGGAAAGCGAAATTTTTGCCTCGACTTCCGCGAGCCGTCGCTAAACATTTAGCGAAGGTGACGTTGTCTTTGGATTCGCACGAACTAAGCTGCAAGTCCAACATGTCTTGACCCAACGAGTTGGATACGTCATTGTCGGCCGGTATCGTGTAGTTGGGGTAGGCGGAGCTGACGCATCGTTGCACAATTTTACGTAAACTGTTGCTCGTCTGCTTGAAACAATACGAACGAACGCTGTCCTGGTAATTGGTCGCGAATGGATTCGGGCACGCTTGGCTGCAAAAATATGGGGTGTCCAAGGTGGTTTTTGGACACAAAAAGCATGGCTACGACTTACGCTCGGTAACATTGTTGGATATCGTTTCGTATAGAATTTCGATCCCATTGAGTCAACGTCGTAGTAGGCGTATAGTCGTTGATGCGATTTTTCATACACGTATCGTGATTTTTCCATTGTAACGCGCAAGATTGAGCCGAAGATCGCTATAAAACTTACATTCGACAAAAAAGATTGAAAATTATATGGAATTTTTTGGAGTGAAAATAAGTTTGAAAAATGCCACTTGCCAAAAGTCGTAGGTTCACGACCACCAAGCATTGGAGTTGTGGGCTAAAAAATCGTAGCCTAGGGGAGCACCTTAATCTGGGTTCACCTCGTGGTGTGGTGGTCTAGTGGTGAGCACATCAGCCCGGAATGCTGGTAACCCAGGTTCGACTCCTGGCTGCACCCTATTTTTCAAGACAAAGATTGATTCATAGGACAAAAACTCACTTCGACGTACAAAAATGCTACCAAAATACAAATCGACACAACGCCCATGCTGCGACTTCTTGGCCTAGAAATACACAACCCGAATAGTCTTTTCTTATAAACGCTGAAAACTAGATACTCGACGTAGGTGGCGATACGTGCTTTAATTAACGACTTAAAAAAACCAATGTCATCAAAAAACACAAATACATCATTTCTTCCGCCGCCCACCAAACAAACTGCTCAAATCTGGTAGTCCGCCGCCGCTGCCACCGAGCAAGCCGCCTCCAGTGCCACCCGTCAATCCGCCGAGTAATCCGCCTCCGGTACCGGCATTGGACAACATAGAAGTCAAGTCGAAATTGCCGCCGAAAATTTGCGATGGGTCGAATCCACTGCCTAAAATGCCGCCCAAGTTACCGACTCCCGATGACGATGAACCGAGGATCGATGAGGGGTCGGGAATGATACCTCCGCCGGACAATAAGCTTCCGAAATCGGTGTTACTGCCGGAAGATGTTCCAAAATTTGAAGAACTGCAAAAATAGCCTTCAAAGTTGGGGAACGAGATTATACGTAAGTTAGTCCTTACCTGGTATCTATCGACGAACTTCCACCTCCCTGATCCCCGCTATTCCATCCTTGACCACTACCACTGCTACCTTGACCATTCCCGGCTCCTTCATTCCACCTGTCGCCGCTGGACTCTCGACCACTACTGCTGCCACCTCGGCTGTTGCCGGCTCCTTCGTTCCACCTACCGCCACCAGACTCTTGACCACTTCTACCGAATCCCCGATCGCGGTTGGATTGCCGCCCTCGAAAACCACCGCATGGATCCGACATATTCGAACAGAACTTCTTGTCGCCTCCCGAATTGGCCATGGCGTTCAATGCGGCCAGGTTATAGTCTTGGTGGTCGTCAGGCGTCGGACGTCCCGCCGATCGCAAACACTCGACGTAGACATTTTTGTAGGTGTCGATGGGTGCTTGTCGCGTACAACGACATAATTCGTCGCGAACGCGGGCCGCACGGTCGTAGCATGCTTGCGTATAGCGAGCTTGTTGGTAGCAATCGTAACGTAGGGAACAATAGTCATCGGGACCATGATTATTTTGGTGCCGTTGACCTCGTGCCGCTAGCAAACATTGCACGAACAAGCGTTTGTCCTGCGGGCGGCAGTCGCTATTGCGCAATTGGATCATATCTTGGCCGTATTGCGACGCGGCATCATTTTCGGCCGGTATGTCGTAATCGGGGTAGGTTTGTTGAACGCAGCGTTCTATGTCCCTCCGCATATGGTCTTTGTATTCTACGTAGCAGCGTTGTTTGGCTTGGCTATCCCCGTCGTCGAGGAATGGATCCCGGCAGCCTTGGTCGCGGAAACAAAGCCTAGCTTTGGCTTTCATGTTGGCTCGATCGCTCGGGCTCAAATCTGCATCGTTTGATCCGTGATTTTTCATACATTGCTCGTGGCTACGCCATTGGTCGCCGCATCGTTGCCCGTTAGAAACCTACAGTAGGACGACATACAGTAAAAATTGATATAGGAAAATTTTACAAACTTGAGCCAAAAATATCGTTAGAGCCAAATAACGAATGAACATAATGTCGCTTTGCGAAAACTATAGCAATGAATCTAGTTTTTGTGACGGGAGATCCATATATCGGAACCGGATCTATTTTTTTCTCGAACACCGACACATGCACCGTGTGACCAGCCATGTTTCGCTGATTTTTTAAAAGTGTACAGAAAGTACGCTGTGGTCTCGCAACGAAAATTTTTTAATCATCGACCAATCAAAATGATATCCCAAATCAGAGGAAAAAAATCAAAATCATTTCTTGCGGCCGCCGATCAAGCTGCTCAAGTCGGGAAAACTGCCGCTGCTCAATAGACCGCCACCGGCGCCGCTCAACAAACCGCTGCCCAAGCCGCTGCCGCTCGTCAACCCGCTAAGCAAGCCGCCGCCGGTGCCGGCATTGGACAACATGGACTGGAAATCGAAACTGTTGCCCAAAATTTGCGACGGGTCGAATCCGCCACCGAGCACGCTGCCCAAGTTGCCGATGCCCGTGCCGGTGCCCAACGACGAGGTTAGCGACGTTGAAGGCGCCAGGATGGACGACGGGTCGGGCATTAGGCCGCCGCCCGACAATAGGCTGCCGAAGTCGGTGGTGCTGCCCAACGAGGTGCCGAAGTCCGAGGTGTCGACCGAGGTGGAAGACGACGATGACGAGGAGGAGCTGGAAAATTGATACAAATACAGCTACTGAGGATGCAGGGGGTCTTGATTGAACCCTGAAGCCCTGGTCACTTCGGAATTCCCCGGGGTCTGTAGGTGAAAACTGAAGCCGTCGAAGGTGTTGATCGAATGTGAAGGAGTGATGCCCGAGCCCTGGAGTCCACTGATGGAGCCTAAAGCCCTGGAGTGGTGCTGGAGTGCAGGAGTCCTTGGATCTATCCTGGAGCTCTGGAGGCTCTCGATTGAAAGCGGAACCCTAATGGCTCTGGATTGAATGCGCTGCACTGAAGGCCTCAGATGGGATGCGGAGCCCTGATGGCCCTGGAGGAGTTCATATATGGAAACTGTAGCCTGGTAGTCTGTAGCTCAAGCTTGGAATCCTGGAGGGTCTAGGATCCTGAGTTGGAAGTGTAGCCCCGGAGTCTGTGGATCTTGAAACTTGCAGGCTCCGGGTTGATGCTAGAAGCCCAAGATTCCACAGATTGAACCCGGAGCCCTACAGCTTCTGGGCTGATGCTGGAGCCCTATGGCCCATGCATTGAGGCCTGAGTCCAACAGGGTCTCAACTGATGGGGAGACCTGGGACCCATGGATCACATCTGGAGGCTTGTAGGCTATAGATTGGTGCTGCAGCCCCGGGATCCATGGGTTCAAGCTGGGACCCTATGGGGTCTTGATTGATGAGGGAGCCTTGGGTTGCGCAGGTCATGTTCAAGGGTCTACATGTCGAATGTGGAGGTCTGCAGTCCAGGGAGCTCTGGGTTCCGTGGATCATATCTGGAGGCTTGCAGGTTCTAGATTGAGGCTGGCGTCCTGGGGTCCATAGAGTGAAGCCGGTGCCCTACAGGATCTTGATTGATGGGGGAGCCCAAGGGTCTATGGGTCTAATTGAGAGCCCTGTGATTCATGCATGAAAGCTGGATCCCTAAAGGCGTCCAAATGATGGGGGAGCCCTGGGTTTCACGGATCATATCCAGACGCTTGCAGGATGTGGATTAATGCGGGAGGCCTGGGGTCCACGGGAGTGAAGCTAGAGTCCACCTGAGTCTTGATTGACGGGAGAGCCCTAGGGTACATGGGTCTAATCTGGAGCCCTCTGGTCCATGGGTCTAACTCAAAATCCTGTGGTTCTTGGATCGACCTCGCAGTCTTCGGTCCCCATGAAGTCTATTACCTAGTGCCGCTAGAGCCGCTATTCCAGCCTTGGCTATTGCCGCCCGTATTCCAGCCCTGGTTGCTGCCGCGGTTGCCGCCGCCATTGCCCCGACGAACCGTCTGTCGCCCTTGGAACCCGCCGCACGGGTCCGTAGCGTTCGAACAAAACTTTTTGTCGCCGCCCGTATTCGACATGGCGTTCAAGGCTACCAAATTGTAGTCCTGCTGCTCGTTGGCCACCGGGTAGCCGGCGCTACGTAAGCAGGAAACGTACAAGCTTTTGTAGGCGCTGACCTGGGCTTGTCGCGTGCAGCGGCACAATTCCGAGCGCACGGCCGCGCTTCGATCGTAGCACGCTTGCGTATAACGTGTTTGTTGGTAGCAATTGTAGCGCACCGAGCAGTAGTCGCTGCGTTGCGATTGTTGACGCTTGGGTTGGCCCCGGTTGCCGCGGCTTTGTAGCAAACAGTTGGTGAACGTTTGCTTGTTTTGCGGTCGACAGTTGCTGTTTCGCATGCTGATCATGTCTTGCCTGGAAAGTTTGGGATTTGGTTTATGCTTAGGCTTAGGCTTAGGCTTAGGCTTAGGCTTAGGCTTAGGCTTAGGCTCAGGCTTAGGTTAAGGCTTAGGCTTAGGCTTAGGCTTAGGCTTAGGCTTAGGCTTAGGCTTAGGCTTAGGCTTAGGCTTAGGCTTAGGCTTAGGCTTAGGCTTAGGCTTAGGCTTAGGCTTAGGCTTAGGCTTAGGCTTAGGCATAATCTCAGGCTTATGCATGGCCATCCCTTACCCATATTGCGCAGCAGCATCATTCTCCGCTGGTATACTGTAGTCGGGATACTTTTGCTGGACGCATTGTTGTATATCAGCTCGCATACGATCGCGATACTGTAAATAGCACTTTTGCTTGGCTTGGGCTTCGGCGTCGGTCAAAAATGGGTCGTTACAATTTTGGCTGAAAAGTGTAAAGTGAGATGCAGTAAATTCTGGTAGTTACAATTTCGGCTGAAAAGTGTGTAAAGTTGCATGCAGCAAAGAAAAAGAGTGTAAAGGAATATACAGTAAGATGATCTGATCGTTACAGTTATGATTATAACGATTGTAAACTAAGATCGATTCCAGCTAGCATTTACACTAAAATCTGGCAGTTATATGTTACAAGTGTAAAGTGTTTTAGAGTATATCTGGCGATTACACGTCTGACTCAAGAGAGTGTAAAGTGAGGTACAGTAAAATGTTCAGTTTAAAGTGGGATGAATTTAAATCCGGCGGCTATGGTTTCCACCATAGATATAGTGTAAAGTGAAATAAAGTAAGATCTATCGGGCGCAATTTTGGCTACCGGGATTGTAAAGTGATATTTGGTAGTTTGGTTTCTGGATAGAGTGTAAATTTAGATGCAATAGAATATGCGCTGTGAGATTTTTGACTCGAGAAAGTGTGAAGTGAGATACAGCAAGATCTGATTCTTTGAGTTTTGCCTAGTGTAAAGTGACATAAAATTGAATATGGCGGTAAAATTTCTGGATGGAAAAAGTGTAAAGTGGGATACAGTAAGATTTGACGTTGCTAGTTTCGGTTGTGGTGTAAAGCCACACGGAATTAAATCAGCTGCAACTACGGAGAGTGTAAAGTGTGTTACATTTCGTTCTGGTGCTTATAGTTTCGACTAGAGTGTAAAGTGACGTGCGAAAAGAATGGGCTGTTATGATTTTGATTAGAGGAAGTGTAAAGTGAGATTTCAGTTTCGCCTGGTGTAAAGTGACATGGGGGTTTAACTTTTGGATTAAAAAAGTGTAAAGGGAGATACAGTAAGATTTCACTATACTACTGTATACTTTTTGAAGCAAACTCGAACTTTAGCTTTCATATCGGATCGATCGCTCGAGCTCAAATCCGACGTCCGCCTATATTCCGATTGCCTACTTTGCATACATTGGTCGTGACTTTGCCATTGGCCGGTGCATTGTTGCTGCTGATTATCGCCTCGAGAATTCTACAGTAAGCAAAAAATCGGTGTAAAATGGCTTCCGACTGAAATTTCCAACTTGCTTACTCGAGCGACTAAGATTACTGTAGTTAAAAATAAAGTCCACATAATATCTAAAGTTAATAGCAATAAGTACAAAGGAGCTTATATTTATAAAAATTAAAATTAAAATGACGTAGTCGATAAAGTGCGATTTTTTAATTGATTGATGAGCCGAAAACAAAAAACCGGTTCCCCGCCTGTGTCCTTACGGATGCCGCCCAAAAATTATAGCCTTCAAAAAATTTGAGTGGTTGGGCAAAAAAGGGATACTGTAACTATATTTCAAATTTTTTGCATGCATTTTATTCCCAATTTCAACAAAACAAAATATAATAATCGCGTGCTTAATGTGCGGCAAAAAAGTTGTTTACAGTATACAAATTTAACGCAGTTTACACAAAAGTGTAAAAATGACGGAAAAAATCAATAATCGATTTTTACAATATAATATATCACGAAGATGAAATAGAAATAAAGTAAAAAGATTGTCATTCGGTTATGTGATCCGGTTTCAAACCCGATTCGTACCGTCGCCACATTTTCGCGTACAAATCTTCCAAATCGCTACAGTATTGTTTAACGTTGAATAGAGTGGACGTCGTCCTCGCTTTCCAAACTTTGGCGCGAATTTGTCGTAAACTGTAGAGGGAAAGAGAAAAGTTACAGTAGGAATTTTTTTTCACCAAGCCTGAATATTTTACAATAGAGAAAAAACCTACAGTAAGAAACTTTTTCACTAAGCCTGAACATCAACTACAGTGAAAAATTTTTCCACCGAGCTTGAACATCTTACAACAATAGAGAAAAAATATACAGTAAGAATTTTTGTCAAACCTTGCACATCTCACAAAATGGAAAAAAATTACAGTGAGAATTTTTGTACAAAACATGAACACTGAGAAAAAACCTACATTAAGAATTTTTTTTACAAAGATAAACATCTTACAATAGATAAAAAAACATACAGTAAGAATTTTTTATAAAAGCTTGAATATCTTACAGGAGAGCAAAAAGCTACACTAAGAATTTTTTACAAAGGTTCAACATCTTACAGTAATGCAAAAACCTACAGTAAGAAATTTATTTCAAAGCTTGAACATCTTAGAATAGAGAAAAAAGCTACAGTGAGAACTTTTGTACAAAGCTTGAAAATCATACAGGAAAGGGAAAGGCTACAGCAAGAAATTTTTTCACAAAATCTGAATATCTTACAGTAAAGAGAAAAACTACAGTAAGAATTTTTTTTTTAAACTTGAATATCTCACAAAAGTAAACAAGCTACAGTAAATTTTTCTGCAATGCTTGAATATCTTACAGTAAAGAAAAGAACTACAGTAAGAAATTTATTTAACAAAACTTGAAGATCCTACAGTAAGGAGAAAAGCTACAGCAAGAAATTTTTTCAAAAAGCTTGAACATCTTACAGTAGAGAGAAAAGCGACAGTAAGAAGTTTTTAATAAGCTTGAACATCTCACAATAGTAAACAAGCTACAGTAAGAAATTTTTTCACAAAGCCTGAATATTTTACAGTAATGAGAAAAGCTACAGTAAGAATTTTTTAAAACTTGAATATCTCTCAATAGTCAACAAGCTACAGTAAGAAATTTTTTCTAAAAAAAACCTACAATAAGAATTTTTTTGCAAAGCCTGAACATCACACAGTAAAGAGAAAAGCTACAGTAAGAAATTTTTTCACAAAGCCTGAATATCTTACAGTAGAGGAAAAATCTACAGTAAAAATTTATCTACATGACTTGAACATCTTATAATACTGAAAAAACCTACAGTAAGAAATTTTTTCACAAGCTTGAATATCTTTCAGCAGGAAAAACCTACAGTAAGAATTTTTTCACGAAGCCTGAATATCTCACAGTAAAGGAAAGAGCTAGAGTAAGAAACTTTTCCACAGAGCCTGAATATCTTACAGTAAAGAGAAGAGCTACAGTAAAAATTTTTTCGCAAAACCTGAATATCTTACAGTAGAGAGGAAAGCTACAGTAAGAATTTTCAACAGAGCTTGAAAATCTCACAATAAAGAAAAAAAAATTTAAAAAAATTTTTGTACAAAGCCTGAACACCTTACAACAAGGGAAAAACCTACAGTAGGAAATTTATTCTACAAACCTTGCACTTCTTACAATAGAGAAAAACATACAGTAAGAAATTTTTCACACAGCTTGAACGTCTAACAATAGAGAAAAACCTTATAGTAAGAGTTTTTTGCAAACCTTGAAAATCTTACAATCGAGAAAAAACCCACAGTAAGAATCCTAATCGAAAAAAAGCTACAGTAAGAATTTTTCGCCAAGCCTGAATATCTCAGAGTGGAGAAATGCTACAGTAAGAAAATTTTGTACTAAACTTGCACATCTCAAAATAGAGAAAAATTCACAGTAAGAACTTTTTTTCTACAAAACTTGAACATCATCTTACAATTCAACGTCCAATCCCAGTTTAGACGCTATATCGACGTATTCTTCGCGCGTCGTCGCAGCCAATTCCGGACAACCGACGGCGTGTAATTGCGAACTGGCGACGCGTGACGCCAACGTTTCTACTGCAAAAAAAAACGGGAATCGTTTCTATTGGTCGGTTTAAAGTTGGGGGCGGGGTCAACTTTTTATTCTAAAAAAATCAATAATTTCGACGTCGATCGATAGATCTCGTCGAGATCTATCCAAAAATGTAAGTTAAATTTGTGTACGTCTATTTTTGATCGATTTATTAGTGGTTCAAATTTGTGGGCGGAGCTTAAAAAATCGATTTTTGGATTTAAACCTTACAGAAATGAATTTGCTAGACATTTTTTTCTTATAGTTTATAGTACTTTTCAAGAGCTGTCTAATGGTGTATCATAAATAAAAAAAATTCCAAATCATTTTAGAGGAAATTTAAAAAAAGCAAAATTTTCTACACGCAAGCTCCGCCCACCCGCCTTAAAAACCACGCCTCCCAAACTTGGCTCCGCCCACTTACGCCCCAAAGTGACCATAGGCGTGCCGGTCCACAAAATGTCCATGCCGGTCGTATGGCCGTTGCACAACGGCGTGTCCAAGCAAACGTCGACCAATTGACCGCGCCGCACGTGCTCCTCCTTGGCGGCCACGTGCGAAAATATGATCCGTTGACCGTCGACGCCCCTATCTTTACAAAATTGGCGGACGTTTTGTTCGCCGTGATCCGGGAAACGCAACAACCACAGGACGCTGCGCGGCACGCGTTTCAAAATCTGGAAGAAAGAAAAATTGTCGGGATTTGAGAAATTTGGAAAGTTGCCAGCGATTAGAACCGCCTACTTTGGCGAAAGGCGGTAGAGATCAAAAAGAAAATTGGGAAGTGACCAGACAGCAAGAATTGGCTCCGCCCATTTGGAGAGTAGAGCCAGAGGCGGTAAAGATTAGAGAAAAGTGGGCAGCTGTCAGAGAGTGAAAAATAGGTCCGCCTACTTGGCGAGTTGCCAAAGGCGGCAGAGATGAAAGGAGCCCAAAATCGGAAATTTGCCAAGTAAGATATACAGGATTAGAACCGCCTACTTGGCAGGTTGCCAGGGAGGAGACAAGGGATTAGGAACGCCTACTTGGCGAAAGGCGGTAGGCATCAAAGGAGAGAGAGGTGGCATAGTTCAAAGAAAACAGGGCGGCTGCCAGACAGCTCCGCCCACTTGTCAACTTGCAAAAGGCGGTAAAGATCAAAAAGAAAAGTTGAAAATCCTCACTGCACATTAGCCAAAAGCGGTAAAGATGAAAGGAAAAAAAAGTTGGCGAGTCGCCAAAACTCACCTCGCACCACATTTTCAACGTAGGCGGATCAATTTTATACAATTGATTGAAATTGCAATAGACGACGGCGTCTTCCGGTAGGCCGTATTGTTGACGACTGGTGATTAAAATCGTTTGGGGCACTTCTTCGCCCGTAGCCGCTTTAGTATGAGTCTATAGAAAGAAGAGGCAATTTTTATACCTTTTTTGAAACCTAAAAAATTGGATTAAAAAAAATTCAATTTTTATACATTTTTTCAAACCTAAAAATTTGGATTAAAAAAAATTCAATTTTTATACATTTTTTCAAACCTAAAAATTTGGATTAAAAAAAACATTCAATTATTATACATTTTTTCAAACCTAAAAATTTGGATTGAAAAAATTTCAATTTTTATACATTTTTTCAAACCTAAAAATTTGGATTAAAAAAATTTGGATTGAAAAAAATTCAATTTTTATACATTTTTTCAAACCTAAAAATTTGGATTAAAAAAAAATTCAATTTTTATACATTTTTTCAAACCTAAAAATTTGGATTTCAATTTTTATACATTTTTCCAAACCTAAAAATTTGGATTAAAAAAAATTCAATTTTTATACATTTTTTCAAACCTAAAAATTTGGATTCAAAAAAAATTCAATTTTCATACATTTTTTCAAACCTAAAAATTTGGATTCAAAAAAAAATCAATTTTTATACATTTTTTCAAACCTAAAAATTTGGATTAAAAAAAAATTCAATTTTTATACATTTTTTGAAACATTAAAATCCGGATTCTAGAGAAAAAAATCGACGTACGGAAAAATGCAATTTCTATACATTTTTTGGAACCTGAAATTCCGAATCTAAAAAAATCGAAAAACTGACATTTTTATAGATTCTTTCAAAAATAAAAATTCCGATTCAAAAAAATTTGTATTGATAAAAATTTCAATTTTATAGATTTTTTGAAACACGCAAATCCGGATCCAAAAAATCGAGCTATAGAAAAACACAATTTTTATACATTTTTTTTAAACCTAAAAATTTATTCTAAAAAAATATTTTTGATAAAAATTCAATTTTTATAGATTTTTTAAAACATGAAAATCCGGATTCAAAAAATTGAGTTAAACCTAAAAATTTCGATGTAAAAAAATTAATATTGATAAAAATTCAAATTTTACAGATTTTTTCAAACCTAAAAATTCGGATTTAAAAAAATTAATCAAAAAAAAATCCAATTTCCATACATTTTTCGAAACTTAAAAATTTGGATTAAAAAAAATCCAGAAAAATGTGATTTATAGACATTTTTTTAAACCTAAAAATTCGGATTTAAAAAAGCCTGAAAATTTGGAATAAAAACAATAATCAAACAAAACAATTCAATTTTCAAAAATATTTTGAAACCTAAAAATTTCGATTCAGAAAAAAATGACATTTATACACATTTTTTGATACCTAAAAATTCAGACTCAAAAAATTAAACTTGATGAAAATTTCAATTTTATAAATTTTTTGAAATGTAGAAATCTGGATTCAAAAAAATTTTAAAAAATCAGTTTTTATACATTTTTTAAACTAACTCGAATTCAGAAAAAATTCAATTTTTACACATTTTTTGAAACCTACAAATTCAGACTCAAAAAAATTGAACTTGATTAAAATTTTCAATTTTATAAATTTTTTGAAATATAGAAATCGGGTTTCAAAAAAAAAATTCGATTTTTATTTTTGAAACATAAAAAATTGAATTCGAAAAATGAGCCAAAAATACTATATTTTAACATACATTTTTTGAAACCTAAAAATTCAGACTCGAAAAAAATTTGTGTTGATAAAAATTTTAATTTTATTAATTTTTTGAAAACCTAATCATTCCGATTTTAAAAAATTAGTATTGATGGAAATTTCAATTTTACAGATTTTTTGAAACCTAAAAACTTGGATTCAGAAAAATTAATCAAAAAATTGAAATTTTTACACATTTTTTGAAACATACAAATTTGGGCTCAATGAAATGAGCAAAAAATGTTATTTTTACACATTTTTTAAAACATAGAAATTTGCATTCAAAAAACTAATCAAGAAAAAAAATTCAATTTTTATACATTTTTTGAAAGCTAAAAATTTGGATTGAAAAAAAAAGTCCTGAAAAAATGCCATTTTTACACATTTTTTGAAACCTTGAAATTCGGATTCAAAAAAAAGTATTGATAAAAATTTCAAATCTATTACATTTTTTGAAACCTAAAAATTTGGTTTCAAAAAAACTGAAAAACTGTCATTTTTTAGGACATTTTTTGAAACCTAAAAATTTGGATTTAAAAAAGCCTGAAAATTTGGAACAAAAAAAAATTATCAAACAAAACAATTCAATTTTTCAAACCTAAAAATTTGGATTCAGAAAAAAATGAC
Source organism: Romanomermis culicivorax (assembly GCA_963922205.1). NCBI lineage: Eukaryota > Metazoa > Nematoda > Enoplea > Mermithida > Mermithidae > Romanomermis > Romanomermis culicivorax. The sequence continues at coordinate 45,887 of CAWUHX010000314.1, read as the reverse complement.
ATTTTTACACATTTTTTGATACCTAAAAATTCAGACTCAAAAAAATTAAACTTGATGAAAATTTCAATTTTATAAATTTTTTGAAAAGTAAAAATCCGGATTCAAAAAAATCCGTTTTTATACATTTTTTGAACTAACTTGAATCAGAAAAAAAGCAATGTTTACACATTTTTTGAAACCTAAAAATTTGGTTTCAAAAAAAAAACCCCAAAAAACTGTCATTTTTTTGGACATTTTTTGAAACATAAAAAATCGGATTCAAAAAAAAGAGAAAAAAATACCTGATTCAAAGTCGATAAACCATTTTGAACAGCTACGCCTTGAACTTGAGCCTGAAATTGATTGTTGGACAACATAGTTTCCACAGGGGCCGTAGTCGGAACTTCTATGACCGGTAGGATAACTTCGGTTTTTTTCACTTCTTTTTGCGGACCGTGCGGTACTTCGGTTTCCCGAACGATAGCCTTTAGGAAAAAAATTGAAAAAAATCAAAAAAAGAGGAAAAAACTATGAAAAAACCAAAAAAATAATCAATAAAAATGGAAAAAATGAAAAAAAATTTAAAAAATAAAAAAACAAAAGCAATCTAAAATAAAAAGTAAAATAAACAAAATAAAAAATTAAAAAAAATAATTGAATAAGTAATGAACGAAAAAAAAACTAAACAAAGTAAAGGAAAAAAAAAGAAATAACCTCAAAAATATGAAAAAATCGAATAGTAAAAAACAAAAAATATAACAAGAATTAAAAAAATGAAAAAGTTGAGAAAACATGGAAAAATGAAAAAATAAACAAAAAGTCAGTGCAATAAAAAAAGATAAAAATTCAAAAAACATGAAAAAATAGAAGCAAAAGAAAAAAAAGAAATAGAAAAAACAGATGAGAAGGTGGAAAAAAAGAAACAACATAAGATTCAAGAAAGATAATATATAAAAAACAAAAAGAAAATATAATAAAAAAATTAATTTAAAGAAAATCGTAAAAATGAGAAACAAAAACAAAAATAAAAAACAAGGTGTAAATTTGTAGCATTTCGGCTGATTTTTGAAACCTAAACTTTACGGGTTGTAAAAAATCGATTTTTTTACTTTCCTTTTTCGTAAATTTTGTGGAAAATTTTTGTAAAAAATCATAACAACAAATTTCCTAAAAAACCGAAACAAACACGTGTGAAATTAACCAAAAAATTCAAAATACGAACAAAAGCCAGGAAGAAAAAAAAGAAAGTCAAAAAAATAAAATGAAAAACGGAAAACAAAAAACTCAAAAAACGAATAAAATTAAAAAAAAACAATAAAAAATCAAGAAAGAACGAAAAAAATTCCATGACGTCTTATCTGTGAAACATAAACTTTACGGGTTCAGAAAAATCTGATTTTTTTTTCAATTTCACTTGGACTTTAGACGTCATAGGTTTTAAATTTGTTTTTTTTGTGAATTTTGTGAAAAAGTGTAAAAAATCATGAGGAAATAAAAAAAATTCGCGAAATAAAATGAAGAAGGTAAAAGAACGAAAAAAATTTGAAGGAAAATAAAAAAAAATAAAGAAAAAACTGGAAAACAAAGAAAAATGGCAAAACAAAAAAAGCAAAAAATCAGACAAAGGATGAGAAAATTTTCAGTATTTCCTATAATTTCTGAAACATCAACTTTACGGGTTGAAAAAATCGATTTTTTTACTCCCACTTCCGCCTTGGACATTTGAGTCGTACATTTGTAGAAATTAATAGAGAAAACAAAAATATATAAAAACATGCGTCGAAAAACAAGAAAAAAACAAAAAAACTATAATTAAATTTTTAGCATTTCCTTTCATTTTTGAAACATCAACTCTACGGGTTCCAAAAAGTCAATTTTTTGCCTCACTTTCACTTCCGCCTTGGACATTATAGGGTGTAAATTTGTAAATTTTGTAAAAAAACAAAAAGAGAAATAAAAAATCGAAAAAAGCGTCAAAAAAACAAAAAATAAAACAAAAACAGCAAAAAACTTGAAAAAGAAAAAAAACAAAAAAGCAAAACATCATAAGGAAATTTCCAATATTTCCTCAAATTTCTGAAACATCAACTTTACGGGTTCCAAAAAATTCGATTTTTTTCACTTACTTTCACTTCCGGCTTGAACATTATTGGTTGTAAATTTGTAAAAAATTAATAGAACAAAAAAATCTAAAAAAAGCGTTAGAAAAAAAACAAAAACATAAAGAATGAGAAAAAACTAGAAAGGAAAAAAATGTAAAAACAAAAAAGGGAAAAAGTCAAAAAACAATCAGGAAATTAAAAAAAATCAAAAAACATGCGTAAAATAAACAAAAAGTGAGAAACTTGGTAAAAAAACAAAAAACTTGAAAAAGAAAGAAAAATAAAAAAAGCAAAAAATCTCAAGGACATTTTTACTATTTTCCTCTACACTTTCTAAAACATCAACTTCACGGGTTCAGAAAAAATAGACTTTTTCGTTACTTTCACTTCCGCTTTTGAAATTATGGATTGTAAATTTATAAATTTTAAAAAAAAATCAATAAGAGAAATAAAAAATCGAAAAAACAGGCGTCAAATAAAACAAAGAAATGAGAAAACAAGAAAAACTAAAAACCGAACAAAAAAAAAGCTTTTTAGTTTTTTTTATCAAGTTTTTAGGAAAGAAAAAACTAAAAAAAAACATGCGTCAAAAAAACAAAATATAGGTAAAAAGCGAAAAAAGCAAAAAACTTGAAAAAGAAAAAAAATGAAAAAAAAATAAAGAAAACGAGGAAATTTTTTAGTATTTCCTCTTATTTCTAAAACATCAACTGCGGGTTCTAAAAAAATCGATTTTTTTTCTACTTTCACTTTTGCTTTGGACATTGTTAGGTTGTAAATTTGTAAAAAATCCAAAAAACAGGCACCAAAAAAGGAAAAATAAGAAAACAAAAAAGTAAATGGGAAAAAACTGAAAAAGAAAGAAAAACAAAAAAATCAAAAAAGCAATAAGAAAATTTCCAATATTTCCTCAAATTTCTGAAACATCAACTTTACGGGTTCCAAAAAAATCCATTTTTTTACTTACTTTCGCTCCCGCCTTGGACATTATTGGTTGTAAGTTTGTAAAAAATCCAAAAAACAGGCATCAAAAAAGGAAAAATAAGAAAACATAAAATTAAAAGTAAATGGGCAAAAAGTGAAAAAGAAAGAAAAACAAAAAAATCAAAAAAATAATAAGAAAATTTCCAATATTTCTTCAAATTTCTGAAACATCAACTTTACGGGTTCCGAAAAAATTCGTTTTTTTTACTTACTTTCACTTCCGCCTTGGACATTACTGGTTGTAAATTTGTAAAAAAATCCAAAAATAGGCATCAAAAAAGGAAAAATAAGAAAACATAAAATTAAAAGTAAATGGGCAAAAAGTGAAAAAGAAAGAAAAACAAAAAAATCAAAAAAATAATAAGAAAATTTCCAATATTTCTTCAAATTTCTGAAACATCAACTTTACGGGTTCCGAAAAAATTCGTTTTTTTACTTACTTTCACTTACGCCGAATAGGTTGTAAATTTGTGAAAAACACAAAAACAGGCACCAAAAAAGGAAAAATAAGAAAACAAAAAACAAAAAAATTAAAAGTAAATGGGAAAAAACTGAGAAAGAAAGAAAAACAAAAAAATCAAAAAAGCAATAAGAAAATTTCCAATATTTCCTCAAATTTCTGAAACATCAACTTTACGGGTTTGAAAAAAAAATAATTTTTTCCTCACTTTCACTTCCGCCTTGGACATTATTGGTTGTAAATTCGTAGCGTTAACTATGGTAACGTTATCTTTGTGCGGGTCGGCGTCCAATTTGTCTTTGGATTTGAGGATGGCTCGTTCGGTCAAATGGGGGAACATGTTGGCGTGGTCCCCTATGAAAAACGTATGCGGCATGTAGGCCAATTTTTCGCTATAGGCTTGGCAAAATTCCAACGGCGACGTCACGCTATCCGTAATTATGTAGTCCATGAACGGGGCGCCGCTGCTGCCCGGGTATCCCAACCACATGGCCTGCAATATTATATATTTTTTTCCAACGAAAAATTTACAAATTTTACAAAATTTCGAAAAATTTTTTTTTTGTAAAATTAAAAAAAAACAAAAAATTTTTTGTAAAATAAAAAAAAAGGTTTTTGTAGAATTGAAAAAAAAATTTTTTCAGCAAAATTCATAAATTTTTTTTTCGTAAAATAAAATATTTTTTCTGCAAAATTTCAGGAAAAAAAATTTTTCAAAATTTAAGTTCGGCATTTTTCCCAATCTACAGGTTTAATTTTATAATTTTTAAATATAATTTTTAAAAAACTGTAAAAATTATATATAATTTTTAAAAAACTGTAAAAATTGGAAGAAATTTTTTCTTTGAAAAATAATAAAATATAACAAAAAAAAATTTTTTAAATGCAAATTTAGAATTTTTTCAAATTTGCAGCTTTAAATATATTCACTTGAATAAAATTTCAAAACAAAATTTTTTTTCTTCTAAATTTTCAAAAAAATTTTTTTCAAAAAAGTAAAAACAAAATTCCTGCAAAATATAAGAAAATTTTTTTGAATGAAAATTTAGAATTTTTTTCAAATTTACAGCTTTAATTTCAAAAAATTTTTTTTTGCAAGTTACAAAAATTTTTTTTCAAAAAAGTAAAGAGAAAATTTCTGCAAAATATAACAAAAAAATTTTTAAAATGATAATAAAGAATTCTTTCAAATTTACAGCTTTAGGTGATGAAATTTCAAAAAAAAAATTTTCACAAAATAGAAAAAAATTTCTTCTGTAAAATTCGGAGTTTTACTTAAAAATAGAAATTTAGATGTTTTCAAATTTACAGCTTGAAACATATTTATTCGAATAAAATTTCAAAAAATTTTTTTGTGACATTTCAAATTTTTTTTTTACAAAATTATAAAAAAATTGTGCGAAACATAAGAAAAATTTTTTAAAATTAAAAATTGAAATTTCTTACAAATTTACAGCTTCTGAATAAAATTTCAAAAATATTCATTTTGTAAAATAAAATTTTGTTTTTGCAAAATTTCCAATTTTTTTAGAATATTCAAAAAATATGCAAAATATAGTAAAAAAATTTTTGTAACGAAAAGTTGGAATTTCCAAATTTAGCTTTAAATACGGATAAAAATTAAAAAAAAAATTTTCAAGTTTCAAAAAAAAGTTTTTTGCAAAATTTCGAAATTTTTTTTTACAAAATCAAAAAAACCTGCCGAGTATGAGAAAAAATTTTTGAAATGAAAATTCAGAATTTTTTAAAATTTACAGCTTTAAATTTACATGAACAAATTCCAATTTTTTTTTAAATTGTAGAAAAAATTTTTTTGTGTTCAATTTCAGAATGAAATTTTTTTTGCAAAATTAAAAAAAATTCTGCAAAATGAATTGTTTTTTCTTGAAAAAAATTTAGAATTTTATTTCACATGCAGTTCTATAAATCTATTTACTAATATATATTTTTTTCACAAAATTGAAACACTTTTTTGCAACATTTCAAATTTTTTTCAAAAATGATTTTTTTCAAATTACAGCTTTAAATATGTTTACTCGAATAAAAATTCAAACAATTTTTTTGTGACATTTCAGAATTTTTTTTGCGAAATTTCAGTTTTTTTACAAAATTAACAAAAAATTTCCGCAAAATTGAGAAAAAAAATTTTTTTAGATAAAAATTTAGAACTTTTTTTAAATTTACAGTTTTAAATATATTTACTTGAATAGGAGCCGGTCTCAAGGCGAAAATTTCGTTCCTTGCTCCTTTCGTGTAGCCGTTCATGTTTAATAGAATGTGTATGCCGTCGCGGTTTATTATATCGGCGGCTTTGACGTTATCGGGCACCTAAAATTAAAAAAAATTCTCATTAAATTTTTTTCACCAGAAAATTTAAAAACTTAAAGTTTTTGATTAAAATTGAAATGTCGAGTTTGTAGATGAAAAAATTTTTTCAGATTTTTTTTTCAATATAAAATTTATATAAAAATTTAAATTTACGAAGATTATTTTCAAAAATTGACGTTTTTTTACAGGATTTTATGACTTTTATTTTGGGATTTTTTTTAAATTCGCAATATTTTGTATTTTAAAACATCAATTTTCGCATTCCAAAAAATCCAAATTTCGAGAATGTCAAATTTCGGACGCAAGATTTTTCGAACTTTTCTTGTGAAATTAAAATATTTTTACAGATTTTGAAAAAAATCCAATTTTAAAACGATATTTGCCAAAAATCGGCAGAACTTTTTCCAGGGGTTTAAAAAAGCGTCATTTCGACTGATAATCCGTTGTAAAGTAATCTTTTTTTTTAAAACATCATCTTTTCGACTCAAAAATGTAAATTTAGAGCAAAAAACATCAATTTTGTATGCTAATCAGTTGTAAAGTAATCTTTTATTGTAAAACATCAATTTTCCGGATCAAAAAATGTAAATTTTGAAGTAAAAACATCACTTTTTATGCCAATCAATTGTAAAATGAATTTTTTAAAATCAATTTTTCGACTCAAAAAATGTAAATTTTCAAGTAGAAACATCATTTTTGTATGCTAATCAGTTGTGAAGTAATCTTTATTTCTGTGAAACATCAATTTTTCTGCTCGAAAAATGTAAATTTTACAGCAAAAAACATCATTTTTTGTAGGCTAATCAGTTGTACAGTGAATTTTTTTTGTGTAAAACATCAATTTTTGGGCTCAAAAATTGTAAATTTTAGAGGAAAAAACCACCATTTTAGTAAGCTAATCATTTGAAAAATAATTTTTTTTGTAAAAACGTCAATTTCAAGATTCAAAAAAAAAATTAAATTTCAAAACAAAATACAACATTTTTGAATGGTAATCAATTGTAAAGTGATGTTTTTAAAAAAACTTCAATTTTCCGGCTGCAAAAATGCAAATTTTAAGGCAAAAAACATCAATTTTGTATGCTAATCAGTTGTAAAATGACGTTTTTTTTGTAAAACATCAATTTTTGGACTCAAAAATTGTAAATTTAAGAGCCAAAAACACCATTTTTGTAGCTAATCATTTGAAAAATGATTTTTTTGTAAAAACATCAATTTTTCGGCTCAAAAAATGTAATTTTTTTGTGAAGCATCAATTTTTCGGTTCAAAAATGCATTTTTAAAGGCAAAAAACATCCATTTTTGGGCTCAAAAATTGTGAATTTAATAGAAAAAAACACCATTTTTGTAACTAATCATTTGAAAAATGATTTTTTTATAAAAACATCAATTTTAAGATTCAAAAAAAAATTTAGTTTCAAAGCAAAAGACATCATTTTTAAATGGTAATCAATTGTAAAGTGATGTTTTTAAAAAAAAACTTCAATTTTCCGACTGTAAAAATGCAAATTTTAAGCAAAAAACATCAATTTTGTATGCTAATCAGTTGTAAAGTGATTTTTTTGTGTAAAACATCAATTTTTGAACTCAAAAATTGTAAATTTTAGGGCTCAAAAACTGTAAATTTTAGGGCAAAAAATACCATTTTTGTATGCTAATGAGTTGTAAAATGATCTTATTTTGAGAAAACATCAATTTTTTCGGCTCAAAAAAATGTAATTTTTTTATGAAGCATCAATTTTTCGGTTCAAAAATGCATTTATAAGGCAAAAACATCAATTTTGTATGCTAATCAGTTGTAAAGTGAATTTTTTTTGTGTAAAACATCAATTTTTGAGCTCAAAAATTGTGAATTTTAGAGTAAAAAACACCATTTTTGTATGCTAATCATTTGAAAAAATTTTTTTTGTAAAAACATCAATTTTAAGATTTAAAAAAATTAAATTTTAAAGCAAAAGACATCAATTTTGTATGCTAATCAATTGCGAAGTGATGTTTTTGAAAAAAAACTTCAATTTCCCGGCTGCAAAAATGCAAATTTTAAGGCAAAAAACATCATTTTTTGTAGGCTAATCAGTTGTACAGTGAATTTTTTTTGTGTAAAACATCAATTTTTGGGCTCAAAAATTGTAAATTTTAGAGGAAAAAACCACCATTTTAGTAAGCTAATCATTTGAAAAATAATTTTTTTTGTAAAAACGTCAATTTCAAGATTCAAAAAAAAATTAAATTTCAAAACAAAATACAACATTTTTGAATGGTAATCAATTGTAAAGTGATGTTTCTAAAAAAACCTCCAATTTTCTGGCTGCAAAAATGCAAATTTTAAGCAAAAAACATCAATTTTGTATGCTAATCAGTTGTACAGTGAATTTTTTTTGCGTAAAACATCAATTTTTGGGCTCAAAAATGCAAATTTTAAGCAAAAAACATCAATTTTGTATGTTAATCTGTTGTAAAATGATCTTATTTTGAAAAAACATCAATTTTCCGGCTCAAAAAATGTAAATTTTTTTTGAAGCATCAATTTTTCGGTTAAAAAATGCATTTTTAAAGCAAAAAACACCATTTTTGTATGCTAATCAATTGCAAAGTAATCTTTTTTTTGTTGTAGAACATCAATTTTCGGCCTCAAAAAATTAATTTTTTACACAAAAAAAAAAACCAATTTTTGTCTTCTAATCAGCCAAAAAATGAAATTTTTCCGAAAAATCAAATTTCTGATCAAAAATTCTATATTTTTGCATGAAAAAAACCAAATTTTACCTGCGATAAATCGACGAAATGTTCGCTTTCTTGCATAATTTTACGTCGAAAATTTGTCCCGTCGTCCGAACTCAGAGCGTAGCAAAAAATTTCCACGCGGCCAACGTCGTGTAAACCGGGCACCGATTGCATTAAATGGCTGGTCGGATGATTACCGAAATCCGAACTTACGTAACCGATTCTGTACCGAAAAAAATAAACACATAAATGTAAACAAATAAAAAAAAATTTAAAAAATTATAAATAAAAAAAAATCAAATGAAAAAAATTCAAAAAAGGGGAAAAATATTTTTGAAAACTCGAGGAAAAGGAGATAAAGAGCGAAAAAATGAACGCAAATATTACTTTTAAACCAAAATTTGGGAAGCTTAATTTCCAGTAAAAATAATATAAAAAACATGAAAAATTAAGTAAAAAAATTTTAAAAAATTAAGAAAAGGACAAAATAATGCAATATGCATAATATCTTTTATGAACGCAAATTTTGATATTTCATGAAAAAAGATACAAAAATATCAATTTTGAATCTAAATTTTCATGTTTCTGAAAAAAGATGCAAAAAATACAGTTTTTTTAACCCAAATTTTGATGTTTCATTGAAAATCATAGAAAAAATATCAATTTTGAACCTAAATTTTTTTGTTTCTGAAAAACGATGCAAAAATAACTGTTTTTAACCCAAATTTCGATGTTTCATTAAAAATCATACAAAAAATATCAATTTTGAATCTAAATTTTCATGTTTCTGAAAAAAGATGCAAAAAATACAGTTTTTTTAACCCAAATTTCGATGTTTCATTAAAAATCATAGAAAAAATATCAATTTTGAACCTAAATTTTCTTGTTTCTGAAAAACGTAGCAAAAAATACCATTTTTTAACCCAAATTTCGATGTTTCATTAAAAATCATAGAAAAAATATCAATTTTGAATCTAAATTTTCTTGTTTCTGAAAAAAGATGCAAAAAATACAGTTTTTTAACCCAAATTTTGATGTTTCATTAAAAATCATACAAAAAATATTAATTTTGAACCCAAATTTTCATGTTTCTGAAAAACGATGCAAAAAATACTGTTTTTTTAACCCAAATTTCGATGTTTCATTGAAAATCATAGAAAAAATATCAATTTTGAACCTAAATTTTCTTGTTTCTGAAAAACGTAGCAAAAAATACCATTTTTTAACCCAAATTTCGATGTTTCATTAAAAATCATAGAAAAAATATCAATTTTGAACCTAAATTTTCTTGTTTCTGAAAAACGTAGCAAAAAATACCATTTTTTAACCCAAATTTCGATGTTTCATTAAAAATCATAGAAAAAATATCAATTTTGAACCTAAATTTTTTTGTTTCTGAAAAACGTAGCAAAAAATACCATTTTTTAACCCAAATTTCGATGTTTCATTAAAAATCATAGAAAAAATATCAATTTTGAATCTAAATTTTCTTGTTTCTGAAAAAAGATGCAAAAAATACAGTTTTTTAACCCAAATTTCGATGTTTCATTAAAAATCATAGAAAAAATATCAATTTTGAACCTAAATTTTCTTGTTTCTGAAAAACGTAGCAAAAAATACCATTTTTTAACCCAAATTTCGATGTTTCATTAAAAATCATAGAAAAAATATCAATTTTGAACCTAAATTTTTTTGTTTCTGAAAAACGTAGCAAAAAATACCATTTTTTAACCCAAATTTCGATGTTTCATTAAAAATCATAGAAAAAATATCAATTTTGAATCTAAATTTTCTTGTTTCTGAAAAAAGATGCAAAAAATACAGTTTTTTTAACCCAAATTTTGATGTTTCATTGAAAATCATAGAAAAAATATCAATTTTGAACCTAAATTTTTTTGTTTCTGAAAAACGTAGCAAAAAATACCATTTTTTAACCCAAATTTCGATGTTTCATTAAAAATCATAGAAAAAATATCAATTTTGAACCTAAATTTTCTTGTTTCTGAAAAACGTAGCAAAAAATACCATTTTTTAACCCAAATTTCGATGTTTCATTAAAAATCATACAAAAAATATCAATTTTGAACCTAAATTTTCTTGTTTCTGAAAAACGTAGCAAAAAATACCATTTTTTAACCCAAATTTCGATGTTTCATTAAAAATCATAGAAAAAATATCAATTTTGAATCTAAATTTTCTTGTTTCTGAAAAAAGATGCAAAAAATACAGTTTTTTTAACCCAAATTTTGATGTTTCATTGAAAATCATAGAAAAAATATCAATTTTGAACCTAAATTTTTTTGTTTCTGAAAAACGTAGCAAAAAATACCATTTTTTAACCCAAATTTCGATGTTTCATTAAAAATCATAGAAAAAATATCAATTTTGAACCTAAATTTTCTTGTTTCTGAAAAACGTAGCAAAAAATACCATTTTTTAACCCAAATTTCGATGTTTCATTAAAAATCATAGAAAAAATATCAATTTTGAATCTAAATTTTCTTGTTTCTGAAAAAAGATGCAAAAAATACAGTTTTTTTAACCCAAATTTTGATGTTTCATTGAAAATCATAGAAAAAATATCAATTTTGAACCTAAATTTTCTTGTTTCTGAAAAACGTAGCAAAAAATACAGTTTTTTTAACCCAAATTTCGATGTTTCATTAAAAATCATAGAAAAAATATCAATTTTGAACCTAAATTTTCTTGTTTCTGAAAAACGTAGCAAAAAATACCATTTTTTAACCCAAATTTCGATGTTTCATTAAAAATCATAGAAAAAATATCAATTTTGAATCTAAATTTTCTTGTTTCTGAAAAAAGATGCAAAAAATACAGTTTTTTTAACCCAAATTTTGATGTTCCATTAAAAATCATACAAAAAATATTAATTTTGAACCCAAATTTTCATGTTTCTGAAAAACGATGCAAAAAATACAGTTTTTTTAACCCAAATTTCGATGTTTCATTAAAAATCATAGAAAAAATATCAATTTTGAATCTAAATTTTCTTGTTTCTGAAAAACGATGCAAAAAATACCATTTTTTAACCCAAATTTCGATGTTTCATTAAAAATCATACAAAAAATATCAATTTTGAACCTAAATTTTTTTGTTTCTGAAAAACGATGCAAAAATAACTGTTTTTAACCCAAATTTCGATGTTTCATTAAAAATCATAGAAAAAATATCAATTTTGAACCTAAATTTTTTTGTTTCTGAAAAACGTAGCAAAAAATACCATTTTTTAACCCAAATTTCGATGTTTCATTAAAAATCATAGAAAAAATATCAATTTTGAATCTAAATTTTCTTGTTTCTGAAAAAAGATGCAAAAAATACAGTTTTTTTAACCCAAATTTTGATGTTCCATTAAAAATCATACAAAAAATATTAATTTTGAACCCAAATTTTCATGTTTCTGAAAAACGATGCAAAAAATACAGTTTTTTTAACCCAAATTTCGATGTTTCATTAAAAATCATAGAAAAAATATCAATTTTGAATCTAAATTTTCTTGTTTCTGAAAAACGATGCAAAAAATACCATTTTTTAACCCAAATTTCGATGTTTCATTAAAAATCATAGAAAAAATATCAATTTTGAACCTAAATTTTTTTGTTTCTGAAAAACGATGCAAAAATAACTGTTTTTAACCCAAATTTCGATGTTTCATTAAAAATGATACAAAAAATATCAATTTTAAACCTAAATTTTCTTGTTTCTGAAAAAAGATGCAAAAAATACAGTTTTTTTAACCCAAATTTCGATGTTTCATTAAAAATGATACAAAAAATATCAATTTTAAACCTAAATTTTCTTGTTTCTGAAAAAAGATGCAAAAAATACAGTTTTTTTAACCCAAATTTCGATGTTTCATTAAAAATGATACAAAAAATATCAATTTTAAACCTAAATTTTCTTGTTTCTGAAAAAAGATGCAAAAAATACAGTTTTTTTAACCCAAATTTCGATGTTTCATTAAAAATGATACAAAAAATATCAATTTTAAACCTAAATTTTCTTGTTTCTGAAAAAAGATGCAAAAAATACAGTTTTTTTAACCCAAATTTCGATGTTTCATTAAAAATGATACAAAAAATATCAATTTTGAATCTAAATTTTCATGTTTCTGAAAAAAGATGCAAAAAATACAGTTTTTTTAACCCAAATTTCGATGTTTCATTAAAAATGATACAAAAAATATCAATTTTGAATCTAAATTTTCATGTTTCTGAAAAAAGATGCAAAAAATACAGTTTTTTTAACCCAAATTTCGATGTTTCATTAAAAATGATACAAAAAATATCAATTTTAAACCTAAATTTTCTTGTTTCTGAAAAAAGATGCAAAAAATACAGTTTTTTTAACCCAAATTTCGATGTTTCATTAAAAATGATACAAAAAATATCAATTTTAAACCTAAATTTTCTTGTTTCTGAAAAACGATGCAAAAAATACCATTTTTTAACCCAAATTTCGATGTTTCATTAAAAATCATAGAAAAAATATCAATTTTGAACCTAAATTTTCATGTTTCTGAAAAAAGATGCAAAAAATACAGTTTTTTTAACCCAAATTTTGATGTTTCATTAAAAATCATACAAAAAATATCAATTTTGAATCTAAATTTTCATGTTTCTGAAAAAAGATGCAAAAAATACAGTTTTTTTAACCCAAATTTCGATGTTTCATTAAAAATGATACAAAAAATATCAATTTTAAACCTAAATTTTCTTGTTTCTGAAAAAAGATGCAAAAAATACAGTTTTTTTAACCCAAATTTTGATGTTTCATTAAAAATCATAGAAAAAATATCAATTTTGAATCTAAATTTTCTTGTTTCTGAAAAACGTAGCAAAAAATACCATTTTTTAACCCAAATTTCGATGTTTCATCAAAAATCATAGAAAAAATATCAATTTTGAATCTAAATTTTCATGTTTCTGAAAAAAGATGCAAAAAATACCATTTTTTTAACCCAAATTTCGATGTTTCATTAAAAATGATACAAAAAATATCAATTTTAAACCTAAATTTTCTTGTTTCTGAAAAACGTAGCAAAAAATACCATTTTTTAACCCAAATTTCGATGTTTCATTAAAAATCATAGAAAAAATATCAATTTTGAATCTAAATTTTCTTGTTTCTGAAAAAAGATGCAAAAAATACAGTTTTTTTAACCCAAATTTTGATGTTTCATTGAAAATCATAGAAAAAATATCAATTTTGAACCTAAATTTTCTTGTTTCTGAAAAACGTAGCAAAAAATACAGTTTTTTTAACCCAAATTTCGATGTTTCATTGAAAATCATAGAAAAAATATCAATTTTGAACCTAAATTTTCTTGTTTCTGAAAAACGTAGCAAAAAATACCATTTTTTAACCCAAATTTCGATGTTTCATTAAAAATCATAGAAAAAATATCAATTTTGAATCTAAATTTTCTTGTTTCTGAAAAAAGATGCAAAAAATACAGTTTTTTTAACCCAAATTTTGATGTTTCATTGAAAATCATAGAAAAAATATCAATTTTGAACCTAAATTTTCTTGTTTCTGAAAAACGTAGCAAAAAATACCATTTTTTAACCCAAATTTCGATGTTTCATTAAAAATCATAGAAAAAATATCAATTTTGAACCTAAATTTTTTTGTTTCTGAAAAACGTAGCAAAAAATACCATTTTTTAACCCAAATTTCGATGTTTCATTAAAAATCATAGAAAAAATATCAATTTTGAATCTAAATTTTCTTGTTTCTGAAAAAAGATGCAAAAAATACAGTTTTTTTAACCCAAATTTTGATGTTTCATTGAAAATCATAGAAAAAATATCAATTTTGAACCTAAATTTTCTTGTTTCTGAAAAACGTAGCAAAAAATACCATTTTTTAACCCAAATTTCGATGTTTCATTAAAAATCATAGAAAAAATATCAATTTTGAATCTAAATTTTCTTGTTTCTGAAAAAAGATGCAAAAAATACAGTTTTTTTAACCCAAATTTTGATGTTTCATTGAAAATCATAGAAAAAATATCAATTTTGAACCTAAATTTTCTTGTTTCTGAAAAACGTAGCAAAAAATACAGTTTTTTTAACCCAAATTTCGATGTTTCATTAAAAATCATAGAAAAAATATCAATTTTGAACCTAAATTTTCTTGTTTCTGAAAAACGTAGCAAAAAATACCATTTTTTAACCCAAATTTCGATGTTTCATTAAAAATCATAGAAAAAATATCAATTTTGAATCTAAATTTTCTTGTTTCTGAAAAAAGATGCAAAAAATACAGTTTTTTTAACCCAAATTTTGATGTTCCATTAAAAATCATACAAAAAATATTAATTTTGAACCCAAATTTTCATGTTTCTGAAAAACGATGCAAAAAATACAGTTTTTTTAACCCAAATTTCGATGTTTCATTAAAAATCATAGAAAAAATATCAATTTTGAATCTAAATTTTCTTGTTTCTGAAAAACGATGCAAAAAATACCATTTTTTAACCCAAATTTCGATGTTTCATTAAAAATCATACAAAAAATATCAATTTTGAACCTAAATTTTTTTGTTTCTGAAAAACGATGCAAAAATAACTGTTTTTAACCCAAATTTCGATGTTTCATTAAAAATCATAGAAAAAATATCAATTTTGAACCTAAATTTTTTTGTTTCTGAAAAACGTAGCAAAAAATACCATTTTTTAACCCAAATTTCGATGTTTCATTAAAAATCATAGAAAAAATATCAATTTTGAATCTAAATTTTCTTGTTTCTGAAAAAAGATGCAAAAAATACAGTTTTTTTAACCCAAATTTTGATGTTCCATTAAAAATCATACAAAAAATATTAATTTTGAACCCAAATTTTCATGTTTCTGAAAAACGATGCAAAAAATACAGTTTTTTTAACCCAAATTTCGATGTTTCATTAAAAATCATAGAAAAAATATCAATTTTGAATCTAAATTTTCTTGTTTCTGAAAAACGATGCAAAAAATACCATTTTTTAACCCAAATTTCGATGTTTCATTAAAAATCATACAAAAAATATCAATTTTGAACCTAAATTTTTTTGTTTCTGAAAAACGATGCAAAAATAACTGTTTTTAACCCAAATTTCGATGTTTCATTAAAAATCATAGAAAAAATATCAATTTTGAACCTAAATTTTCTTGTTTCTGAAAAACGATGCAAAAAATACCATTTTTTAACCCAAATTTCGATGTTTCATTAAAAATCATAGAAAAAATATCAATTTTGAACCTAAATTTTTTTGTTTCTGAAAAACGATGCAAAAATAACTGTTTTTAACCCAAATTTCGATGTTTCATTAAAAATGATACAAAAAATATCAATTTTAAACCTAAATTTTCTTGTTTCTGAAAAAAGATGCAAAAAATACAGTTTTTTTAACCCAAATTTCGATGTTTCATTAAAAATGATACAAAAAATATCAATTTTAAACCTAAATTTTCTTGTTTCTGAAAAAAGATGCAAAAAATACAGTTTTTTTAACCCAAATTTCGATGTTTCATTAAAAATGATACAAAAAATATCAATTTTAAACCTAAATTTTCTTGTTTCTGAAAAAAGATGCAAAAAATACAGTTTTTTTAACCCAAATTTCGATGTTTCATTAAAAATGATACAAAAAATATCAATTTTAAACCTAAATTTTCTTGTTTCTGAAAAAAGATGCAAAAAATACAGTTTTTTTAACCCAAATTTCGATGTTTCATTAAAAATGATACAAAAAATATCAATTTTAAACCTAAATTTTCTTGTTTCTGAAAAAAGATGCAAAAAATACAGTTTTTTTAACCCAAATTTCGATGTTTCATTAAAAATGATACAAAAAATATCAATTTTGAATCTAAATTTTCATGTTTCTGAAAAAAGATGCAAAAAATACAGTTTTTTTAACCCAAATTTCGATGTTTCATTAAAAATGATACAAAAAATATCAATTTTAAACCTAAATTTTCTTGTTTCTGAAAAAAGATGCAAAAAATACAGTTTTTTTAACCCAAATTTCGATGTTTCATTAAAAATGATACAAAAAATATCAATTTTAAACCTAAATTTTCTTGTTTCTGAAAAAAGATGCAAAAAATACAGTTTTTTTAACCCAAATTTCGATGTTTCATTAAAAATGATACAAAAAATATCAATTTTAAACCTAAATTTTCTTGTTTCTGAAAAAAGATGCAAAAAATACAGTTTTTTTAACCCAAATTTCGATGTTTCATTAAAAATGATACAAAAAATATCAATTTTGAATCTAAATTTTCATGTTTCTGAAAAAAGATGCAAAAAATACCATTTTTTAACCCAAATTTCGATGTTTCATTAAAAATCATAGAAAAAATATCAATTTTGAATCTAAATTTTCTTGTTTCTGAAAAAAGATGCAAAAAATACAGTTTTTTTAACCCAAATTTTGATGTTTCATTAAAAATCATAGAAAAAATATCAATTTTGAATCTAAATTTTCATGTTTCTGAAAAAAGATGCAAAAAATACAGTTTTTTTAACCCAAATTTTGATGTTTCATTAAAAATCATACAAAAAATATCAATTTTGAATCTAAATTTTCATGTTTCTGAAAAAAGATGCAAAAAATACAGTTTTTTTAACCCAAATTTCGATGTTTCATTAAAAATGATACAAAAAATATCAATTTTAAACCTAAATTTTCTTGTTTCTGAAAAAAGATGCAAAAAATACAGTTTTTTTAACCCAAATTTTGATGTTTCATTAAAAATCATAGAAAAAATATCAATTTTGAATCTAAATTTTCTTGTTTCTGAAAAACGATGCAAAAAATACCATTTTTTAACCCAAATTTCGATGTTTCATTAAAAATCATACAAAAAATATCAATTTTGAACCTAAATTTTTTTGTTTCTGAAAAACGTAGCAAAAAATACCATTTTTTAACCCAAATTTCGATGTTTCATTAAAAATCATAGAAAAAATATCAATTTTGAACCTAAATTTTCTTGTTTCTGAAAAACGTAGCAAAAAATACCATTTTTGAACCCCAATTTTGATGTTTCATTTGAGTTACATAAAAAATGGGGAAAAAAATCATTTTTAACCTGAATATTTATGTTTCGAAAAAATGATGCAAAAAATATTGTTTTGTTAATTCCAAATATTCATGTTTCTAAAAAACGATGGAAAAAAAAAATTTTTTGAACCAAAATTTTGATGTTTCATTTCCATAAAATAAAAAATAACGCAGAAGATATCAATCTTAAACCTAAATTTTTATGTTTCTACAAAAATAATGTAAAAAATGCGGATTTTCGAACCCAAATTTTGATATTTCATTTTAATTACATAAAAATTATGCAAAAAATATCTTGATTTTTTGCGCCCAAATTTTCATGTCTGTAAGAAATAAAGCAAAAAAAACCTGTTTTTTCAACCCAAATTTTCATGTTTATAGAAAACGATGCAAAAAATACCGTTTTTTAAACCCAAATTTCGGTGTTTCATTAAAAATCATGCACAAATATTATCAATTTTTGAACCTAAATTTAAAAGTTTCTAAGAAATAAAGCAAAAATAGCATTTTTGAGCCCAAATTTTGATGTTTCTGAAAAATGAAGCCAAAATATTGTTTTTTAAACCCGAATTTTCGTGTTCCTGAAAAATGAGGCAAAAATACTGTTTTTTGAATCCAAATTTTTATGTTTCGAAAAAATGATGACTTTTTGAGCCGAAATTTTCATTTTTCTGAAAAATGAAGCAAAAAAAACGGTTTTTGAACCCAAATTTCGATATTTTATCAGAAATACCCAAAAAATATGTTTTAGAACTTAAATAAAGCAAAAATAGC
Source organism: Romanomermis culicivorax (assembly GCA_963922205.1). Classification (NCBI taxonomy): domain Eukaryota; kingdom Metazoa; phylum Nematoda; class Enoplea; order Mermithida; family Mermithidae; genus Romanomermis; species Romanomermis culicivorax. The sequence continues at coordinate 27,464 of CAWUHX010000314.1, read as the reverse complement.
ATTTTTGAACTCAAATTTTGATGTTTCTAAAAAATAATGCAAACAAAAATACCATTTTTTGGGCCCAAATTTTCATTTTTCTGAAAAATGAAGCAAAAAAAAACGGTTTTTTTGAACTCAAATTTCGATATTTTATCAAAAATACCCAAAAATATCTATTTTTGAACTTAAATAAAGCAAAAATAGCATTTTTGAACTCAAATTTTGATGTTTCTAAAAAATAATGCAAAAAATACGGTTTTTTGAGCCCAAATTTCGATGTTACTAGAAAATGGCGATAAAAATACCGTTTTTTAAGCCCAAATTTTCAAGTGTCTGAAAAATTAAGCAAAAAAACGGTTTTTGAACCCAAATTTCGATATTTTATCAAAAATACCCAAAAAATATCTATTTTTGAACCTAAATAAAGCAAAAATAGCATTTTTGAACTCAAATTTTGATGTTTCTAAAAAATAATGCAAAAAATACGGCTTTTGAGCCCAAATTTCGATGTTACTAGAAAATGGTGCTAAAAATACCGTTTTTTGAGCCAAAATTTTCATGTTTCTGAAAAATTAAGCAAAAAAACGGTTTTTTGAACCCAAATTTCGATATTTTATCAAAAATACCCAAAAATATCTATTTTTGAACTTTTCTAAGAAATAAAGCAAAAATAGCATTTTTGAACTCAAATTTTGATGTTTCTGAAACATGATGCAAAAAATACGGTTTTTGAGCCCAAATTTTGATGTTACTAGAAAATGGTGCTAAAAAACCGTTTTTTGAGCCCAAATTTTCAAGTTTCTGGAAAATGAAGCAAAAAAAACGGTTTTTGAACCCAAATTTCGATATTTTATCAAAAATACCCAAAAACATCTATTTTTGAACTTAAATAAAGCAAAAGTAGCATTTTTGAACTCAAATTTTGATGTTTCTAAAAAATAATGCAAAAAATACGGTTTTTAAGCCCAAATTTTGATGTTACTAGAAAATGGTGCTAAAAAACCGTTTTTTGAGCCCAAATTTTCAAGTTTCTGGAAAATGAACCAAAAAAACGGTTTTTGAACCCAAATTTCGATATTTTATCAAAAATACCCAAAAAATATCTATTTTTGAACTTTTCTAAGAAATAAAGCAAAAATAGCATTTTTGAACTCAAATTTTGATGTTTCTAAAAAATAATGCAAAAAATACGGTTTTTGAGCCCAAATTTCGATGTTACTAGAAAAAGGTGCTAAAAATACCGTTTTTTGAGCCAAAATTTTCAAGTTTCTGAAAAATGAAGCAAAAAAAACGGTTTTTTTGAACCCAAATTTCGATATTTTATCAAAAATACCCAAAAAAATATCTATTTTTGAACTTAAATAAAGCAAAAATAGCATTTTTGAACTCAAATTTTGATGTTACTAAAAAATAATGCAAAAAATACGGTTTTTGAGCCCAAATTTCGATGTTACTAGAAAAAGGTGCTAAAAATACCGTTTTTTGAGCCCAAATTTTCAAGTTTCTGAAAAATTAAGCAAAAAAAAACGGTTTTTTGAACCCAAATTTCGATATTTTATCAAAAATACCCAAAAAATATCTATTTTTGAACTTTTCTAAGAAATAAAGCAAAAATAGCATTTTTGAACTCAAATTTTGATGTTTCTAAAAAATAATGCAAAAAATACGGTTTTTGAGCCCAAATTTCGATGTTACTGGAAAATGGTGCTAAAAATACCGTTTTTTGAGCCCAAATTTTCAAGTTTCTGGAAAATGATGTAAAAAATACACTTTTTGAGCCTAAATTTTAATTTTGCGAAAAATCTATCAAAAAAAAATATCGCATTTTTCGAACCAAATTTCAAACTTTTCTACAGTATACCTTAATCTTCGATGCGGCGCGATTTTCAAAAAATCGCGCGCCGGATATTCGTAACGATTGGCCGTTTTGCCGCGCGACAAGGCCACTTTTTCCATACACAAATGGGCGTGACGGCCGGCTATTAATTTACGTTGTTCGTGCGACAAAGGGTACAACATCGAATGATGCGGGTGAACGGACGGCAAACGATTTTTCGTCAATTGATCTTCGACGATTTGTACCAATTTTTTCATACGATTATCGTAATCGGTCCAATCGCAAATGATCTATACAGTAAGACGAAAAAAATTTACAAAAAATGTGTAAATATCTACAGTAAAATTTTCAACTTGAATACAAAATTTTTTTTCTCAAAAAATTACAAAAATCTACATTAACTTGTCAACGAAATTTTTGAAAAAATGTACAGTAAACTTTTCAATTTGAAAAAGAACATTTTTTGTACGAAACTCCAAAAAACCAACAGTAAACTTTCAAACTTAAAAACGAATTTTTCTACAAAATTCAAAAATCTACAGTAACTTGTCAACGGAATTTTTTTGGGAAAAATTTGAAAAAATGTACAGTAAACTTTTGATCTTTAAAATACAAAATTTTTCTACAAAAATTCCAAAAATCTAAGCTAAAATCTACAGTAAACTTCCTAACTTGAAGACACAAGTTGAAAAATTTTGAGCTAAAATCTACAGTAAACTTTCCGACTTGAAAAAACAAATTTTTTTACAAAAACCTACAATAATTTGTGAACAAAACCTTTTTGCAAAAATTTCGAAAAATTTACATTTAACTTTTTAACTTGAAAACACAAATTCTTTTACAAAATTACAAAAACCTATAGTAACTTGTGAACAATTTTTTTGGCAAAAATTTCAAGAAATCTACAGTAAAATTTACAACTTGAGCTTAAAACTTCTTCTGCGGAGAAATTTCAAAAAATCTACAGTAAACTTTCCAACTTGAGAATCAAATTTTCACTACAAAAAGTTTAAAAAATCTGTATACAGTAAGCTTTCCAACTTGAAAACACAAATATTATCCACAAAAATTACAAAGATCTACAGTAAACTTTCTAACTTCCAAATAATTTTTATGCAAAAATGTCAAAAATCTACAGTAAACTTCTCAACTTGAAAAAAAAGAATTGTTTTCCAAAAAAATTACAAAAATTTACAGTAAACTTCCCAAGTTGAAAACACAATTTTTTTACAAGAATCTACAGTAAACTTTCTAAGTTGTGAAGAAATTTTTGTTACAAGATTTAAAAAAAAATCTGCAGTAAACTTTCCAACTTGAAAAAGCAATTTTTTCCGAAAAAATTACAAAAATCTAGAGTAAACTTTCTAACTTGCGGATAATTTTTTACAAACGTTTAAAAAATAAATCTACAGTAAACTTTCGAACTTGAAAACACAAAATTTTTCTAAAAAAAACCAGGAAAATCTCAACTAAAAGCTACAGTAAACTTGCTAACTTGAAAACACAAATTTTTTCTACAAAAATTTCAAAAATCTAAGCTAAAATCTACAGTAAACTTTCTAACTTGTGAACAATTTTTTTCACAAAATTTCAAAAATCTACACTAAACTTTCCAAATTACGCAAATTTTTTAAAATAAAAATCAAAGCGAAAATCTACAGTAAAATTTTCAAGTTGAAAACAAAAATTTTTTCCACAAAAATTCGAAAAATTTCTAAGCTAAAATCTACAGTAAACTTTCCAGCTTGAAAACAATTTTTTTACAAAAATTAAAAAAAATCCAAGCTAAAATCTACAGTGAACTTTCAAACTTGTGAACAAAATTTTTTTGCAAAAATTTCCAAAAATCTACACTAAACCTTCCAATTAGAGGAAAATTTTTTTACAAAAATTTCAAAAAATCTACAGTAAGCTCTCCAACTTGATTACACAATTTTCCTCTACAAAAATTTGAAAAAATCTACAGTAAGCTTTCCAACTTGCTTTTCACAAAAATTTTCAAAAAAACTACAGTAGGTACTATAAACTTTCTAACCTGTAAACAATGGGCCAAGTTACAGTAAGCGTCGGGGAATTCCGGTCTCAAACGTAAAGCCATACGGTAGGATTGTATGGCTTCCGGTATACGTCCCGAATCCTGAACGAAACAAAAAAAAAATTATATTACAGCAGGTAATTTAAAATTTAATTATTCATTTGAATAATTTAAATTTTCTGATTTAAATTTATTCAAACATAATATTTATTTTAGTTAAATATAATTCAATTTATTAATTAATTCAAAAAATTAAATCTATTTAATTAATTTTCAATCTTAATTCTATTTGATTCAAAAATTTATTAATTTTATATTGCAGTAATTTACAGTTAAATTACAGTAATAATTCAAGCGTGAAGTTATATTATTTAAAATAAGATTATAGTAAATTGATTTGTGAACAAATTACAGTAATATGATTTGTAGAGAAAAAATTACAGTAACCTGATTAGCGACAAAATTACAGTAATCTTTTTTTACGGTCACGTGATTTTTAAAGCAAAAAAAACTAAGTAATCGGAGTGTAAAGTAAAAAAATTTGAAGACCAAAAAATTACAGTAATTCTGGTGTAAAGTTATATCGTTTAAAGCAGGTGATTTGTGAGGAATATTACATTAACCTTTGTCTACAGTAACCTGATTTGGAACAAAATTACAGTAACCTTTTTTACGGTTACGTGATTTCAAGAAGAGAACAGTAACCGGAGTGTAAAGCAACCTGATTTAAAGAGGAAGAAAATTAGAGTAATTCTGGTGTAAAGTTGTATGAGTTAAAAATTACAGTAATGTGATTTGTAGTACAAAAATATAGTGACTGAAGTGTAAAGTGATTTAAAACAAAATTACAGTAACGTAATTTTTTACAGTATGCCTAATTGAGATGTAAAGTTACAGTAGTTATCAACCTTTACAACCAAAATTACAATAATAAACCTTGTAAATCGAAGCCAAACTACAGTATGCCTAATTGAGGTGTTGTAAAGTTACGGTAGTTATGCAAACCAAAATTAGAAAAACTGAGGTGATGTAGTTACGTAAACCAAAATTACAGTAATTAAGGTGTTGTAAAGTTACACTAGTTATGTAAGCCAAAATTAGAGTTATTATTAAGGTGTTGTAAAGTTACAGAAATTATGAAATCCAAAATTACAGTAATTAAGGTGTTGTAAAAATACAGTAGTTATATAAACCAAAATAAAGTTACACTAGTTATGTAAGCCAAAATTACAGTAATTAAGGTGTTGTAAAGTTACAGTAGTTATGTAAACCAAAATTACAGAATGATCAACCTTGTAAATCGAAGTTGAATAACAGTATGTCTAATTGAGGGATTGTAAAGTTACAATAGAAATCTAACTTTACAATGAAAACTACAGTAAACCAACCTTGTGAATAAAAGCGAAATAAAAGTATGCCTAATTAAGGTGTTGTAAAGTTACACTAGTAACGTCACTTTACAACGAAAATTACAGTAACCAACTTTGTAAATCGGAGTTAAAGTACAGTATGGCAGATTGGGTTGCTGTAAAGTTACACTTGTAATCTAACTTTACAACCAAAATTACAGTAACCAACTTTGTAAATCGGAGTTAAATTACAGTATGGCAGATTGGGTTGCTGTAAAGTTACACTTGTAATCTAACTTTACAACCAAAATTACAGTAACCAACTTTGTAAATCGAAGCCAAATTACAGTATGCCTAATTGGGTTGCTGTAAAGTTAGACTTGTAATCTAACTTTACAACCAAAATTACAGTAACCAACTTTGTAAATCGAAGTTAAATTATAGTATGGCAGATTGAGTTGCTGTAAAGTTACACTTGTAATCTAACTTTACAACCAAAATTACAGTAACCAACTTTGTAAATCGAAGTTAAATTATAGTATGACTGATTGAGTTGCTGTAAAGTTAGACTTGTAATCTAACTTTACAAGCAAAATTACAGTAACCAACTTTGTAAATGGAAGCCAAATTCGAATGAGCGTCGGCGAAAGCCGGATTAACCTGGATGGCTCGGTTGTAACAAGCCGTGGCGCCCTGTACGTCGCCCATCTCTTTCAAAGCGTTGCCCATGTTGGAATAGGCGTCGGCGAATGTCGGCGAAATGCGAATGGCCTCCCGATAATGGGCTATAGCTTCGGTCAGGCGACCTTGTTGTTGTAAAATCGACGCCAAATTCGAATGAGCGGCGGCGAATTCGGGGAAAATCTGAATGAGTGTAAAGCAAAGTGTAAAGTGTAAAGCGCGTGTAGTGCTAGTGTAAACAACAAGAAATGTAAAAGTCGACAACTGTAAAGGAAGGTTGTACAGTAGGAAAAGTGTAAACAACAAGGAAAAAGAAGTCAAAAAGTGTAAAGAAAGAGTGTACAACAGTAGGAAAAATGTAAACAAGAAGTGAAACGTGTAAGGACATTTGAAACTCGCCAAAAAACTAAACATGTGTAAACAAATAAATAGCGCAAATAAGCAGTGTAAACAAGAGAATTACAAAAAATATACCAGTGTAAACAAGAAACGTAAAGTAAATAAAGTGTAAATATCAGGAAAACAAAAGACCGTTAAAAGAAAAAATCAGTAGAAGCAAATAGTGTAGAATACGAACAATATAAAAAATTCTAAAAACGAAAAAAAAACAACAAAAACAGTAAACCAGTCTGAAAAAAGCAGTGTAAACTGAGAAAAAAAAGAAAAAAAAATGACGGAAATCCAGTATAGAGTAAAGTGGAACAAAATCAAAAATGTAAAATGTACAAAAACGTGAATCAGTGTAAACAAAAAATAATGTAACCACCGGAGAAACGAATTCAATAACAAAACTAAATCAGAGTAAACTAGGCGGGTGTAAAGCACCATAAAAACAAAAGTCAACAATATGCTGAGCTAAGTTTAAACGGAAGTGTAAACAACGCAAGTCTGGACAAGAGTGTAAAGTAGAAAAAGAAAAGTTAACAATGTAGAAAATAAGGTGTAAACTAACTTCCAGAGCTTCCACGTATATGACTTATTGTAAAGAACAGGAACGAAAAATGTGGAAAAACGAAAAGTAAACAAAAAAAGCAGAAATGACTGTAAAGAAAAACTACGAAGTAGTGATAGTGTAAACAAGGGAAGAACGAAAAGCAAAAAAAAAGTGTAAACAAAAGACGCAAAGTAGAGAGTATGGGAAATACAAAAAGCAAATCAGTAGTGTAAAAAAACTCCTTTATATAGTGTAAAGTAGAAAAACAAAATGACAAACTATCTAAAGTGTAAAGTAGCCGAAAAAAGACATTTTTTGTGTAAACTAAAGCCAACAAAAAACTAAATCAGTGTAAAGAATAAGTAAGAAGTAGTGATAGTGTAAACAAGGAAAAAATCAGATGAGTTTAAAACAAGTAAAGTAGAGAGAGAGAGAGACAGAGTTTGGGAAAGACGAAAAGCAAATCAGTAGTGTAAAAAACCCCTTTACATAGTGTAAAGTAGAAAAAGACAAAATGAAAAACGATAGAAAATGCAAACTAGCCGAAAAAAGACAATTTTTAATGTAAACTAAAGCCAACAAAAAATCTAAATCAGTGTAAAGAATAAATAAGAAGTAGTGATAGTGTAAACAAGGAAAAAATGAGATGTGTTTAAAATAAGTAAAGTAGAGCAAAAGGGAGAGAGTTTGAGAAAATCAAAAAGTAAATCAGCGGTGTAAACAAAACATCTAAAACAGAGTGTAAAGTTGAAAAAACGAAAACGATGTGAAGTGTAAACTAGCCAAAAATGGCAATACTTCTAAAGCTATATAGACAAATTGTTCGATTGATAGTGTAAACAACAGGAACGAAAAATGTAGTGCAAGACGAAAAGCCCAAAAAAATTAAAATCGATGTAAACAAAGGGTACAAAATAGCAAGAGTGTAAACAACAGAAAAAACGATGAAACCCGTGTAGAGAAAATCCGCAAAGAAGAAACAGTGTAAACATTAGCGAAAATGAAAAGTGAGCGAAAAGTGTAAACCAGTGTAAAGAGAAAAAAGTAACTCAGTGTGAAGAAACTAAAAATCGAGAAGTGTAAACCAAAAAATGTAGAGTGTAAACTAGCCAAAAATGACTACATGTTGTGTAAACTAACTTCGAAAGCTACGTAAATAAAGGCGACTTGTTCGATGGATAGTGTAAACATCAGAAATGAAAAGCTAAAAAAAACTAAATCGGTGTAAACAACGGAAAAATGGAAAGTGAGCAAAAGGTGTAGATCAGTGTAAACGGGAAACGTGGAATGAAGGGAATTCAGCGAAAACATAAAATTAATTCAGTGTAAAAAACTAGAAAGCACCTCAATAGAAATGCAAACTAGAAAAAATAAAATGTAAAGTGTAAACTAGCCAAAAAATCCCAATTTTTTCTAGTGTAAAGTGACTTCTAAAGCTTTCATATATACCTGAATATAGACAAATTGTTCGATTGATAGTGTAAACAAAAGTCGGTGTAAACAAACAGTAAAGCCAGAGTGTAAACAACAGAAAAACGAAGAAACCCGTGTGAACAAAATACGTAGAAAATGAATAGTGTAAACAACAGCGAAAATGAAAAATTAACAAAAAGTGTAAACAGAAAAAAGTAACAGTGTAAAAAATCTAGTGTAAAAAAACTGAAAAACAAATAAACAAAAGTGTAAACATGAAAAATGTAGGATTTAAACTACGAAAAATGTCATTCTTCTTGTGTAAACTAACTCCTAAAGCTTTCACATACGTTAATATAGGCGACTTGCTCGATGGATAGTGTAAACAACAGGAACGAAAAAAAACTGGGCAAGACGAAAAGGTAACAAAAAACCGAAAATCGGTGTAAACAAAATCTGCAAAGAAGGGACAGTGTAAACAAGAGGAAAAATGAAAAGTGAGCAATAGGTGCAAATCAGTGTGAACAGGAAAAAAGTAAATCTGTGTAAATAAAAAAAACACCTAAACAAAAGTGTAAACTAGAAAAAATTAAGAAGAGTGTAAACTAGCCAGAAAATGACAATTTTTTGTGTAAAGTAAATTCTTAAGCTTTCATATACATAAATATAGACGAATTGTCCGATTGATGGTGTAAACAACAGGAACGAAAAATGTGGGGCAAGACAGAAAGCAAAAAAAAATTAAAATCCGTGTAAGTACGAAGTAGGGAGAGTGTAAACAACAGAAAAAAAACTATGAAGCCCGTGTAAACAAAATCCGCAAAGATGGAATAGTGTAAACAACAACGAAAATGAAGAGTGAACAAAAAGTGTAAACAGAAAAAAGTAACTCGGTGTAAAAAAATCCAGTGTAAAGAAACTAGAAAGCAAAAAATGTAAAGTGTAAACTAACAAAAAATGACCACCTTTAGTGTAAACTAACTTCCAAAGCTTTCATATACATATCGGTGGCTTGTTCGATGAAACCTTGCTCAAGTTTAATATTGGCCAAATGTAAATATGTGTAAACAAAAAGTTCGAGGTGAGGATAGTGTAAACAAGGGGGAAATGAAAAATGAGCAAAACGTGTAACTTCAGCGTAAACAATAAAGTTGGGAAAAACACAAAGTAACTCAGTGTAAAAAATTTAGTGTAAAGAAACTAATAAAGTGTAAACTTGAAAAAAATAAAATGTAAAGTGTAAACTAGGCAGAAAGACCATTTTTTGTGTAAACTAACTTCCAAAGCTTTCATATACATATCGGTGGCTTGTTCGATGAAACCTTGCTCCCGTTTAATATTGGCCAAATTGTTCAACGAATCGGCGTGATTGGGCATCATGTTCAAGGCCACTTTGTAACAATCTTCCGCTTCGTCGACCAAACCTTTCTCTTTCAGAGCGTTGGCCAAATTGCAATAGGCGTCCGGGAAATGCGGCTGCAATTCGATAGCCCGTCGGTACGTTTCTACGGCCATATCGATTAAACTTTAAAACGAGTGTAAACATCAAAAATTATACATTTTACACTAAAAGTGTAAAGTTGAACTTTATATTGTGAAAATTTAGATTTTGGGTGTAAAGTGTGAAATTTACACGTAAATTTTATGAATACAAAATTAGAAAATTACACTTTACACAAAAATGTAGAACTTGTAAGTAAAAGTAGAAAAATTGAACTTTAAAACAAGTGTAAACATCAAAAATTATACATTTTACACTAAAAGTGTAAAGTTGAACTTTATATTGTGAAAATTTAGATTTTGGGTGTAAAGTGTGAAATTTACACGTAAATTTTATGAATACAAAATGTAGAAAATTACACTTTACACAAAAATGTAGAACTTGTAAGTAAAAGTAGAAAAATTAAACTTTAAAACAAGTGTAAACATCAAAAATTATACATTTTACACTAAAAGTGTAAAGTTGAACTTTAAACTGTGAAAATTTGGATTTTGGGTGTAAAGTGTGAAATTTACACGTAAATTTTACCAATACAAAATGTAGAAAATTACACTTTACACAAAAATGTAGAACTTGTAAGTAAAAGTAGAAAAATTAAACTTTAAAACAAGTGTAAACATCAAAAATTATACATTTTACACTAAAAGTGTAAAGTTGAACTTTATATTATGGAAATTTAGATTTTGGGTGTAAAGTGTGAAATTTACACCTAAATTTTACGAATACAAAATGTAGAAAGTTACACTTTACACAAAAATGTAAAACTTGTAAATAAAACTAGAGAAATTGAAAAGTGTAAAACTTGACACAAAATTAAAGAACTCAAATAAAAAGCAGAAAAATTAAACTTTAAAATGAAAAGTGTAAACATCAAAATTAAATATTCTGGAAAATGTAAAAATTTAGATTTTGGGTGCAAAATGTGAAATTTAGTAAACAAATAAATTTAAAAATTCACACTTTACACAACGTAATATTGAACTTTACACAAAAATTCAGAACTTGCAAGTAAAAAGCAGAACAAAATAAACTTTAAAACAAAAAGTCTAAACATTAAAAGAATATTCCATACTAAAATTGTAAAATTGAACTTTAAATAACACTGGAAAATGTAAAAATTTAGATTTTAAGTGTAAAGTGTAAAAATTACATTCGATGTTTATGAATAAAAATGTAAAAATTTACACTTTACACAAAAATGTAAAATTGAACTTTATACAAAAAATGTTGAACTTGTAAAATAAAAAATGTAGTGTAAAATCTAAATTTTACGAATAAAAAATGTAGAAATTTACACTCTACACAACAAATGTAAAATCAAACTTTACACAAAAATAAAAACTTTACACCAAAATGCAGAACTTGTAAGTAGGAAGCAGAAAATTTGAATTTCAAACAAAAAGTCTAAAAAATTAAAATTTTAGTGTCAAGTGTTAAATTTTATGTATAACAAATGAAGAAATTAACACTTTACACTTGAAAAATGTAAAATTTAACTTTACACAAAGATGAAACTTCAAAACGAAAAGTGTAAACACTAAAAATATATTCTACACTAAACATGTAAAATTAAAATTAAAGCTAGAAAGTGAAAAAAAAAGCGCGAAATTTAAATTTTACAAATAAAAAAATGTAAAATTTAGATTTTGGATGTAAAGCGTGGAATTTTCATTCAAAATTTTACAAATAAAAAAATGTGGAAATTTACACTTTATACAACAAGTGTAATATTGAACTTTACACAAAAATGTAGAACTTGCAAATAAAAACAAGAAACACAAAACTTTAAAACAAAAAGTGTAAACATTAAAAGTATATATTTCACACTAAAATTTAAATTTACATCGAAATCTTGTGAAATTTTTTTTATAAATTTAGACTTTACATAAAATCTTTACACAAAAATGTAGGACTTGCAAATAAAAAGAAGAAAAATTAAACTTTAAAACGAAAAGTGTAAACACTAAAAATATATTTTTACACAGAAAATGTAAAATTAAACTTTAAATACCTAGAAAGTGAAAAAAATTAGATTTTGGGTGTAAAATGTGAATTTTAAAGTTTATAAATAAAAATTCTAGAGATTTACACTGAACTTTACACAAAAATGTAGAACTTGCAAATAATAAGCAGAAAAATTAAACTTTAAACAAAAAGTGTAAAGATTTAGATTATGAGTGCGAAGTTTACATTGAAATTTTACGAATTAAAATGTAGATATTCGCACACTTTACACAACAATTTTAAAATTGAACCTGACACAAAAATTAAGAAGTCAAATAAAACCAGAAAAATTAAACTTTAAAACGAAGTGTAAACATAAAAATCATATATTTTACACTAAAAATCTAAAATTTAAACTTTAAATAGTTGAAAAGTGTAAAAATTTATATTTTGGATGTGAAGTGCGAAATTTAAATTTAAAGCTTATGAATTAAAATGAAGAAATTGACACTTTACACAACAAGTGTAAAATTGAACTTGGCACAAAAATGAACAAGTCAAATAGAAGCATAAAAATTAAACTTTGAACAAAAAGCGTGAAAATTTCGATTATTAGTGTAAAGTGTGAAATTTACGCCATGTACAACTTGTAAATAAAAAGTAGAAAAATTAAACTTTAAACAGAAAGTGTAAAAAATTAGATTTTGAGTGTAAGGTGTAAAATTCAAATTTGAAACTTATGAATAAAAAATGTAGAGATTTACACTTTACATAAAAAGTATAAAACTGAACTTTACACAAAAAGTGTAAAGATTTAGATTTTGAGTGTAAAATGTAAAATTAACATTGAAATTTTACGAATAAAAAATGTAGAAACTTACACTTTACACAACAAATGTAAAATTGTAAACTTTACACAAAATAATAGAACTCAACTAGAAAAAGCCGGAAAATTAAACTTTAAAACGAGAAGTGTAAAAATAAAATTTATATATTTTACACTAAAAATGTAAAATTTAACCTTAAATAGCTAAAAAGCAAAAATTCAAATTTTGAGTGTAAAGCCTGAAATTTAAATACAAAGTTAATGAATAAAAATGAAGATATTGACACTTTACACAACAAGTGTTAAATTGAATTTTAGACAAAAATGTATAACTTGCAAATAAAAAAAGAAGAAAAATTAAACTTTAAACAGAAAGTGTAAAAAATTTACATTTCTAGTGTAAAAGGAAAAATTTATATTTAAACTTTATGAATAAAAAACGTAGAAATTTACACTTTACACAGAAAATATAAAACTTGAAAATGAAAAGCAGAAAAAAAATTAAATTTCAAACAAAAAGTGTAAAAAATTCAAGTCAGGCGACTAGACTTTACACTAGCGTTTAAAATAATATACCCTTGTTCGTAGTAGACGCAAGCCAAATTTCCGTGTACGACGGCGTGCGTCGGCGCCAAAGCCAAAGCTCTCAAATAGGCGGCTGCTGCCCTGAAAAAAAGCGCAAGTAATGGTCGAGGTTATGGTCAGCAATGGTCGAGGTTTTGGTCAGTGATGGTCAAGGTCATGGTCGGTGAAGGTCGAGACAGTGGTCAGTGATGGTCGAGGTCTATGACAGCTATGGTCGAGGTCATGGTCAGTGATGGTCGAGGTCTATGGGAGTTATGGTCGAGGTCATGGTCAGTGATGACTGGTATATTGGTCAGTGATAGTCAAAGTCATGGTCACTGATGGTCGAGGTGGTGGTGAGTGATGGTCGAGGTCTAAGAGAGTGATGGTTCAGGTCTAAAAGAGTGATGGTCGAGGTCTATGAGAGTGATAGTCGAGGTCTATGACAGTTATGGTCGAGCTCATGGTCAGTGATGACTGGTATAACGGTCAGTGATGGTCACTGATGGTCAAGGTTATAGTCAGTGAAGGTCGAGGTAGTGGTCAGTGATGGTCGAGGTCTAAGAGAGTGATGGTCGGGGTCTAAGAGAGTGATGGTCGAGGTCTAAGAGAGTGATAGTCTACGTCTGAGAGTGATGGTCGAGGTCTATGAGTGTGATGGTCGAGGTCTATGAGTGTGATGGTCGAGGTCTATGACAGTTATGGTCGAGCTCATGGTCAGTGATGAGTGGTATATTGGTCAGTGATAGTCAGGGTTATGGTCAGTGATGGTCGAAGTTATGGTCAGTGAAGGTCGAGGTAGTGGTCAGTGATGGTCGAGGTCTAAGAGAGTGATGGTCGAGATCTATAAGAGTGATGGTCGAGGTCTATGACAATTATGGTCGAGCTCATGGTCAATGATGACTGGTATAACGGTCAGTGATGGTCAAGATCATGGTCACTGATTGTCGAAGTTATGGTCAGTAAAGGTCGAGGTAGTGGTCAGTGATGATCGAGGTCTAAGAGAGTGATGGTCGAGGTCTAAAAGAGTGATGGTCGAGGTCTAAGAGAGTGATGGTCGAGGTCTAAGAGAGTGATGGTCGAGGTCTATGAGAGTGATAGTCGAGGTCTATGACAGTTATGGTCGAGCTCATGGTCAGTGATGACTGGTATAACGGTCAGTGATACTCAAGATCATGGTCAGTGATGGTCGAAGTTATGGTCAGTGAAGGTCGAGGTAGTGGTCAGTGATGGTCGAGGTCTAAGAGAGTGATGGTCGAGGTCTAAGAGAGTGATGGTCGAGGTCTAAGAGAGTGATGGTCGAGGTCTAAGAGAGTGATGGTCGAGGTCTAAGAGAGTGATGGTCGAGGTCTAAAAGAGTGATGGTCGAGGTCTATGAGAGTGATAGTCGAGGTCTATGACAGTTATGGTCGAGCTCATGGTCAGTGATGAGTGGTATATTGGTCAGTGATAGTCAAGGTTATGGTCAGTGATGGTCGAAGTTATGGTCAGTGAAGGTCGAGGTAGTGGTCAGTGATGGTCGAGGTCTAAGAGAGTGATGGTCGAGGTCTAAGAGAGTGATGGTCGAGGTCTAAGAGAGTGATGGTCGAGGTCTGAGAGAGTGATGGTCGAGGTCTATGAGAGTGATAGTCAAGGTCTATGACAGTTATGGTCGAGCTCATGGTCAATGATGACTGGTATAACGGTCAGTGATGGTCAAGATCATGGTCACTGATGGTCGAAGTTATGATCAGTGAAGGTCGAGGTAGCGGTCAGTGATGGTCGAGGTCTATGAGGGTGATGGTCAAAGGTCTATGACTATGATGGTCGAGGTCATGGTCAGTGATGACTGGTATAATGGTAGGTGATGGTCGAGAAAGCTTTTACCTATCGAAAATACGAGCCTCTTTCAAAACGTTGCCCAAATTTATGTAGGCGTCCAAAAAATTTGGATCAATTTGGACGGCTTTTTCGAAATGGTGGATAGCCAACCAATTTTCGCCTTGCGCGTTAAAAACGCAGCCCAAATTGGACCACGCGACGGCGAAATTCGGTTGCGTTTCGATCGATTTTAAATAACAAGCCTGCGTATTGTAAACATATAATTTAAACTAAAAGTGTAAATGCTCGCGCTGTTGTAAACTTTTTGACGCGCGTTACAAAATCTTGCGCGCAGCAACAAAAAAAAAATGGCGCGCGACCGCGACAGCGCCGACCTTAAAATTCGAAGAAGAAAAAAATTATTTGGAGCTCTAAAGCATGCAAAAAGAATAGAAAAACGTACGATTCGTCGGCCAAATTATTTTCGTGCCTCTAACGTTTTCGTCCAACGCGATTTTTTAAACTTCGACCGCCGGCCGTTTCCGCATTTTTCGCGCTGTTTAACATGAACAAAAAATTTTTGTTTACATTAAAATTTTAAATTTAGGGCGTTTTTTTCCCCCACAAAGAAAAAAGCGAAACTTAAAAACCTTAAAAGCCATGCATTTAAACCTGAAAAGTGCCGGTGTAAACAAAAAAAAAAGAGTAAAGTTTACACGAAAAGCAGGGGTTACTGTAGCGTGTAAACTAGAAATCTATACTTTGGCCTCTTCTAGCCTGCCCATCGCTTTTAAAAGATTGCCCAAATCGCTACGAACCGCGTATAAATCCTGAAAAAAAGTTAGTTTACACTTAAATTTTGGAAATATGTACTTTACACCTATGGGATTAAAGTGTAAAGTGGATAAGTAAGCTTGTGAAGATCAAGTTTACACTACCAATTTACAAAAAATCTACTTTGCACCTACTGGATTCTATTGTAAAGCGGATAAGTGAGCTTGCAAAGATTTGGTTTACACTACCAATTTACAAAAAGTCTACTTAACACTAACCGGATTATATTGTAAAGCGGATAAGTAAGCTTGTACGGCCAATTCGTATTCGTTACACGTGACGTAGGCGGCGGCCAAATTGACGTAAGCGTCTATAAATTCCGGTTTAAACGACAAAGCTTTTTTATAATGAGCCAACGCTTCGGGTAGTAAACCGCGTTCTTTAAACACATTGCCCAAATTGGACAACGCTTCGGCGCAACTAGAATCCGATTCTATGGCTTTGATGCAAAATTTTTCGGATCTAAAATTTACAAAAAAAAGTGTAAAGTGGTTTACACACCAATTTTTTGGGTAAACTTTACAAATCTAATCGTCGCATTTGAAAATGTATCGACGATAATAGCAGTAAAACGGCGACGTCCCGCGGATTTTGCCTATAAACTTGCATACAATGATTTTCGGCGTTTTCGTAATCGCCCGCTTCGTATTCCCGATGAGCCAAAGCGGTTAAAGCTGGAAAAAAGGCCCAAAAATCCCAAATTTCCCGTCAATTTTTTTCTAGCTCCTAAAACTCACGTCCGAAACGATTTTCGACCGTAGTCGTCGCCGCCGCCGAAGACGACGCCGTTTGACGACTTTGCGTCGTGCCAGCCGCCGGCGATCTTTGTTGTTGTAAATTGGTCAAAGCCATGGCGGCGGCGGCGGCGTTTAAATTATTGACGCCGCCGGCGGCCACAACGGCGTTCAAATTATTGACGTTGGCGACGGCGGCCAAGCGTTGCTGTTGTTGTTGAGCGGCGGCGGCGGCGGCCGCCAATAATTGGTTAGGGTTTTGGCCGCCGACGTTTTGTTGTTGTTGTTGAGCGTTCAATAGAGCGTTGTAGACGAAAGTTTTGTATTGTACGTCGTCGATCATGTCGATTTTTTACTGCAAAAGGAGGAAAAATGAGGGAGAAAATGGAAAATTAGCGCATAAAAAACGGAAAAATGAAAATTTAGTCGATTATCGATTTTTCGCAGTGCACGTTGCTGAGTTTACTGTATAATTTTAGTGCCAGTAAGCACTTGATTTTTAATCACAATCCTACAGATCAGCATTATGATATCATATCGATCATGAATCACTGAAAAAATCACGTTCATCATGTGATCAGCGTCTCGAAAATTTTAAGCAAGTTATTATTGGAGAATTTTTTGTCAAACATCACTATGCAGTTTACTGTAGTCATTCAATATTCGCGGAACAAATTTTCGCCGTCAGCTTTTTTCGCTTTAAAAATCGCCATTTTTGGACATCCTTATCATGGGCGTAAGTAGAAAACTTTACAAAATTTACGGTGTAAAGTGTAAAATTTATGATGTAAAGTGTAAAATTTCGTTAGGATATTCACGGCTATTTCAACGGTTTGGTTTTGGCGATGGCCGGCGAAAAATGCGTTTCCATCGCTTCGGATTTACGTTCCGGTCAACAAATGTTGACCATAGGCGTGGAAAAAGAGAAAATTTACCAAATTGGTCAAAAATTATACATGGGTTTGCCGGGTTTGGTGACCGATTCCGATACGGTGTAAAGAGGATTTGAGATTTTCAGTGTAAAAAAACCTCAAATTTCTTTTTTTCGAAGGTACGATAAAATGAAATTTCGAAAAAATATCTACGAATTGAACGAAAATCGTCAAATTAAACCCAAAACATTCGCCGTTATGTTGAGTAATATGTTGTACGAAAAAAGGTTCGTTTTGTATCATACCTGTAGAAGGGTTGGGGAGGGGAGGGGGGTAATACCTGTAAGACCTCCGACAAGTTGGGGGGGGGGTCAAAAAAAGTCGAAATTTTTGCCAAAAAAGGCCAAAAAAACATACACTTCTTTGCAAATTTTTTTAATTTTTTCCAAACTTGGGGGGGGGGGGGGGTTTGGGTGATGTTGGGTATATAGTTGGCCAATTTGAGGGGTAGAAAAAACCCGAAAAAGGTCGAAAAAAATTTCAAAATTTTCCCCCAAAAAAATTTTTCCGAGTTGGGGGGTGGGTATAGGGTTTGACCAAGTTTGGGGTCGGGGTCCCCCGCAACCCCCCCCCCCCTACAGGTATGTTTCGTATATAAAAATTCCAGAAAAATTTGCATAATTTTTATTCCTCCGCTCTCCTCAGATTCGGTAGTTATTTTTTGGAACCGGTAGTCGCCGGTTTAGACGACGCTAGGGGCGATCATCAACCGTACATTTGCGGTATGGATAGTTTGGGTAATATGACTCAACCAAGAGATTTCGTCGCCAGCGGCAACGGCGAATCGTGCATTTTCGGATTGGCCGAAAATTATTGGCGCGAAAAAATGGTATATAATTTTTTTTAGTGTAAATTTGTGAAAAATGGTAATTTTTGGGTGTGAAGTTGTGAAAAATAGTGATTTTTTTGCGTGTAAACCTGGAAAATGGACATTTTTTGTGCAAAGTTGTGAAAAATTGTGATTTTACGAATGTAATCCTGAAAAAATGAATATTGTTCGAGTGTAAACCCAGAAAAGTGGTCATTTTTCGAGTGTAAACCCAGAAAAAAAATCTTGAGTGTTAACTCGGAAAATTGGGTGTAGAATGGTCGGAAATTGTGGTTTTTCGACTGTTGTGAACATTTTTAGTGTAAACTCGGAAAAATGGTCATTCTTTGGGTGAAATGGTCATATTTCGAGTATAAACTCAAAAAATTGAGTGTAAACTGATCGAAAATTGTGGGTTTTTTTCAACTGGTGTGAACATTTTTCAGTGTAAAGTGAGCAAATTGGTCTTTTCTGAGTGTAAACCCGGAAAAAATCATATTTTTTTCAGTGTAACTCGACAAAGTGCATGTAAAGTTGTCGACAATTGAGGTTTTTCGACTGGTGTGAACATTTTTCAGTGTAAACTCAGTAAATTGATAATTTTTGAGTGTAAACTATAAAAATTGATCATTTTTCGGTGTAAAAAGGAAAAATTGGTCGTTGTTTGAGTGTAAGCCCGGAAAATGGTTATTTTTGAGTAAAAACTCGAGAAACTGGGTTTAAAGTGGTCGAAAATTGTGCTTTTTTCGACTGGTGGTTTAAACATTTGTAGTGTAAACTTATAAAATTGTTCGTTTTGTGAGTGTAAACTGGAACAATTGTTTTTTAAGTCTAAGCACGAAAAATTAGTAATTTTTTGGTCTGAACTCGAAAAATCGGGTGTAAAGTGACTTTTTGGAAATTTCGTTTTTTCAGCTGGTGTAAACTATTTCAGTGTAAACTCATGAAATTGTTCGTCTTTGGGTGTAAACTCAAAAAAACGGGTCTTTTTCAATCTAAACACAAAAAATTAGTTATTTTTAGTGTAAACTCGAAAAATCGAGAGTAAAGTGGTTTTTTTCCGAAAGTATATTTTTTCGGCTAGTGAAAAAACTTTCCAGTGTAAACTCATAAGATTGTTAATTTTTTGTGTGTAAACTGGAAAGATTGATCATTTTTAGTGTAAATTCCAAAAGTCTGGTGCAAAGTGACTTTTTTCGAAAATTATCTTCCGAAATGATAGTTTTTTTCGACTGATTTAAACATTTTTTAGTGTAAATACCTAAAATTGTTTATTTTTTGAGTGTAAACTGGAAAAATTGATAGTTTTTTGAGTGTAAACTCGGAAAGTGATTCTTTTTTCTCAAGTGTAAACTCGAACAATTGGATCTAGAGTGATCTAAAATTCTGGATTTTTTCTCGCTGGTCTAAATATTTCTAGTGTAAACTGGGAAAATTGGTCATTTTTTAATGTAGACTAGAAAAATTGGTCATTTTTAGTGTAAATTCCAAAAGTCTGGTGCAAAGTGACTTTTTTCGAAAATTATCTTCAGAAATGATAGTTTTTTCGACTGATTTAAACATTTTTTAGTGTAAATACCTAAAATTGTTTATTTTTTGAGTGTAAACTGGAAAAATTGATAGTTTTTTGAGTGTAAACTCGGAAAGTGATTCTTTTTTCTCAAGTGTAAACTCGAACAATTGGATGTAGAGTGATCTAAAATTCTGGATTTTTTCTCGCTGGTCTAAATATTTCTAGTGTAAACTGGGAAAATTGGTCCTTTTTTAATGTAGACTATAAAAATTGGTCATTTTTAGTGAAAACTCGAAAACATGGCCATTCGTCCCAGTGTAAACTCGTGGGTGTAAAGTGGTCGAAAATTTTGGCATTTTCGCCTGTTTTTTAATGTAAACTCGGAAAATTGGTCATTTTTGAGTGTAAACTAGAAAAAATAGTCATTTTTTGGGTGTAAACCCGGAAAATGTCATTTGTTAAATGTAAACTCGAAAAACTGAGTATAAAGTAGTCAAAAAATATGGTTTTTCGACTGGAGTAAATGTTTTCAATGTGAAAACCCGGAAAATAAATTTCTTGAATGTAAAATAGAAAAATTGGTCCATTTTTCAAACATAAACTCGAATAATTTGTCATTTTTCGAGTGTAAAGTGGCCGAAAATTGTGGTGTTTTCGACTGGTGTAAACTGGTTTTTTCGAGTGGTGTAAACTAACCTTGGAAATCAACTTGGTGTAAACTAGAATTTTTCGCTTCAGAATCCGGACGAACTAATGGAGGCGACTTGCCAAACTTTGTTGGGCGCTTTGGAACGGGAAGCCTCCTGCGGCTGGGGAGCCGTGGTTTACGTCGTCACTCCCGATCGCCTAATCGCCAAAACTTTAAAAGCTAGGATGGATTGATTCATTGTTTGTTTTTTCTCGAACTTTAATTTTCAAAATAAATAACATTTTATTGCACGTGTAAATAAAACAATAGAGTAAAAAACGAGATTAGTAATCACTTTACACCGAACGTCGACGAATATACTGTAAACAGAAGGAAAAAATTGATAAATACATACACTTTACACAGCGGGAAAATTTAAACATTGTAAACAATTGTCAGAATATGTAAATTGTAATCGCTTCCAGAATATAGAACATCAACTTTACACTAGTGTAAAGTTTAACCCTCGGCTGGTGAGTCATCATAAATATTTCATGGTCTTACTGTAAAAGTTCAGTGTAAACTTACTTATCAAATTGACGGCGATTCTAATTTAATTTTGTCGACAATTAATTGTTTATCAGTTAAATTATTATCATTAGCTAAAAATAATGCAAAGTAAAATTTAACATTCGTGTAAACAAATATTGTAAACCTCACAATTTTCGTCGTCCGACGGCAAAAATTGAAATTCGTCGTCGTCGTCGTCGTCCGACATTCGATCGATAGAAACGTTGTCCCAAAAATTTGCAGCCGACGGCGTCCGACATGGTTTTTTCGATTCGTCGTCGTCGGAAATTCGTTCCAAAATGGGCGGCGTTCCAAAATATCCAACTTTTGTCGTTCTAGTAAATATACCTGTAATAGGGGGGGGGGGTGCCTGAAGGGGACCTCACCCCCAAGTCCCAACTGGGTCAACCCTTACCCATACCCCCCTTGAACAGCAAATGCGCAAAAAAGTGGTTTTTTGGGGTTTTTCACCCCCCCCCCCCCTCAGAAAAAAAATGTTTGGGGCCCCAGGCCCCGAAATTTCGGGTTTACGCTCTCCCGACTAGTCGGACCTCTTACAGGTAGACATGCCAATCCCGCCCCGAACATGGAAAAATGTGCCTCGACCCCCCCCCTACCCCGAATTTCAGGGTTACCCCCCCCCCCCCCCCCCACAACTGGTTTTTGGTATCTTACAGGTATGTCCTAGTAGAATTCGCCGCCGGCAAAAGTAACGGCAAATCACTCGTCACGACCTCGGCCGTCACCGTCGAAAAATGTTTTTCGGACAAAGAAGCGCAACGGCAAGTTGGACAATGAGGCGGCGGCGGCGATTTTTCCCCAACCGTTTTCCGTTTTCTCGTGAGGGCGAAATTTTTACTTTTTTGGGATAAAATCGTCGCCGACGACGTCACCGGCTGCAAAGTCGGTGGCGATTTTGGTAAGGGTAAATTTTCTTTCTTGAATTTCGTGCTGGTCGTCGCTTCTAAAATTGCCGGCGCCGGTCCAAAAGTCGCCCCCGTCGCCGATTCTAAAGTCGTCGTCGCCGGCTCTAAAATCGGCGGCGATTTCGGTAACGGTAAACTTTTTTTCTTACATTTCGCCGTCGCCGCCGCCGGTTCTAAAATCGGAGCGTCATCGGCGTTTAAACGAGGCGGCGGCGTCGTTGAATTTACCACGTCGTCGTTTAAATAAAATGGCGACGATTTTGTCGGCGGCGGCGGCAACGTCAATCGTCGGCGATTACTACGACGTAAAATCGGCGGTGACGGCGACGACGTTCCGAGTTTGATAGCCGATTTTCCATTCGACGGATCGTTATCGTCGCCGACGATTTCCGATTTAATGACGCGCATGACTTTTTTCCGGCCGGAGCGATTTTCAGACGGATTGACTACAGTAATTTTATAGATCATGTATGAAAATTACATAAGTTGTAAAACTTGCTCGTCAAGACACAAAAGCGACATACTCGTTGAAATCTCCATAATTTCACAAAGGTAGAATCTTGAAAATCAGAAAAAAATTATGTCGCAATTGTTGAAAAAATTTCTACAATTGTACTGTAGCTGGAAGGTTAGTATGCTGAGTAACATGAAAACCAAACTTTACACAATTGGAATGGTGTAAAGTTGGAAATTTTCCAATTTTCGCAACTTCCACATCATCAAAATTGAAATTTCAGCTTGAAAATTCCTGAAATACGATACACTTTACAATTTAGTGTAAACAAAATTTTGTCCAATTCTGTACAATTGGGATGGTGTAAAGTATGAAATTTTCAAACTTTCTGCAACTTTCGTTCTTCAGTGCATGATCAGAATGGAAATTTTTGCTTCAAAATCCGTAAAATACGATGCAGCTTACAATTTAGTGTAAACAAGCCTTTGTCGAATTTTCTACACAATTAGAGTAGTGTAAAGTTTGAAATTTTGCAATTTTCTGCAGTTTTCGTTCCACAGCGCATCAGAAAATGGAAATTTTGGTTTCAAAGTTCGCGAAATACTATGCGCTTCACAATTTAGTGTAAAGAAGTTTTTGACAAATTTTGTATGCAATTAAGATGGTGTAAAGTTTTAGAAAATTCAAACTTTCCGCAACTTTGGTTCTGGAGCCGATCATCAAAATGAATTTTGTTAAAAAATGTGTAAATTTAGATATACTTTACAATTCAGTGTAAAGGAGTCTTTGTTGAATTTTCTACTCAATTAGAATAGTGTAAAGTTTGAAATTTGCCAATTCTCTGCGTTATACATTCCACAGCGCATCATCAAAATGGAAATTCTGGGTTAAAAAGTTGTTTAATACGAAAGCTTTACAATTTAGTGTAAAGAAGTTTTTGTCTAACCCTACACACTTAGAATGGTGTAAAATTTGAAATTTTCTAATTTTCTGCGTATTATGTTCCACAGTGCATCATCAAAATGGAAATTATGGCTTTAAAAATTGTTAAATACGATAGGTTTACAATTTAGTGTAAACAAGTTTTCCACCAATTTTACACTTTACATTTTTTGCAAAATTCTTAAAAGTTCCAAAAAAGTGTAAACATTTAATTTTTCAAACGCGAAATTTGCATCAGAAAATGCAGCCTCGACTGGAAAATACTAAAAATTCACTTAAGTGAAAATTAGAATTCGTGAATATTCATGAAAACTTCAACTTTCATGAGCAAACTTTTTCATGCATCCCGCACTTCGCAACATGATCAAAGTGTTCATTGTTCTTTTGTTATCGCAAAGTTGCAAAATGGGTCCCCGCGAAAAGGAAAGTAAGCATTTAATGTATTTGATATGAAAATATTTTTAAATATTTTTTTAATTAAATATAGAATATTGTGCAAGGTTCTAGAACTTTCCAGGAAAATGCATTACGTGAAATGTACCTGCACATTGTATTATGTGATCATACTTTAAGATATGCATCACTTGTACTTGCACATCATATTACATGATCATACTGTAAGATGTGTATTATGTCACGTGTCGCACAGCCGTACATCACCCCTTCGTAGCAATTGCAACACTGGCTCGGTAGTTCAATCGGAAGAATGCTGCACTACAGCCACAGAGACCTGGGTTCGAATCCCGGTCGAGCATTATTTTTTGAACAGTGTTTGGCGATTATTATGATGGCAACGCGTTTACCCATTACGTGTCAATCACTCCTCCTCATCAAAATTGATCCACTCCACCAGGTTGAAAACCCATCTGGCTGTCGCCTTATTGTTGATCAGCAGACTACTGGTGTCTTTTCTGTAATTTAATCTCATTCATGTATATTCTAGAATATTCTAGAATATTATGGAAGTTTCTAGAACTTTGCAGGTAAATGCAGCACGTGAAATGTACCTGCACATCATATTGGATGATCATACTGTAAGGTATGTATCAACTATACAACTAATATACCCTATATTATACAAATATATATAATATATAACTGTAAAATATATACAGAAACAGTTAAATAATGTATTCAAAAAATTAATTTTGTACATTATCGACAATTAAACATAAATATTTTAAAATTTGAATATTTAACAAAAATCGATATTTCACATTCAGCAACACTTGAATAAATTAGAAAAATCAAATCTCAACAGTTAATTGTGAAGCAAAAATATATTTTGTACACTAACAATAGTTGAATATGTCGCAAAAATGAATCTTTATACTAGCGACAAAAAGTTCAAATATGTCGTGAAAATGATTTTTTTTCACATTATGAACAATTAACTATGAATATGGTGATGCACATTTAAATTTTTAAAATAAAATTTTGACAATATCGACAATTAAATGATGTAACAATTGTCTGAATGTTAGTTGTGGCTGGCTCACTTTTCCTGTCTGCTTTTTGGCCTGTACGACCTCATAAAAATGGTGAAACGCTTTATTATAACACATGATATAACACAATGAATGCCCTGAAGAATCATGAGGAAGAAAGAAGTGGTGTAGCTGAACATTGTCTGAAGGGTGGATCAGACATGCATGGCAGGAATTTTTCAGGGGGACCCTTGGACTTTTCTCCAGTAGGTAGGGGGGGGTGGGTGAGGAAAAAAAACAAAAAAGAGATCTCTAAGCCTGTTTTTCATACAAAATATGCACAAAAAAGCTGTCTTGGAAAAAGTTCAGAGGGGTGTTTGACGATTTTTTGGGGTCAGGAGGTAGTGGCCAGGGTCTCACGTATGGGTGAATGTGCTCCAGCCTTCTGAGGAAAGCAACAACTTCAAGGGAAAAAACAGAGAGACAATGGAAATGGGTGCAGCAGACCCTAGTAATGTAGGCATCAAAAGCATAGAAATCGGTCATATAAGGAACAGAAGTTTCATCACATGGCAGTGAAAACCACGACCCTACCCATCAATGTATATAGAACATCAAGCTGTATGAAAAATGGCCCAGTGGATAGAGCTCTTGACTCACAAACTCAAAGTTCACAGTTCAAACCTCATTATGATCCTCCATTTCTTGGCCATACAATTGCATAAAAATAATATAACGCTTTCATTCCGCCCATAGGCACACAATGAATGAACAATACAGTGGTTATGATAATGAGACGTTTTGCTAGTCTACATACTATGTTCCTCAGGTGACAATAAACTCTTTTTACAAAATTTGCTGGTGGAGGGAATTGAACCCTGGACGTTCGATTGAGAGTCTACAGCACTACCACTGGGCCACCAGGGCCGGTAGTAACTTGTTTGGAACTTCTATATATCTTGACTGGGGGGTAGTAGTTCAGATTTGGGTTCCTGTCTGTTGCCCTTCTAAGGAATGCTTGGTTCCATATTTAAACCTCATTCCAGTAAAAATTTGGTAAAAAGTTGTAAAAAACCTGAGGAAGGTAGTAGGATTACAGACGACACGTTGCTTATCCATATTTTTCTGTTACATATGTTATATTGTTGTGTTATATGTCTTATAACAAAGGGTTTCACCATTTTTATGCGGTTGTACATGTTGTATTTTCAAATGTGATGGGCGTTGATGAGTCACGGCAGGATTGGGATCCCAGGATTCATCCTTAATGTACGTGTTTCCCACGCCCACGCTTACCCGATTAACTTAATTAATTGTACTTAAACCCAACACTAATTATCCCACCAATTAAGGAAAAGACGTTTCCTTAATTGTCTCCCTATTAAGTATAAACTGGAAAGGAGAGACTTTTCTAATTTTATCTTACAAAATTGGAAAACACTTACTTACAAGCGATACGGGGTGAGAATACAAAACAATTCACTCCCACGCACTGGGAAGAAAAACAAATAATGAGTTGCATGCTGGGAGGCCGTGAGTAGAAATAAAGTGGCCAGCGGGGCACACATTCAATAAGAAAAACATATACGAATAATAATCAACGAGAGAGCCAGGGCAAGTGTACTGACGTGCGCTACAGTAAGACGACTGTTGATGGTCCGCGTTGCTTACTCCACTTGCTACCTGCAGGCCTCATGCGCGGTTTGACAAAATGACTAAAATCGGCGGAAACACACTACAACATACAGGCCAAAAAGCAAACAGCAAAAATGACTTAAATAATGTGACATAAACAAATTTTTTGTTATAAAAAGTTAAATATGTCCCAAAAATGAATTGCTTTATGTTATCAACAATTAAACAAATATTATCACATTTGAGTTTCAGGTTCGGATGACAACAACAATATTCTTCATCGAGTTCGAGCCGTTCGATCACCAATATCAGAAATAGTTCCTGCATTAGACCTTTTGGAACAGGAAATTATCAAGCGGCCTCAGTTGAAAGAATATACAAATCCGAAAAGTTTAACTCTATTGCCGGAAAGTAAGTGAGAAAACATGCCGAACATGTAGAACATGTGTAGCTGAAAAAGACTCTTCGAATGTCTTACTGTAGCTATGAGGAGACTGATTAGCTCTATGGAAGTTTCTAGAACTTTCCAGGAAAATGCAATACATGAAATGTACCTCCACATCATATTACATGATCATACTGTAAGATATACACCAGGGATTGTCGCCCCTACTCAACTTGATGCTCCGAACAGCAAACACAACAGCTCACCATGAAAGCAAAATACAAGAATGAATTTATTACAACTTTTCTCAGTCATTGTAATCTTCAACATTTTAAACCTTCTGGAAGCTTTGAACTCTGAGAACGACATTATCTTGCGAATCACTTTGCTAAAATGACAAGTTTACACGACGCAATGCCAACATGAATTTCAGATTGCACAAAGAATTTTCCTGTACTGTAATACACAATAACAAAAAATTTAAAATAGCTGAAAGGTGTATGGTTAACCATATATGCATGTTAAAGTATAGGAAAGGGGTGGAGCCATCAGTCATCACGTGACCAGGATAACACAAGCGAGCTTAACGCCACTAGGTGTCTACCACCACAGGGCTCTCTACAGCCACCAGAATCTCTACAGCTACCAGGGTCTCTACAGCCACCAGGGTCTCTACTGCTACGTGGGTCTCTACAGAATCTCTACAATCACCAGCTTCCCTACCACCACCAGGGTCTCTTCAGCCACCAGAGTCTCCACGGCCACCAGAGTACTCTGCGTTGATACCACTGCTTAATCTGATAGAGTGTG
>CAWUHX010000313.1:301157-380817 GCA_963922205.1 Romanomermis culicivorax | reverse complement strand
AGAAATCGATGGTTAAGTCCTCTATGATGACAAGTGAGAACCCAAAAGGGATGTTAATCTTTCCGGCGCGAAGCGCCGTAAAAATTTTTTGGGTTGCGACGCTGGAAAATCAATTTTCCGAACGTTTATTTCAGGAAGTAGATTTGAATTTTGTGTTCAAAAGTCGTAATTTCTAGAATTTTACATGAAAAATTTTAAAACCAGTATAATTTATTTGTAAACTCTCATACTTGGTCGAAAATATATGAGTGAGCAGAGTATAAATTTCCGAAAGACATTTCCATGAAGCAGTTAAATTGATTTTACGTTAGAAAAGAAATAATTGCATCAAAAAGCTTAGAGACTTGACGTATTGATCTTTCTCAAAAGGAAAAAATGCGAATCTTCATTAAATATCATGATAAAATATTGAAGATTACCAATGAAAACATGAGATAATACGTTCAAGATGATGAAAACTATTATAGATTATATGATAAATGAAAGTAGACATGCTAAAAGCCGCGCCAGGGGTTAGTAATGCATAATAATGATTATTAAAGTTATGATCGGCGCGTAGCGCCGAAAAATTTTGAGATTATGACCTTCTAAAATGCACCAAAATGCATCTTTTCTGTATCCGATCCCCGAAATTTTCTTCCCCAAATGGGGAAAGAGCCCAAAATTTTTTTCCCCTTTCCGAATTTTTTTTCCCGAAAAAGCACGATTTGGGGAAAAAAACAGTGGTCATGGGTATAATGATAACTATATTCTATCAGGCGCGGCCGTTAGCATATCTACTTCGACTTACTAATTAATGCTCAACAGTTTCTATCAATCAAGCTAGCTCGTTTCATTTTCTAATCGTTTACAGTCAATTATGTCGCCGAAAGGAGAGATTTTTCATTAATTCTCTCAATTTTTTCTCTCGATGATTGGAATTTTTTAAACGTTTGCAATCTAAAATTTTGCGTTTATTGAAAGTGGAAATTGAAGACATCATTTTAGACTGCGATTTTAAAACTTTTGTTCACGAATTATCTGTTGGAGAGATTTATTTTTCAGCGTTTTAGAGTATAAAAACCCGAAAATTTTTACGGCGCCACGCGCCGGAATGGGGAGCAAATTACACTTCATCCGTCTGATTTTAATTTATTCCCCAACGTTATGAAGGTTCATTTTCCAGCGTTTTAGAAAGTAAAAATCCAAAAATTTTTCCGGCGCTCCGCGCCGGATCAAGAACTAAATAAAATTAGATGATTCTAATCGGAATCACAGTAATGTTGATAGCGGATAAATTCATGATAACTCTATCGTTAACTTGCTTTATCCACTCCGATAGAACAACAATATATTCTTCATGGGCTCTTTTTGACTAACATAACCATAATTTTCTCAATTTTTTTCCTCATTTTTACAGGTTTCTGACTACAAATACAACAAAATGCTTGGGTATGCTCATAAAATGCATAAAAAAGCATCCGTAGCCACATTATAAACGTTTTTAAAAATGAGGAAAATTTTTGGAAAATGAGGAAAAAAATTTTGGGTCCGGTTCTCATGTGGAAAAAATTTTCGAGGAAAAAAAACGGTGGTCCCAATTGGCACAAGGGGCCAAAAAAATTTGTGCCAATGGCACAAAAATTTTTTTTTTACTAGAGACATACTGAAAACTGCGCGAAAGTTTTAGGCCAAAAGTTTGATAAAAAGTTAACGTTTAACGCATTAATTTTTTGTAAAAATCGTGCCCAACCTATTTTTCAGCATACCTGTACTTGGGGGGGGAGGGGTTGGGGGCCCGCCCCCAACTTGGCCAACCCAGTACCCAAAATCATTTACCCTCCCCAACCCCCTCCCCCAGTTGGGAAAAAATTAAAAAAATTTGCCAAAAAGTTTATGTTTTTTGGCCCTTTTTGGAAAAAATTTCGTCTTTTTCCTACCCCCCCCCCAAATTTCGGATTTACCCATACCTGTACTTGGGGGGGGGGTTTGGGGGGACCCCCCCAACTTAGCCAACCCTATACCCAAAATCATTTCCCCCCCCACCCCCCTCCCAGTTTGGAAAAAAAAATTTTTTCAAAAAAGTGTATGTTTTTTGGGAAAAGTTTCGACTTTTTCCTACCCCCCCCCAAAATTTCGGATTCACCCCCCCCCCCAACTGGTCGGAGGTCTTACAGGTATGTTTTTCAGCTAACCATGTCAGTGAGAAAAGTAAAAACTGTGCAACAAAATAGTTCACGAAATCCCAAAAAGAAATGGAATGCTGAGACAATTTAAATAGCTCTAGAATTGTTCAGGAAGTTCAAATTGATTCAATTTTCGACTACGAACGAATATCTATGTTATGTATATTTAACAACCATGTAAAGACTAGAGAAAATAAAGTAGAAAATCGTGTTAATTTTCGATTGAAACATTGTACCATTATCAACGATATCGACTTTTCTATTTGAATCAATCAAACACAAAAAGAATTTCAGTTTTAAATCCGAATCTGACTGAATGAAGAGAGAATATTCAGAATTTCTTTTCACTCATCAGTCTTGCTTGACAGCCTATAAAGTTTGCTGCAACGATACTAATACACTGTTCGAAGAGAAATCGTTTGCGTTCGGGTCAAATATACGAACGGGAAATATTATATTCATTGATTCGGCGCGAAGCGCCGAAAAATTTTTGCATTTTCAGCCCCTAAAACGTCTAAAAATCAAGGAAATTTAATGTTTGACCAGCCAAAAAATTTGTGCCAATTGGCACAAACGCTCAAAATTTTTTGTGCCATTCCAAATTTTTTTTGCCAAAAACCATGTTTGGCACCAAAAAAAACACTGCTCAGGAGTCATAAGTTAGAGAAAGCATTGCGAAATTTGAATCACCGTTTTTTTTCCTCGAAGATTTTTTCCACGTGAGAACCGGACCCAAAATTTTTTCCCTCATTTTCCAAAAATTTTCCACATTTTTAAAAACGCTTATAATGTCGCTACGGATGCTTTTTTATGCATTTTAGGAGCATACCCAACAGCGTTTTTTTTTGTGCACGGACATTTGTGCCAATTGGCACAAGAGGCTAAAAAAAATTGTGCCAATGGCACAAAAAATTTTTTAAAACTAGAAACATAACTGAAAACTGCGGAAAAGTTGTATGCCAAAAGATTGATGAAAAGTTAACGTTTAACGCATTAGTTTTTTGTAAAAATCGTGCCCAAATCTATTTTTCTGCTCACCATGATGTCAGTGAGATAAGAAAAAACTGTGCAACAAAATAGTTCACGAAAATCATCCTTTCGGTTTAGAGTTCTCCAAAATTTTTTCCGCAATGAGAACCATACCCAAAATTTTTTTCCTCATTTCGAAATTTGTAGAAGTTAGAACCAGTGTTTTTTTGTGCCAAAACATGGTTTTTGGCACAAAAAAATTTGGAATGGCACAAAAAATTTTGAGCTTTTGTGCCAATTGACACAAAATTTTTGGCTAATCAAACATTAAATTTCCTTCATTTTTAGACGTTCTAAGGGCCGAAAATTCAAGAAAATTTTCGGCGCTTCGCGCCGAGTGGTGTTTTTTTTTGTGCCAAAACATGGTTTTTGGCACAAAAGAATTTGGAATGGTACAAAAAATTTTGAGCGTTTGTGCAAATAGGCACAAAATTTTTGGCATGTCAGACATTACATTTCCTTGATTTTTAGACGTTTTAGGGGTTGAAAACTCAAAAAATTTTCGGCGCAGCGCGCCGAGTCAATCAATATAATATTTCCTATTCGTATATTTGACCTGAACGCGAACGATTCCTCTTCGAACAGTGTATTATTATCGTTGCAGCAAACTTTATTGGCTGTCAAATGACTAATGAATGAAAAGAAATTCTGAATATTCTCTGTTCATTCAGTCAGATCAGATTCAGATTTAAAACTGAAATTCTTAATTTTTGTGTTTGATTGATTCGAATTAAAAATTCGTTATCGTTGGTAATGGTGCAATGTTTCGACCGAAAATTTACACAATTTTCGACTTTATTTTCTCTATATAGTCTTGACATTGTTTTGTTGTTAAATATGGATATTCGTAGTCGAAAATTGAATCAATTTAAACTTCCTGAGCAATTCTATAATTACTTAAATTTTCTCAGTATTCCATTTCTTTTTGAGTCGTCGTGAGCAATTTTCCTGCACCGTTTTTCTTACCTCACTGACAAGGTTAGCTCAAAAATAAGTTGAGCACGATTTTTACAAAAAATTAATGCGATAAGCATTAACTTTTTATCAAACTTTTGGCCTAAAACTTTTCCCCAGTTTTTGTCCTCAAGTTGCACAAAATTTTTCCTCAAGTCAAGTTGCACATTAGAACCCGGCCTTTGCAGAAAAAAGCCCTGTGGTCACTGTTTTTTTCCTACGAACTTCTTC
This sequence comes from Romanomermis culicivorax, assembly GCA_963922205.1. Classification (NCBI taxonomy): domain Eukaryota; kingdom Metazoa; phylum Nematoda; class Enoplea; order Mermithida; family Mermithidae; genus Romanomermis; species Romanomermis culicivorax. The sequence goes on along the minus strand of CAWUHX010000313.1, from coordinate 376,438 downwards.
CCACAAATGTGGAAAGGGGTCAGATTTTTTTCCACATGTGGAAATTTTTTTTTTCGTCTTAAAATCCTCGTTTTTTCGCTTAAAAATGCTCACAGACGCTTTATCGCACTGTTTTTGAGCTTTTTCAAGCCTTCCAGTGTTTTTAGAGGTTAATTCATTAAAGTTGAAAAAAATTGAAATGCTTGACTTTAAAGCCTAATCTACTAGCATTGTGGAACAAACTTTCTAGCAAACTATCCAAGAGCATAATTGACTTTGAATTACATGAGAAATCGATGGTCAAGTCCTCTATGATGGCAAGTGAAAGCCCAAAAAAGATGGTAACTTTTCCTGCGCGAAGCGCCGGAAATTTTTTTGAGTATATTGACATTCTGGGACGCTGGAAATCAATTTTCCGAACATTTATTTCAAGAATTAGATTCCAATTTTGTGCTCAATAGTCGTAATTTCTAGAATTTTACTTGAAAAATTTTAAAATCTTCAATTTATTTGTAAACTCTCATGAACTTGGTCGAAAATATATGAGTAAGAAGAATATAAATTTCCGAAAGATATTTCCATGAAGCTTTTGAATTAATTATACGTTAGCAAAGAAATAATCGCATCAAAAAGCATAGAGACTTGACGTATTGACCTTTCTCAAAAGGAAAAAATGCGAATCTTCCTTAAATATCATGAAGATTACCATTTAAAACATGAGATAATACGTTCAAGATGATGAAAACTATTATAGATTAAGTGATAAACGAAGGTAGACATGACAAAAGCCGCGCCTGAGCAACTGAATAAATAATTATGATTATTAAAGTTATAACCGGCGCGCAGCGCCGGAAAATTTTGAGATTTAGACCTCCCAAAATGCATCAAAATGCATCTTTTCAATATGAGAACCTCAAATTTTTCTTCCACATTTGTGGAAAGACCTCAAAAATTTTTTCCACATTCCAGATTTTTTTTCCACATTATAGTGCAAATGTGGAAAAAACAGTGCCTGTGGTCAAGTTCATACCTGCATGTCAGATTGTCAGCTGTTCAGAATCAGTTTCAAAATTTTATTTTTCATTGTTATTTTTTTTATCAAAGTCAACTGTTTGATTTGTACTTGTTATGTCAAAATTAGTAGTTGTTCTATGTCGCCGAGGAAATATAAGAAATAAAGGTTATGCCGTTGAATTATTCTCGTTTGGCTCATGTAAACTCACTTAATTATTTATTTACAAGCTGGTCATAGCTCGGCTCTTTTTGCAAAAAATCACGGTTTTTTTGGCGGAATAAGATGCAAGGTAATGAGAAACGTTAAAAAAACACATCACAAATGATTTTGAGCGATTTTTAAGCAAGGAAACTAAAGCAATTGATTTTTCTTCATGAGGAAAAATTTTTTGGAGTTTTTCATCAAATGGTGCAAAAAGTTTTCAGCAAAAAAACACTGTGCCGACATAGCCAATGCATACCTGTACTTGGAAGAGGGGTTGGGGGGGACCTCCCCAACTTGGCCAGCCATATACCCAACCCCCCCCCCAGTTTGGAAAAAATTAAAAAAATTTGCAAAAAAGTGTATGTTTTTGGCCTTTTTTGGGAAAAATTCCGTCATTTTTCGACCCCCTCTCCCCAAATTTTGGATTTACTCCCCCCCCCCAACTGGTCGGACCTCTTACAGGTATGAGCCAATGATGATCGGAACAGGTTGCTGCCCTGAAATGTTAAATTAGTTTTTCTCTGGTATAATATATTCGCAAAGGTTCCTATTAATTACTTATTTTTTACAAATTATGGTCTTGTTGCTTATATTCTTATATGACTGTTTTGACTAGCCTATATAGATATTATGCAATAAGCTCGGACCCTGTGAAAAAATTCAGGCCCGAATCCGGTGAAATTTTGAGCCCGGTCGATCGGTGCGGTTCACCCAGCCACCTATGTACGTGCATGTATGGTTAACGAAATTTTTCGACAACTTCCCCGACATAATTTTCTTTCGGAGGAAGAAAATTTTCGTTTAGTTTTTTGTGCCACTGGCGCAAATTTCTTGTGGCCTCTTATGCCAATTTGTTCAAATGTCCGTACACCATTTCTCCCGGGGTAGTAAGTAAATGCTTTTGCAAATCCCTGGTAGATGTAATACCCCCATACCCCTTTATGTTGTTGTCTGAATATATGGCATAGTTGTCTGCAGACCACTGTTTTTTTTGTACTCGACCCGTTTGTACTGGTACCGACGATGGTCTAAAAGTTGTTGGTACTTTATTGGTTACACTGTGATTAATATATCAAATTGAATTTTCATACCAGAAAATTGTTTGTACTGGTACAAACAAGGCCCAAATTTTTGTTTGTACTCAAGCCAAAAAGTCTGTAAAGTACAATAAAAAACAAACTATGCTGCAGACATGCACGCACAGCAAGATTTTTCCATGGGCGAGGGTTCTTGGACTTTTTATCTAGGGGGTAGGGCGGTGGGCGAGCAAAAAATAAAAAACTTCTGAAAGCTCGTTTTTAATACGAAATATGCGCAAAATCATCGAAAAAACTGTCTTGGAAAAAGTTCCGGGGGGTGTCTGCCGATTTTTCTGGGCCAAGGAGGGGTGGCCTGGTCAGGGTATCAGGTAAAACGGTTTACCCCCTACCCCGTATGTGCGTGTATGGTTGTTTTAATAATGGTTTCTTCGAAACTGCGCCTTTTGTTTATAAATAGTGTTGACAATAGCTTTGAATTTTTTCCAAAATTTTAATTGCTCAATTTTTTAGGTTCCATTCAGTATTACGCAGCGTGGTTTTTGGAAGATTTTATCCCGCAAATTTGTCGAATCAGACGTTTAAGCCCGATCAGCGTCGATTTACTTAAAGTCAGTGCATTATGTCTCCGTCGGAAACGGAAAATCACGACGGCGACCTCCCAACAACGTCGACATCGGTTGACGTTGTAAAAGAAAAAAGTGACGATCATGCGCCGCATAATTCAGAATTCGAATGCAACATTTGTTTCGATGTCGCTAAGAACGCCGTCATCAGCCTTTGTGGTCATTTATTTTGGTAATTTTTTCCTAATTGTCAAAGCCTCCTATTTGGCGCAAAAATTTGTTGCGATAAGTTATTTCAAGGCAAGATAAGAAGTTGCTCAAATGAACCTAATTCAGTGAATCAAAAAGCGCGGAAACCTATGAAGACAAAATGCAGAAAAATGTAAACTTGATATGAAAACTCATAGTGGTGATACAATAAAATAAATGTAAAACGCTAAATAAGTGCAAAACGATAGTCAATACAAAACAATACTAAAAAGGAAGAAAAATATACGAAAAACAATGTACGTCATCAGGGAAGTAAATTTTTCATGTTCAGCTGGTCCTGCTTACATCAATGGCTAGAAACTTTGACGCCCGAAGGTCAGAAAAAACAAATTCATCTATGCCCAGTTTGTAAAGCTGTTGTCGATCGCGAAAAAGTTATTCCGTTGTACGGCAGAAGCGGGCATGCGAAAGATCCTCGCGATTCCGTACCGCCTCGACCCCAAGGTCAAAGAACTGAACCGAATGTAAGGCAAAAAGAAAAGTACTAAAATTTTCATACAAAAAGCAGCTAATTTTCGATTTCCGTTTATCGAAAATGTTACTTTTCTGTTTTAGTTTGTTTATTTACTTTTAGATTTTGCCGAGAATCAATATGACAGGATTGGGCGACACTGGATATCAATTTTCGTTGGGCATAGGCGCTTTCCCGCTCTCAATTTTCGCTTCTTATATCAATTTTGGTGAAAATAGACCACCAGCTCGTATTTTTTCCAGTTCCTATTATCGCGAATAGGCATATAATCCAGTATTTTTTATTTTTTAAGCTCCGGCGGGAACTTATCAATACGAAGCAGAGCAAACTCTAAATCGACTTTTTGGTACATTGGTAGTTGCTGTGATTTTGTGGCTTATTTTATCATGAATTATAGTTTTTATATCTTAATTTTATGAGTCTAATAGTATATCAGTTATGTATACGCCCCATTTTCTAGAAGCCGACTTATAAATGCTGATCAGTTGTTTGTATTGTTGTACTCATAGAAAAATTTTCAAGGCTTTAGTTTGAACTTAGTTGAATCGGGGAAGTATAGTTTACTGTGTCGTTGTCGCCAAGGAAGAATCAAAATAAGGTAGCTCGATTCGAAAATCATCGATTTAATAAGCAAGGCGCTGGAAGAGTGTCTCGATTTTTAACGCTTACATCGCTGATGTATTACGTGATCGAAGTTCACCTGTACAAATTTCATATTTATGAATTGATCACATTTTTCTCTATTGAATCAATTGAATTAATTTTCATTTAACAGAGAATTTGAAGTCAACCCAGGACCACTCCCACGAAATCGGTATTCCGCAATCGTCGGAGACGCTATAAAAACTATATTAGGGGAAGTAAGTTGATCTTTCAGTCAGAGTCTGTGGTTTCTCATCATCATTCATCTGTTTTTCCCCCGCCGGCCTTTTCCCCAAATGAAGGGGGTCAAAATTTTTTTCCTCATATTGTTCAAGTCGTTTTTTTCGCTTCAAAATGCTCTTAGACGCTTTATATTAGTATTTCTAAGCTGTTCAGAACATTCTCATATTTTTAGAACCACCAATCTATTAAAATGTAAGAAAAAGTAAAATTTTTTTCGAGTTTGAATTTTAATTTACAAGCATTGTGGAACAAATTTTCCAGCAAACTATCCAATAGCATAATTTCCTTGAATTACACGAGAAATCACTGTGTAGACCTCTACGAGCTCGGAAGCTCGAAAGATATGCAGCGTTTTTTTGTGCACGGACATTTGTGCCAATTGGCACAAAGGGCCAAAAAAGTTTGTGCCAACTGCCAATGGCTCAAAAAAATTTTTTCCATCTTAAAAACATACTGAAAACTTTTAAAAAGTTTTATGCCAAAAGTTTGATAAAAACATAACTAAAGGTTACTTTTGCCGCATTAATTTGCATAAAAAATCGTGACAACTCTATTTTATCTTAAGCACGTCAAGGCGATAAGAAAAACTGATGAAGAACGCAGTTTATACGATTCGGAAAGAAATCAGATGCTGCGAGAATTCATATTACAATTTTTCAGGCATTTTATATTTTTCTTTAATTTTCACGAATTTCTTCTTAACACCGATGTAAATAAATTACGGATGTCCATAATGATTTTTCCTGAAAAAACTAAAACAGACGTCACGTTGCGTAAATTTTTGGTTGACAAATTGTGCCAACAAGGCAGTGTTTTTTTTTTGTACGAGCCTCTTTGTACGTGTACAAAGATCAAAAAAAAATTTTTGTACGCAAGATTTTTTGTTTGTACAGTGTAATAGTAGCAGCATGCATAAAGAGCTTAAAAATTTACACAAAAATTATCAAAGAATTTGAGCATAAGTGCATGTAAAAAGTATATAAGAATGAAGTCTATAAGTTTTAAAAATTTATTATCATCAACATGTTTAAATTGCGAAAATTTATGGCATTTCAAGTCAGACAATTCAAAAATTCAGAAGCTCGCTCGTCATCCAAATCAGATTCTTCCAAATCATTTTGCGAATTCTAGGACATTTCTTTGTGACAGATTTTTTTTGCCAGCAACCCTATATTATAGCGACCACGTTCACTCATTTCTATCCAAATCTTGTAAGAGTCGGATAGGTCCATTTGATCATAGGGAGGCGAGGTAAGCTTCACATGCATTAAAGAATCAAGTACTTGATGTGCAGTCTGGCGCGAGCTTTGGTTTTGATGTGATGAGCCAAACTGAAAATGTAGAATGAATTGAATTACATTAATAATGCAGGTACATAAGATATCATAAGCTTTCGAGTAATAAATTCATTAAATATGCACAACTCACCTAAATCCACGTTCTGCAATGGCATTTTGCGCATTCATGGAAAGCAAAACACAGCACAATTTGTCCCTTGATGAAATTTGTGCCCAAATATCGATCATGCAGTAGTGATAAAGCGGTTTCAACCATGCCTTATGATTTTCGATATATACAGAATTATAAGTACTATGTATAAATTAATTACTGGAACATCAAATGGATGAACAACATTTGATTGAAATTTCAAACAAAGCTTGTGAATAGGCTCTAACACGTCGCACAAATGAAACATTGAAAGTTGATATTTGAAATTGCAAATAAGTTTACGTAATCCCTGAAATTTATATATTTTTAGATAGACTATATGCAACATTTGAAAACATTAATATAAATTTTTCCTCACTTTTATCTGCTGGTAATTGGTCGAATCTTTTGATTTGAGGTACATCAGAATAGGCAGGGCCATACGCGTTAGAGATTTAACAATGTCGAAACGTGACAACCAACTATAAAGCACGAGTAAACTTAAAATTTTTAGTTCATCAACAAGAAAGAAAAATAATTCTAACCGAATATCAAAAATGCGTTTTGGTGCAATGTAAGTTTCTTCCAATGCCTTACACAATTCTTCTAGCTCATTTCAAGTTGTTTGCAATGCTAGAAAGCCGACCAATTCTTTTGTTTTTTGTTCGATCGACCAAAAATAACTTGATTCTTTTTCCTACAAATAATTGACAATTAAAACACATATAATATTTAAAATGAAAATATATACATTCAAGATGTCTTTCATTGCTAGAGCCTCTTTATGCGCGACACAGTAGTGACTGTCAATTAAATGGGCGATGCCTTCGTCGTTTTTCAATCTTTGTGCCACGCCTTTCTTGACCCCTAACATAACAGACGCACCATCGCTTGTAAATCCAGTCATTTTTTTCAAATTGACACTGTTCCCAACAAAAAACTCGGTTATTTTTTGACACAATGATTTAGAATCAGCCTGCCTGATGCACAAAATCGCAAAAAATGTAGTTTCTGTCGAACAATTACCAGCATTCCACAAAGTTGTGTACAACATCAAATGCTTTTACTCCGTTATGTCCGTCGATTCATCGACATGTAACGTGAAACAAATAGACTCGCACAAACGAGTAATAATGGCCTGAAACAGAGATGGGTCGATTGCCTTCAAAAATTGATACATCGAAAAATTTGATTTGTGCGAATTCACAATTATATTTGGATTGTTACTAGTTTCACCAAGGTAATGAACAAATGTGTGCAAATCAGTGGATGTTGATATCGGCAGGTTATGTTGTACAACAAACAAAACTTTTCGTATGATTCGAATAACTGCTTCACCATCTTTTTGTTGTGCAACTTTAGCTGCAGTTTTGATGGCATTCAGAGGTCGCGTTTTCATAGCTGCTACCACTTTTGCATGATCTTCATCCTTTTGTTCGTGATAATTGAAAGTATTAATTCGCCAAGTAGGCAATATTTTTGATGAACTCAAGATAGTATTGACTTTTTCGGATTTGCAGAAATCGCAATAAACTTTCTTTTTGTCAAATGATGCAACTTTTAGACACGGAAATTTTTTGAGCCAAATACGCTTCAAACCATATTGCCGATTCAGAGCTATGGGATTTTTCATAGAATTTTCGTCTCGTTGTTCAGTTTCTTCATCGCTCAAATTAATTTGATCAACTTCGTTATTCTCTTCATTGACCATCATGTCGTCGTCAAAATCTTCATTAACCGGTTTGTTTGATGACAATGAATCTGAATTTTCATTCGGTCGTTTGAAAAATTGTAATAGACTTTTTTGAGACATAGTCTAAAATAGAGAAGATTATCTCAAACAAGCAGTTTTATGAATTTGCAATCGATCATACAACAAATATGTATGATTTTTGAATAAATAAGAAGCAAAATACAGCTAGAAATTGGAACTTAGAAGCAAAAATGAAGACGAGGTATAAAATTTATTCCAGTAAAACAATATTTTTACCTTATCATGGGTAAAAAAATCTTGAAAAAATCTTTGTACGTTGTACAAAGATTGTCAAAAAATCTTTGTACGAGACCAAAAATCTTTGTCCCGTACTAAAAAAACACTGCAACAAAATAAATTTTTCTGTTCGAATCAAACACCAAAAATAAAAATTTCGGTTTCCAATCACACTGAATGAACAGTGGAAGTTAACTAATTCATTATTTAATCATTGAAAACCTCAAAGTTTGTTGCGGTCATACAAATCTACTATTCGAATACAATTCTTTCAGGTTCCTGACACTTGACTAATATTACACTTGAGTAATTGATTCGGCGCGAAGCGCCGAGAAAATTTTGCGTTTTCAGCCCCTAAAATGACTAAAAATCAAAGAAATTCGGCATTCGACTAGTCAAAAAATTTGTGCCAATTGGCACAAACGCCCAAAATTTTTTGTGCCATTCCAAATTTTTTTGTGCCAAAAACCATGTTTTTAGCACAAAGAAAGACACTGAAGATATGTTAATGTTTCGGCCGTAAAATTTTTTTTAGTATTGACATTCTGCCAGTCTAAAAAGTTAATTTTCCATTTCAAGAATCAGATTTGAATTTTCTGAATTTCTAGACATTTATCGTCCGAAAAATTGTAAAACCAGTACTTCATTCGTAAACTTTCATAAATTTGGACGTTTGAAATGCTATGAAAAATACTTCCCTGAAGCTTTTGAATTCAATTTACGTTAAGAAAGAAACAATCGCTTTAGAAAGTTTAAATGTTGTCGTGCTGGTCTTTCTCAAAAAATGTATCAGGAAAAAAATGCGGATCGTCATTAAGTATAAAGACAAAATATTGAAAATTAACAATTAAAACACGGGGTAACACGTTTAAGATAACAAAAACTATGAAAGATCAAATGATAAGCACCAAAATGCATCTTTTTTGTATTCGATATTCAAAGTTTTTCCCCAAATAGGGAAAGAGCCCAAATTTACCGCATTTTTTCGTTTTTTGGGGGAGAAACAGTGCTCGTCATGTTGTATTAGCGTTTTTTTCTATTTTTCATTCGATACGTCGTCTTTGCTTTTCCCTTTTCTACTTTATTTGCGTACTCTATTTCCATTTGGTGTTTACTCTCTAGTCTATTCAACTTTCAGACTGGAAGTTCAAAATACCTGGAAATAATTTCCTACAATTCGGGGTCATATCAAGCGGATATCAAACTTGAAAAGGCGTAAGTTGGTATTCTGATATAATTTTATATACTTTACCTTGGCATAATTTTCGAGAAAGTCTTCAATCAGTAGATGTGCAACAGTTAACCGCATCTGGAGCCTATATTAACCGATTAAAATTTCGGAAAAAACCGAATAACATGAAATTTCGGTACCAGACGGAAACAATGTTTTTCCATTAAAATACAGGTTCTAAACGGTTTTGCTCTTCGCTTCTTTTGGGTTTTAAAATTGATAATCATACCTGTAAGGGTCCGAACAGTTGGAGAGGGGAGGGTAAATCCAAAATTTTGGGGTGGGGTCCCAGAATTTTTTTGTTGGGGCCGGCGGAGCGCGGAAAAAAGTCGGAAAAATTTCGCAAATTTTCCCAAAAAAGCCACTTTTTTAATTTTTTCGATTTTGGGGAGGGGTGGGTATAGAGTTGACCAAGTTGGGGGGTCCGACATTTGGGTGTGAGGGTCCCCCGAACTTCCCCCCCCCAATTACAGGTATGTTGATAACGTAGATGTTTCAAATTAACGAAAATTATAGAACCAAAATATTTTGTCGTCTGTACCCGCATTAAAGACAGTGACTTTATTTGTAGCTTTTCGATCGCATTCGCAGTTGTTGAGTGCAATTCTATTCAGGCTTTTTTCAGTCATTCAAGGGGCCTCGGCCCCTAATAATTGAAAAATAACCCCAAAAATTTTAGGTCTGGGGGTCAGTTCGCTGTTTTTTCACGAATCAAACTTTTTGGGAAAAAAAATTTGACGAAACGAAAAAATGTGGGTGTTTGACATGGAAAAAATATATTTTGGTATATTTTAGAGGTCAAAATCTCAATTTTTCGGACTTTTCCGTAATTAATTTTAAATATGAAGCAAAACGCCACCAAAATGATTTTCAGACATGTCAAGTTTAATTTGAATTTTTTTATAAACTCATGAAAGTATGACTATATTTTTTAATTTTTAAAATGATGAAGACATGTACTTGATGAGGGCATTTGAACTCTATGTCTATTGAACACGTAATCCTTAAATTGGTTTTCCAGCATTATAGAATGTTAGAATTTTAAAAAAATCGGTGCAGCGCACCGGAAAGATAAGAGACAACATATGGAATAGGAACACAAGCTGCATTTTTGAATACCCCGTACTTTTGTTCCAGACAAACATGAACTCAAATCAGGGGTTTTTCATTAGCACGAGTCTCACTCAGACATGCAGGGCAAGAATTTTTTCGGGGGAGGGTCTTTGGACTTTTTATCCAAAGGGTAGAGGAGGTTTGCGAGCACAAAAACAAAAAAAAAGTTCTGCAAGGGGGAAAGTGCTATAGGAACCCCCACCCCAGAAATTGTCGGCCATATGGCTGGCCATTGGACGACCCTCTCCACAGGATAACCATATAGTAGTCATAGGGAACCCCATAGTTTTGGTCGGAAAAATACTGGAAAATTTTTAATTTTTTTGATTAAAAATGTCCATTTTTGACCAAAAACTATTCAAAAATGTCAATTTTCTCGGTGCTCTGCGCCTTGAATATATTTTTTACAGTTCTTTATACAAAAATTAATATTTTCTGAATCGTTTTCCGGACTTTTTTAGTAGAAAGATCAATTTTCTTTGCCTTCAGAGACCCCTCTCCCTAAAATTTGGGGAATCAGTGACCCCCGGCCCCGAAAGAGTCGCCTGACCCCCTAGACGTAAGGGCCCCGTTACATATATATATGCTCAAAAAATATATGAATATTCTAAATGGTGCTTGATTAGCACGGTAGTCATATTTATATAGTATTTTTGGAATAGAACGACGATTTACATACTTTGTGCGAGTGCAGGTACTGGAATCGGAACCGATATTTCAAAGATACTGGAACCCTTGAAATTCGCGTCTCTGTTGATCAGTTTTTCAAAATTCTAGGGATTTGCGTCTAATTTGGGCTGCCTTATCAGTATACGGCAATCATTTCGGTCAACGTTTGGCGTTCCACGTTGAAAAGGTGAGGTTATCTATGTTTATTAGAGATGTATCGTGCAGCATATTTTGAAAATATCGGGTCCGGATCGAAAACGGGTAATTTCGGATTTTGTTTCTGGTCTGGGTACATGATATATCTCTTGTATCGTGTAACATATTTTGAAAATATCGGGTACGGTTCCCCGGGTTCAAAATTTTATGAGCATCGTGTCCAGTTTCGAGTCCTGGTGCATCAAAACAGTCGGGTAATATCGGGCATTGTTTCAGGCCCGAGTAAACGATACACCTTTAAAATTTATCACCTGATCAATATGCAATTCGTCAACATTCTTGTTTCAGATAACTGAAGTCGAAGAATGATTCTACTGGTTATCTCCGTTGTCGCGGTTTTCCTATCCGCTTTCCTGGCATTGAAATTATTGTTACTCGGTTCGCCTAAAAAATTCAAGAATTTAGTCAAAAGGCACGTCGTGATTACCGGTGGTTCGAAAGGTATCGGGCGCGCTTTGGCTATAGAAGCTGTGAAGAGTGGTTGCGACGTGACAATTGTTGCTAGAAATGCAGGTCAATTGGAAAAAGTTGAATCAGAGTTGAAAAGTTTAGCCAATGAGTAAGTGTCTACAGCAGACTTTTTTTTAGTTTGAAAGCCAGGAGACAAATGGCTCCTTTGGCATTGTTTTTTTCATACTACCCCCATTTTTACTGGTACAAATGATCAGCCAAAAAGCATTTGTACTTTGGGGCCGTGATTTGTACCTTCATTTGTTTGAAAGTCATTGAAATATGCCTTAAAATATATAAAACGCCCAGGGCGATTGCACTTTCTCATTTTGACATATTGTACAAAAAACAGATTTTTGTTTGTCAGATATCAAACATAACCATTTAAATTCTTTTAACCATTTGTTGTTAAAACCATAAAATTTTTTTCCAGAAGCAGATTATTTTTTCCTTGTTGTTAATGAAGCTGCCGGATCTGCTTGACTATCGGATTCTAAGGCAAGCTCTTCATTCTCGTAATTACAAATGGGTAGGCTGTGAAATTGATCTAGATCTAGGTCATGGCCATTTTCTGCCAAAAAAACTACTAATATTGCTTTGCTGCATTGATAAATACTCAAAGCTGACAGCAAGACTGAAAAATTAAAATTGTCTAAAAAATACTAAAATACAGAGAAAAAAAATTTTCTATATCTTCCCAATGCTATGAAATTCTGGGAAATCAATTTAAGGATAACTTATTCAATAAACTTAAGGCTCGAAAACATGTCTATATATAATTTTACAATTTAAAAAATATGTTCTTACTCTCATTCATGAGTTGGAAAAAATTCGAATTAAAATTGGAATTTATCACCTCCATTATGATTATAAATTCAAACCCAGCTCCATATTTAAAGTTAGAGTTACAAAATAGTTTGAAAAAAATTGAGATTTGACGTCTTCAATGCACCAAAATTCATCTTTTCCCTCTTGAACCGCCATATTTTTCCCCTTTCCCTAAAATTTTTTTCCTCAGAAAGTTTGATTTATAGAAAAACAGTGAATCCGAAAAATCGTAAAATGAAATCCGGTCCGAGAGTTTCGATGTATTATGATTTAAAAGCTTGTGCTTTTCCTTGTGCACTTGCTTTAAATCTGAAATTCAATGAAAATAACTATAATTGTTTAAAATATAGATATATAAGTATACATGTAATTGAGGGGGAAGTGCTATGGGACCCCCCCCCTCCCAGAAATCGTCGACCATACGGCTAGCCATTGGGCGACCGCTCCCCAGGATTTTCCAATCCAATGGCTAGCCATATGGTAGCCGTAGGGACCCCAATACTTTTGGTCCGAAAAATACTGAAAAATGTCAATTTTCGAACGAAAAATGGTGAAAAATGTTAATTTTCTTGGCGCTTCGCGCCAATTTTTTTTTCTTGAGAAACCTGTCCCCCCAAACTTTTGGGAATTACTGACCCGCGGCCCCAAAAAAGTCGCCTAACCCCCCCAGACCTCGGTGCTCCGTTACATGTATGTATATAAGTCAATGTTTTAGGAGCTAAAATGGCTCCTAGACCGAAAATTTTAGGAGTGATTTCCAAATTTTTAGGAGCCCAGGCCTCTAAAATACCTAAAAAAGTCTGGTCTACAGTTAAATGTTTACCATAAAATGCTTTTAGATTGAACCACTCATGATGTTAACAAATATTTCAAGAAAAACGGACCATGGATGTTTTTCTTCGTTAATTTACTTGATACTCGGAGAAAAATCCAGAGTATTTGTAACTTTCCCAAGCCAGTTTTTCCATAAAAATTTCGCTAATGATTGATTCCTTTTCGGAAAGCTCCAAATTTTTTGCAAGCCTATAAACACTTCTTATTTATTAGTATCATTGTCCATTAAATTCAAGCTTATTTCAATCCTTCATTCTATTTTAGTAACCAAATATCGATAAAGACGATCGCTTTAGACTTGACAAACGATTTTCAAAGTATAAAAGACACTTTGGAAAATCATTTCGGCCGAAATGGTACGTCATCTATCGATATATTGATCAATAACGCCGGAGCTACGATCGACGGCGAATTCGAAAAATTACGAGCCGAAGATTTTGAACAAGAAATGAAAATCAATTATTTATCGGCAGTTTACGTCACTAAAGCATTGATGCCATTCTTGAAAGAAAGCGCTAGACGTTCAGAATATGGTAAAATTGATTTAAAAAATATTTTTCTAATCGTTTATTCACAGAAAGTCGCAAATTTTTAGGATCGCGGATCGTATTTTTATCATCTCAAGCCGGACAACTGGGACTTTACGGGTATTCAGCTTATTCGTCGAGTAAATTCGCTTTGAGAGGATTGGCCGAATGTTTACAAATGGAATTGAAACCAGCGAACGTATGGATTACTGTAGCATATCCGCCAAATACGGATACGGAGGGATTCTCAAACGAATGTTTACAAATGCCTGAAGCGACCAGGATTATATCGGGTATTTGAACTTCCACATCTGAACTCGATTTCCCTCCCATATTTTTCTAAAAACGAGTTATATTTTGATTTTCATGAAATTTTACGAGTTTTTTCAGGCATTTTATGTTTTTATAACATCCTTTAATCGTTATGTTGTGTATTGATTCAACCACCATTTTTTAAAGCAGAGTGTCGATTCAGCTACCGTGTCCTGAGCCGATTCCACCGTTCGAATGTTGATGTAATCACGAATGTGTGTATATGCAGTGAATTAAGATCATAAATTGACAATAATTAGCTCATACATGCAGATAGGAGGTAGAGGGGTTAAACCATACATGTAACGGAGCCCCGAGGTCTGGGGGGAGGGGGGTTGGGCCACTTTTTTTGGGCCGGGGATCAGTAACTCCCAAAATTTTGGGGGAGGGGTCTCTGAAGAAAAAAATTCGATTTTTTTACGAAAAAATTCTGGAAAACAGTTCAAAAAATAAAAATTTTTGTCTAAAAAATGATAAAAAATGTATTTATGGCGCGAAGCGCCGAGGAAATTGACGTTTCTGATCATTTTTTGTTCAAAAGTTGACATTTTTCATTGAAAAATTGAGATTTTTTTGACCAAAAGTATGGGGGTCCCTAGGGCTACCCTATGGCTAGCCATAGGATTGGAAAATCCTGGAGGGCGATCGCCCAATGGCTAGCCATATGGTCGACGATTTCTGGAGGGGGGTTCCCATAGCACTCCCCCCCCAATTACATGTATGGGGTAAGCCCTCCTACCTGAGACCCTGGACACCCCCTGGTCCGAAAAAATCGTCAAGCACCTCCTGAACTTTTTCCAAGGCTCTTTTTGCTCGCCACCCCCATCCCTCTCGATAAAAAGTCCGATGACCTCCCCCTGGAAAATTCTTGCCGTGCATGTATGAACAACCTGATATGGAACAATTGAGGAAGTGCACCAAGGATGCACGTCAAAAACTTTTCAGGAGTTCTACGTAAACACTAGAAAAAGAGCTACGAATGAAATGCACGGAAAATTTTCATTTTTTTTGCTGACCTTTCTTTCTGATTCTTCACATTTTTTTCTGTGACTAATTTCGATGTTGAAAACGTGATACATCCTGAAAGGCTTGATGATGAAGCATTTGTATTTTTATATATTTTGTGAGGGCATAATTAAGTTTTCCAATTCACAACGGTTCTCGGAGTCAATATTTTCTATCAGCGTAATGTTCAGTTTTTGTATGAAATTTATGCAAATTAGGACATTAAAAAGCAGTTCATCTAAATAGGTTAGTCGAAATTTATTGTACAAATTTATTTTCAGAATTATGCTCTACTGTTTTCTTATTTCAAAATTGAGGATACACAGTTTAAGTTGAAAAAATTAAGCATTTCAAGAAGAGAAAGATAAATGGCTGAATTGTGACAGTAGCTGGAAACATACATACCATTGGGGGGGGGGAACTGCAATAGGAATCCTCCCACCAGAAATTGTTGACCATATGGCTAGCCATTAGGTGACCCCCCAGGATTTTCCCATCCTGTGACTAGCTATATCGTAGTCATAGAGGCCCTCCTACTTTTGGTTGGAAATATACTCAAAAATGTCAATTTTTTAAAGAAAAATGCCAATTTTTAAACAGAAAATGGTCAAAAATGTCAATTTTTTCGGCGATCCGCGCCGTGAATACATTTCCAAAAATTTTTTTAGACAAAAATTTTTTTTTGAACCGTTTTGGACTTTTTTGGTGAAAAAAATCAATTTTTCTTCAGAGACCCCCTCCTAAAATTTTGAGAATCAATGACCCCGGCCCTAATAGAAAGTCGCCCGACCCCCTCCCCAAACCTAAGGGACCGCTTACATGTATGGCTGGAAAGCCTCAGTGGCTGGCTTTCGCTGGTATCTGAATCGAAACTCAATATAAAAACTTGGTAAGTGAATCACTAGAGATCTTTTCGTTAGAACTATAGTTTTTTTCTTATTTTTTCTGCAGTTCGCCTTATTTATGTTATGGTATTTCTGATCTTGTCTCCAAAATTCTAATTTACTTACTCGCTCTCGATTCTGCTAAAAAAATTTTAGTGATACTTCTCTGTTGTCACTTCTTGTTTTCTTTTGTTTCAGTTTCTTTACTTTTTGCCTTGGGATTATTCGAAAATTTTCAATATTTCCAACGTTTCATTCGCAAAAGTTTTTTCAGGAACGGCCGGCCTAGTCCAGCCGGACGTTGTGGCCAAGAAAATTTTATCGGCCGCCGTCGCCGGTCATTTTTGTTGTTATTTCGGCTCGGACGGGTGGCTATTGTCCAGTTTATGCGGCGGAATGTCGCCGGAAAATAACGTTTTGAACGTTGGTTGCCAGATTTTATTTTCCGGTATTTTACGCTTCGTTTCGTTATTTTATTTGAAATATTTTGATTTTATTGTTAAAAAGTGCTCCAAATAAAGCAGGTGCTGGTCATTTTTACATTTTTTAAAAAATATGAGTATAATGAAGTCTAGAAATGATAATAATACGGAGTGCGAAGTGGGCCACTTGAAAAAAATCGTCACCTTAGAACTTGATGAGCAACATTTTTTCAAGATGCATGAGAAAGAAATAAGGATGTAAGTTTTTCGATGTTCGACTTTCTCCCAAGTGCAACGCAAGACAATCTCGGAAAAAGTCAAGATGGGCGGCGACCAAGAGAATTTATTAAACTAAGCCAATCAAAGGTGTGTTTGCTCTTATCTCGGAAAAAATTCTGCTGACCCTTAGTAGAATCCTGCCTGACTCACCCAGAATTTTTATTTTTTGAGATGTACGATGAAATGTTTCAGTACTTTTTGAAGGCTCGATCAAATGAAGAATTGTAAGTTTTCTTGTAAAATTGTTGAAAATTATCCAAAAAGTTCACTTTTTGCTAGTACTCAAAGCGTAACATCAAAATACAGAATTTTAAAACATTCAGATTAATTTTGACTGAGTTCTGAGCATTTGAAGCAAATTAGACGCACCGGGGCCGTATTCATAAAAAGGCTAAAGTCTATAGACCAAAGTCGAGAAAAAACGGTATTCATAAAATGTCTAAAAGTCGGTCTAAATCGGTCGACTTTTAGACCAAAAATTTAGCCTGCTACCCTAGCGGGCTAAATGCATTTAGACCAAAATTTTTCATTGAAATGGCTGCCTTCTTAAAATTTGGGTGTTGAGACGAGAAAGAGTTTTTCGTGATAAACGAGATTCCTTAGCTTTTAAACCAAAAATGCAAAGATTTCGTTTTGATCGTCAAGATATATTGAACATTACTGAATTGATTTGTGGAGATATTGAAAGTTCGACTCAGAGAAATTGAGCTATTCCTGCGATTTTGCAAGTTTGCATTGCTATATGGTGCTATTCTTGTAGGACAATTCAAATGGTAATCGGTGACTGATGGTATTAGTCAACCAAAAGCATGTCGAACTATCCATAAAGTTACTGCTGCGATTTTATGCCATTTGCCACAGTATATCAATTTTCCAAATGGAGATCAAATTCAAAAAGTTGAATCTGATTTCACTCAAAAGCTGGTTTTCCTGGTAGGCATTCGTGTTTTTCTCTAGAACTTTGAAATATGTGAGGACGGAATTCGTCAGACATGCTTACTCTGCTGTTCTAATAGCTGAGTTTCAATGATAAAAGTTTAAAATTATTTCGTTACTCTAGGTATAGTCGTTGTTCTATTGTTTCCCTTCTTTATGGGTACATTGCAACGATCATTGCTACCTCATAAGCTGTAAATCATGGTCTGACGCTCATTGTACTGATCAGAGACCAACGAGATTTACGACTATGTCCGTTAATTTTTGTGTTTTTTACACATGATCGAAACTATTTTTCCCTTAATTTATCCAAACTTGGGGCTGAGGAATGGCGACGCTTATGCCCTTTGTTCAATGATCGACACAATATTTTGGAGTATTTTTTACTTCTATGCTTTATTTATAGATTTTAAAGGCATATAAACTTATCTTACTTTCTCCATTTATTGATAGTTTTTGGAAGATATAATGACGATAAAATATTCGATGGAGCAATCAGGAAATATTAGTATTTTCTCTTATAGCATATTTGAACGTTTTGTATTTAAATTTACGGTACAGAAAATCTTTTTTCTGAGAGTTTGAGTTTTTTGTTCCAGAATGCGACAAACTAGGCATCGATTTGTGGATTTTCCTGAGACCAACTCAAAAAGATCTTTCAAAAAGTTCTATCTCATTTATTTATAGAGTTTTCTATTAGTAATATCACAATTTCTACTAGTCTTTTTCTGAAGGGCTAAAGTCTATAGATCGGTCTACATTTAGACAGCCAAAAAAATCTTTTATGAATACAGACTTTAGCCCGGTCTAAATGTAGACCGGTCTATAGACTTTAGCTCGGTCTATACACTTTAGACTTTAGCCTCCTTTATGAATACGGCCCCCGAAGTTTCTATGCCACAATGTAAGCTTTCGAGAAAAATTTCCATTGTTGGACGAGTTCTTGCTTATATGGCCAATTTGGGCGAGGGATTAGTCGATAACTTTCTACGTTGTAGATGTCTTCTCAACACTGTAGAAGGACGAATTCACGCTGAACATTCAACAAAACCAAAACTGGCACGCCCTTGCGGACAGCGCCTAGAAGAACACTAATGGTTCTGCAAGATCACTGGTGGGTGGTGAAAAGTGAAGGAGAAGGGAGGCGGTGAAGGGAAGATTCCCTGTCTGGTAGCTTGTGGTGTAACGACCAGTTTTAGAAGTACTTTACTTTATCCTAAAATGGACAGTGGTTAATATAGCAATGGTAATATGAGAGACAATTGATGGCTGCTTCCGTCGTCGACAACAAAAAAAGGAAAACACGCGTTCAGCTTGCAAATAAAACGGACTCGGTTTAACTGCTTTCGAATAAAAATAGATCGCTTGCAAATAAAAACGATGCCACGCTTGCAAATAAAAATGGATTCAAAATCTAAAATTCGGCATGAACTAACTAAATCATGCTTTGCTTCTCTTTAAACACGGCTTCTTTGGCCACTCCCTGGGCGTCGCGGGAGGTCTTGCTTCTGTCCATCTTCTTCCGCCAATCGCCGCTTCCTGCTTCATTATTCTCGCTAATTTGGTCACGCCCTCCAACGCCTTCCTAGTACTGTATGCTTTTTGTGTCTTCTCTGTGCTTGCTTCCTACAGTGGGCTTAGCCACACCTCTGTGCTTCTGTACATGCTTTCTGTATCTATGTCCTCTGTGTACACATGTTTTGTGGGACCATCGCTACCATTCCACTTGAGACTACTGTCTGGTGGGGCTTTTACTTTTTACTGTGTGCAGGTGTTGTTTATGATTTTTATGGGGAATTACAGTAGCTGTGGAATGTGTACTTTAATGTAGATTCTAGGGGACCAGCTGCCATTGTGCAAATTAATTGGGGCGTCTTAATTGGGTCAATAGCCACTACCGGGGTGTGGACGGATCAAAATAAAGTACTTCACGAAATTTTACAGGAATGTTTGGGTGTGAATCCCAGACACCCTTGAGATGATAAATTACGAAATGAAATAATATTTAATAAATGAATATCACATAATGTATTCTACATATTCACAGTACTGCATTAGCAGGTATGTTACAGTGGTAAGGACGAGTGGTACGGCGCAAGTATGCCTGACAGACGGTCACATGGGACGGAATTACTTTATTTGATCATAAGATAAAATGACAACAACCTTTCGTCAGAAAAGTGCCTTTATGGTGAAAAAATGAGAAAAACATAATTTATGCATCTGAAGAGAAAAGTCGAAACAAAAGATATGTACAAGTGGTTATTGGTGGATTGAAATGATGATTGAATTATAGTTTACTGTAAGAAAATAATACAGTACCAGTTTGGGCCACCAGTTTTGCCAAGTGTGTGGTGGTTGAATTGTCGTGTCGTCATGTCATGAATAATACTGATTGAACACACATTAGTTTTTTGAAGCTGAGTGTGGAAATGTGATGCGCTTGCGTTTCTGGCTATGCTCGCACGGTACCACGTGCGTCCCTATTGAGAAGCTCTGATGAAAACAATTCAAGAAATGTCTCAAAAATGAACGTCAAAAATTTATCAGAACGAGAGCCGATCATACACTGGAAGGATGGTTATGAAAGAATATACTGAAAATGCTCATTTTTTGCTTATTTTTTCTGATTTCAAAAAGTTTGATTATGTCTTGTGACTGCTTTTGATATAAAAAAATGATACATCCTAAGAAGCTTGATGATGCTACACCGCAAAATGTTGGAAATTGTCAACCCTGCGATGAGTGACAGCGATGCTCCATGGTCAGTGTAGTTGCAGCCAATTTTTTCCAAAATATATTCATACAATGCAACACGATTAACAAAATAGCTACCGGGTCGCCTTTTTCTCAGATTGACTAGTGAGTCAAAAGTTCATATTGATCTATTTCAGGCTTGTTTTTAATGCTCCATCTCTCTGATAGTTATTGTTCGAAAAACCTAACATCGAGATAGTTCATTGCACAGCAGATCAAACAAGGAAAATATGTGCCCATTATAAAAAGCAATAGCAATAATATCAGCATAATTCAATCATTCCGTAGGGTAAGCTATACAACTATGAAGCTGACTATCGCCATAATTCTGATTTGCTGTTGGATCCATGGTACTTTGAATAATGTTCGAGCTTTGATTCTACAGTATCACTTGGCCGAAACTACATTTGATTTTGGAGAGCTATCTGTCGGATCTCATTTTGACGTCAGCTATATCTTGGAGGAAGTGATTTTCTTCAGTTGATGAGCAAACTGATTGTTAAAATCTTATGATTTTTTTAAGTTTAGTGTAGACAGGTAGGATCATGATCATACACTTACAGTTTAGGAATAATGTTTTGGAGAGGTTAGACACCAATATTTTTTTAAAAGGCCCAGAACTTAGTCAAAACTGATCAGAATGCTTTGCAACTTTATCCATAGATGATGCTCTTTCTCTCCAAGTCTTTATATAATCAACTCTTCAAAAGGCACTAAACTATAGTCTGTTTTTTATAAAATGCTTCCAAATAGAAAAGTGACACAAATCAGAACTGTCGTCAAAATCATCTACATAGGGCTGTTACCGTAAAATTTTTTGCTGGAAAATTGTTAAAGGTTATTGCAATACGTTCACAAATTTCCAGTCCTATACGATATATCGTTTATCAGAAAATCGTAAAAATCTAAAATACTACTCGCTTTCCACTTTCATTATTTAGTAGCATTTCAAGAAAAACAAACTATACTTTAAAATCATGATTCTTTTATGCCTAATTATTTGCAACATTCATGTGAGAAAAAATCTATTTTGCCTCCATTTCGTGGCAGAAAATTCCGAAAAAATTAAAATTCTGAGGGGGTCAGGCAGGATTTTGCCCAATGTTTGAACCCCCCCCCTAAAACATGTATGGTCATGAAATCTATTCGTTTTCAAGTTGCTTTCCAGGCACCTGTCAGTGTGTGTTCTAATTCTGAGCTTGGCGCCTGTGTATCTGTTGACTTAATGCAGGTTCAGCTCATCCATTCATTGTTGAAGCTATACAAAATCCATGTAAAACCTAGGGCCCGACATATGCCTCAAAATTAGGCCTGCATTTTTCAAGACATGAATTAACCAGAATTCTGAAGTTTTGCGGATAATTGTTTGGACAGAGAAATCTAGGTCGAACTTTTCAGAAGATGTGTATTGAGCATACATGTTCTTTGGAGGGGTTCGCTGCGGATGCTGACCCCGGGCAGAACCCCACGCCCCAAGATTTTCAATTGGGGGGGGGGGATTTTGATATCATGAAACGTAGAAGTAGATTTTTTTGACAAATAAATTTTGTAAATAAAGAATAAAAGGACTTTAAAATAGTTTAATTCTTTTTGAAGACTTGATCATATAAAGACTTGGCAATTGAATTTTTGATTTTTTGTTGGTATCACACTGAGGAATATCTAAAAATGAAATTTTAAAGCGTCCTGATTAATTTTGACTGAGTTCTGAGCGCTTTTGAAAAGAAATAGTGTACAACTCCGCTTAAATTTCTATGATGTACATGTACAGCGTTGAGTGCATTCGAGAAAGAAATTCATTGTCCAATGAGTTGTAGCTTCAACAATAATATGTGTCAGAGATTAATATATAACTTTTTACAATTTTAGGTATCATTTCAGCACCGGAAGGACTAATTCAGGGTGAACATTCAACAGAGCCAAAACACCTATGTCCTCCAAGACAGCACCCACAAAAGGAGTGTTATGACGAATGGACCTGTTATTTTGTCGTCAATAATTACAAATTATTAACGAACGTTATTCCTTTGGTGTATAATTTCTGTCGAGATGGATGCGCTTGTGATTCTGGCTATGCTCGCGCCTTTGATGAAACTACGTGCATCCCGAAGAAAGATTGCTACCAAAACAAGATAGATCACGAAAATAATCTTCGCCGCATGCAGGAAAATGTTTAGATTTGGAAATGAATGCAAATTTTTTGAAATCGAATGTTTTAGTTTTATTAGCGATAAATTCAATGCAATCGTATGGCAGACAAAGACTCAAAGATCATTTAGCACGCCCTTTTCAAAGATTGTGAAAATTTGTCTTTCTGATGCCCGTGAAATTTTGCAACCTTAAGCTATCAAAATTCTCTAATTTTGATAAACACAGCAATTTCTTGAATATGCTCAGAGATTTTACAATATGTGCTTCGCATTTTTGAGCTCACTAGAGAAGTAAAATCGTAGGATTCCTGCGATGATAATCTAGAATTGCTATGATAATCCTATGATTATCCTGGGAATCCTATGGTTATTGCAGAAATCTTACGATTATCATCGCAGGAATCCTCCGACACAAAATCACATACTCGTAAACGAGATTTATATTTTATTTTGCACGGGGAATCCGATGGACGTATTTTTTTAAATGAGAATTTTTATTTTCAGAGATTCTTTAGAAAAATGTCAAGAACGCTCGTTTTTCATCCAAAGTACAGTAATCTCGGAAAAGAATTAAAATTTTGGATTTAACTTGTTGCTACCCCACAAAGAAACGAAAAATTCGTATTCTTTCCCAAAATCACTGCATCTTGGGTGCAGAAAAAGTATTCGCGACGTTTTTCTGAAAAATCTCGGAATATTTAATTTTCATGAAAAAGAAATATGCCTAATGCATAATTGACTTCAAACAGCTCAGTCACATGGACTGCACGGCAAATAATTCCTGGAACATAGAATTTAATTTTCAAGAAAGGAAATGCATTCAAGATGTCATGGTTTATTTTGCCCGACTTTCTTATTCTGACTTCAATGTTTTTTTAATTGATCTAAATTCTACTCAGCCACCGTGCTATTTCAGCTACCAAGTCTTTATATTGAGTGCCAATTTTTATTTTCAGAGATTCTTCAGAAGAACGTCAAGAAGGCTCGTTTTTCATCCAAAGTACAGTAATCTCGGGAAAGAATCAAAATTTTGGATTCAACTTGTTGCTACCCTGCAAAGAAACGGAAAATTCATATTCTTTCCCAAAATCACTGCATCTTGGGTGAAGAAAAAGTATTCTTGACGTTTTTCTGAAAATCTCGGAATATTTAACTATTCATGAAAAAGAAATATGCCCATTGGAACCTTCCCCTCCAAAAGGCACCCTCAACGATAAAGCCCTGACCTCAGAAATCCACTTTGGAGGATTTTGGTTTATTTAAAACAGAAAGTGGAGCAACGCCTGTTAGTGGAGTGATTTTTTTAGAGATGGTATCTTGATTTTTTTGAAGATATTGAAAAAAACCCCATGCACTTGAAAAAAGTCGTAGGTCGAAAAACTCTAACATCTCGATTTTTTGCGATGCATCTTGATTTTGCGATGCATCTTGAAAAATGTCGAGCATTATGTTCGAAGGTAACGAGTTTTTTTCAAGTGGTTCTTTTCCCATTCTGTACAATATAGTGATTTTCAAGAAAGCGAATCACCAAAAGAGTCAAAGCCCAGAAGAGCGAGATATATCGTTTTTTGTTTTTTTAAAAGACAGAGTCATTTTGTTTACTTTTTAATAAAAGATTATAACTTTATATATTTGATTGACTGTATACAACATCCCCCACTGAGTGGACATTTTATTTTATTCTCGCAGTGGAGGGAATGCAGGTTAGGCCCTGGATCTCTGGAGTACCACCCTGCGTGCAAGTCAACATTTACTACTCAATTGTTAGCCTGACTTCTCAGTATTACCCATTGATTGGAAGTTCTTTGAGCTCAGAGAGTTGTCTGATCATCTGCAGTTCTGTAGAATGAAAGGAGTTGATCGAATGTGGAGATCAGCACAGACCAAACTTTTGCACACTATTTCTACCAAAGGTTTCAGCCAACCCGATTTGGTGAAGTAGCGGAGTAGCTGATTAGGTACTTTCATTCTCTTTATTTCTAACACCAAGTCCCATTTCGACAGTATATGGATGCAGTGTTGAAGTGAAAATCACATGACATATCAAAAACAATCTTGCAAAATTACAAATTAAGCTTCAAAATTTGACCACAGTAAGATTGATCTTTGCATTGAAACATTGGACGTCCATCGACGTCCGTGAAATCTTTATGCAGCAAAGTTTTCATTACTTGGAATCCCAATTTTTTGAACATGGCTTGACCTTTGAACGAATTAGCCGTACAAATGACGCTCTTGCATGCCAAACTTTTGGCCCTTTCCAAAACCATTTTGGTCATTTTTTCGGCCAGTCCTTTCCTACGATATTGCTCATTGACCCACGCGAACAGCAATCGTGTGTATTTTTGATTAGGAACAAAATTTCCCATGTCGCCACCCAATTTTGCATAATAATCGCTCAAAATTTGCACATTTTTGGATAGATACTTATGATCACGTGACGATAGTACTTCGTAATCATGGAAATTTGCTTTTTGATCGTCGATCAAAACGCACATGCAACAACCCAAAATTTGTCCGTTTTTCAGACAAATTATGGACATTGGTGGTTCGCCAAATCCTAATTTTATATAACGATCCAAAAATCCTTCCCCGTTATACCGATTTAAGCCGAAAATCGAAAAAATTGGATGATCATCGTAGAAATGATCGGAGATGATATCAGAAAGTTGATCAAGCCTTGTACGATCGACTATTTCGAACTGGAATTCGTCGTTGATTTGGGATCCTTGTTCCATGATACTTGCAGAATGAAAATTACTGTAACTTTTCGACCAAGCACGTTTTGAAAGTTTTCTGAAACCTTATATGCTTGTATCTGGCGAAAAAACAATGCTTACGTCGATTAAAACGTCAAAACATAAACAACTGATAATTATATATTTTCGTTTTCTGCTGACTTTGTTTTATTGTGAAAAACTGTTCGTTTCAGCAATCAATAAATTTGGATTTTAATCCATGCTGCAGTGAAATAGCTTGAAAATCTCTTTCTATATTTCTACTGTAACTGAAACTTTTACTGTAATTTAGATGATTCAACAATAATGAACAAATAACGTGCACTGTAGCATGCAAATTTTTTTCATTGCATGGACGAAAATTCATAATATTAAACGCCCGAATGAACATAATCAGTTTTCGCTTTTCATCTGGAATCTTGCTCATAAATTGGACGAAATTGGACGCTCTATTGAACTTTTTTTTGAAAAAAGTTGAATTTTTTTCCAATAATTAAAACATGGCGAATTTTAAACTATTCGTCGTTATTTTTTCGACAGTGCTCTATGCAAATGAGGTTTGGACAAAAAGCCATGCACATAATGTCGTATCCACGAAATTTTTTTTATAGGTTATTATCGAAGTTAATTGCCAAATTTTCACAGATTTGGGTGGTGATCAGGTATGAATTCATTGTGGCAAAATTCACGGCACGTTGGTCTGATGATCCAAGAACTCTATAGTCTTCATGATCATTTATACGCTATCTTCTGTATCTGCTAGCATCAAAAAAATACTGTCGTCAAAAAATGACACAGTTCGACATACAAGAGTTTAACAGTCATTGTCATTGGAAATTGAAAGAAATGAATACAATGTCGAATTTTGTATCTCTTGCTTGTCGTTAGAGCTTTGTATGGAATTTTGAGTTTAAATGCAAATCTGCATTGATTAAGTTGAGGAACCATGAATCATGCAGAATTCTACTTTATTCTATAGTCTGTTTTTTATAAGATGTTTCCAAATCGAAAAGTGACACAAATCAGTACTGCCGTCATAATAGTTTAAATAGAGCCCTTATTGTAAAATTTTTCACTTGAAAAATTGTTAAAGGTTGAGTCAGTATGCCAACAAATTTCCACCCCTATATGATGTATTGTTTATCAGCAAATCATGAAAATCTGAAATAATACTTGCTTTCCACTTTCAGTATTTAGAAGCATTTCAAGAAAAACAGACTATAGATATTCCCCTTTTGATGGTCTATTTTATATTCCAAGGCATTAACGTTGTTTCAATTAGAAAATTCTACGAAAATGCTGCTTTTTTCTGTAGCTCGTCCTGAATCTTTTTCTGATGGGATGGCATAATTATGAAATATATTTGATTGAAACTCAGCTGAACGATTTTATTCCCGAATATCCAACATGCATAATTGACTTCAAACAGCTCAGTCACATGGACTGCACGGCAAATAATTCTTGGAACATAGAATCTAATTTTCAAAAAAGGAAATGCATTCAAGATGTCATGATTTATTTTGCCCGACTTTCTTATTCTGACTTCAATGTTTTTTTAATTGATCTAAATTCTACTCAGCCACCGTGCTATTTCAACTACCAAGTCTTTATATTGAGTGCCAATTTAGCCACTCCTTTCTCCTTGAAATAATCAATTTTTCGTTTTTATTCAACAAATATTCTATCTAAATTTCGCAATGTTCGGTGGAGAAATTATTCATTGAGATGGTCCAATGCGCCAACGTTGTTCTAATTAGGAAAATTCGTTTTGATTTAGCTAGCACGTTAATATATTGAGTGTCAATTCAGCCACTTTTTTCCTTGAAATGAACAATTTTTTGATTTTTATTCAACTAAACACATTTTTTATCTTAATTTGCAAATGTTCAATGAGGAAATTCAAAGCAGAAAAGAATATACGGGGTAAGCCAAAAAAAGGCGACCAGTGCTGACTTTCATAAGTTTCGAACGGATGAAGCTTATATAATGCGGATTGCTGCATTAGAATCCCCTGTTTAACTTTGTAATAAGAGCTGAATTTTATGCTCCTAGGGTTTATAGTTCCTGTACAAACATAAATTTAGTAGAAGTGGTCATTTTTCAAAACGTAAAAGTTGTGAAATCAAAGTAAAAGTTGTCCTATTGTGAAAAAAGTTTTGTAAAGCTGTTTACACACAATAATACTTTAAAAATCACTCAGATTTGAAATTTAAACGTAATTTAAAGTCATCAACTTCTTTCTTCGATATGGGCGAAATTTCGCCAAAATCAAGAGCGTTTGTTTTGAAACTGGAAAAAAAGCAAAATTAAAGCAAAATCAATCCTGTCATTGACCAGACCGAAAAACGATTAACATTATTATTGGTGAAACAGAAAGTAGGACACACTAAAACGGCTCTCTTTAGTTTCCAGCTGCTATATGGTTCTTATGACTGGGCCTATTGTACTTTTCTGCTGTAAAACGTGTTGATTTTGTCAATTTTTGTCAATTTTTTGAATTTTTATTTGCAAAAAAATCGACGTTTTGTATTTTTGATTCTAGTTAGCCAATATTCGAGCAATCTGACTAAAACTTTGCACTTTTTATGCCGGATGTTTTTTCATTAAAAATTAAAAAAGAAGCATTAAAAAAGCTTCACCCATGTGAAAGCTATAAAGTCAGTATTGGTCGCTTTTTTTTGGCTCACCCTGTATATCTGAAAAATAACTCTACGGCCTTCGACTACTGAATAAAGTACTTTTTTCTTTCCTAATCATCATAAATGTTTGAGCTAGTCAACTTAGGTAGATTCTTAATGTCGATCTTTTTAATGAAATTCCTTAATTTCTTGATTTGGGCTACGTTCATGCTTAATTTCTGAGCATAATGCACTGCATTATGCACATTTATGATGGCATGTATATCTGAGTTACGGAATCGAGTCAGTGGCTTAAATTATACGATACTGAAATAACTTCAAAATAACTCTGAATCGGTTCTAAATCACCTTCAAACGATTTTACGTTGATTCAGGTATGGTGTCATTTCAGCCACCGAATCAATTCAGCCTCAGCCATTAAGTCAATTCAGCCAATCCAAATACATATAATCATGAATATTTATAAATCATTAGTCATTTATAGTCTGTTTTTTATAAAATGCTTCCAAATAGAAAAGTGACACAAATCAGTACTGTCGTCAAAATCGTTTACATAGAGCTCTTTCTGTAAAATTTTTTACTCGAAAAATTGCTAGAGGTTAGCTCAGTGTGCTCACAAGTTTCCAGTCCTATACGATATATGGTTCGTCAGAAAATTGTGAAAATCTGAAATACTACTTACTTTCCATTTTCATTATGTGGAAGCATTTCAAGAAAACGGACTATAAGATCATAATTTAATTATGAGAAACACCTTAGATGAATGAATTAGGGATGAGAAAATTTACCAAAAAGAAAGAAAATTGCATTGGTAGGAAATGTTAACTTTTGCTGAAGACGTGGCTTTTTGATCGTTCTGTGTGGAATTCAAGTGGTTGCGGAGGCCGTGAACGACAGTCTTTGGAAACACGAATGGGTCACGGTTCTCCTGATTCACTCCTTTTTCTCTTTCTAACTCTTACTACGTATGTGTCATAAACCCGAGATATGTGCTGTGTGACATATTGTACAGCTGATCAACTTCATTTTTCTAAACGTCAATCTAACCTAAAAAACGGACAATACGGTCCAAATAATGCATGATCTGGCAACATTTGTGCTTTCGTTTATATATGTTGTCAATACATAATCAGCTAGATCCAAATTGTCGATTTTTCAACGAGTTTTGGATGACAATATCTTTACCAAAACCACGAATCTATACGCATTTTTTTCTCAATGTTTATTTTTTTAGCAGACTTACGCAAATAAGGTTTGTATGTAGGAGGTAGGACACGTTTCCGCGACGCAGGGCCATAACCGCTACCAGGCCCATTACCAAGACCCTGAAGACAAAAAATTGATTTTTCAACCAGAAGAGTCTGAAAAATGGTCATTTGACTTAAAAAACATAAAAAATACAATTCAGGGCGCGAAGCCCTAGAAAATCAAAAATTTTTGACCATTTTTCTTCAAAAATGATAATTTCTCATCAAAAAATTGGCAATTTTCAGCATTTTTCCGCCCAAAAGTATTGGGGTCTCTATGACTTGTTTGGCTAAGCATATGATTGGTAAATTTTTTGGGGGAACACCCAATGGCTAGTCATGTGACCGAAAATTTCTGGGAGAGTGCTAGGGCACTCCGCTCAATTACGTGTATGCCCCAGTAGAATAGTGACCGACACCCCAGAATTTTCTTCTTTTGGGATTTTTAATGAAATGGGAAGTAGGTTTTTTCCTAAATAAATTTGACAAACAAATGTATTAGGCATAAAATTAATATGATTTTTAAATAGTTCAGTGCTCTTTGAAGACAAAGACTTGGAAATGTGAAGTGAAAATATTGAAAATTATTAGAAAAAAGTCTATTTTGTTTTTTTTTTGTTGAACTGAAAGAGTACACTGGGCAACTTTAAAAAAATTTCAATTTTGACGGAGTTCTCAGCGAAAAATTTGATCTGACCCAGCCAAAATTTCTATGCTGTACTACTGGCAGGATTGTGACAGTGGCTGAAAAGCCACAGTAGCTGAATCGACACTCCATATAAAAACTGACACAGGTGACTCAACTGACATGATGGCCGAATCACTACAGAGTCCCTTCGAACTCTCCAAAATATTTTTGTCATCCATCATTTCTCTAGTCAGTAAATCATTATGGTTCACTTCCAGGTTTCCCACCAAATCATCCGCGAAACGCACCATTCGTCGTACGGCGGCGGCCAAGAGCCCATCTACGTGGCGGCGCCGGCTCCCGATATAAGCATCGTCCAGCAGCCGAGCAACCGCCGACGCCTGATCCTACGCGAAGAATCGTCGGCCCGTAATAATCCCTCGTCGCTCGACATGTTGAGCATTTTGGCCGATTCGGACCCGTTCTCCATACCGACCATCGTCGACCGAACCCGCCACCGCAAAATAACCCGCTACGAAAGGACGGAGAGTAACAACGACGCCGGTGGCAGTAGTCTTTTGGGCACTAGGCGTCTGAGTCCGTAAGCTCAATTGGAGGCCTAACCGGGTTATCCTACGTTCAGAGGTTTTCGACCTTCGTTCTGCAGACTACGGGCATTCCCTAAGCCTAAGCCTAAGGAGACTGCTAAGCCTGAGCTTCAAAATAGGCCATACCACAACACCAGATCACTATTGGATACAGAGACCTAAAAATCCAAAAATGATGAAAGTATGTTCAACAAGGAAAAATCGGTAAACCTTATTACTGTAATAAATGCAGAAACTTTCCCGTCTGTGAGCGGTAAACAGAAAATCTCCTTGCGTAGCCTCGAGAACAAATATTCGTGTCAAAGATTTCGACAACATTTATAATACTTATCATTTTCCGATTTACAAGCATTTAAAATCATATAAAAACTATATAGTAGACATTTTTAAAATCAAAAATGTGAATTAATCATGAAAAAATCACGATGCTCACAAAACGAATATTTGGAGATTATCAGGGATGATATAATAAAGTCTTCCAGTAAAGCAAGTTTGAAACTTTGGATAAATATTTTCGGAACATTATCATTTGTTATTTTGAAAACGTTTAGGCAAATGCAGACTTATAGATCAGGAAATTAATCATGATAGTCATGAAAAAGCTGAAACTGATGATTTTCAAAAAAATATTTTTCTTGATAAAAATTTTATTGAATAGGATCAGTGAGTATTTCCTAATTTTGCATTGATCATTCCAAAATAGAGTACAGTACTCCTAAAGCTGATGTACTTTTCTACTGGTAGTTTGAATGGATATCAACTTCGATGCATGATAGCTTTATCACAATTATTACTCTCTGCCTAGAGCTACCCATTGATCCATTATTCACCTGTTCGTCTTCGCATCACATGTAATCCTTTTCAAAACACTTTCCATTGTCTTGTTTCAGGAAATTATTAAAATTAGACGTTGTATGTATTTTCTTTTGTCGAATATAATTCAAGTGCACTGTCGACTAAATAAATATTCATTTACCTTTTTTCGTCCTCAAATATAGATTTGCTGGATGCGTGATGACATACTCTCTAGTGATGCGTGTTTTAACATAGTCTGTTTTTCTCGAGCTGTTTCTAGTAAAAGGAACTGTATTCATATTGTTACGATTTTTTGCTGAACTACTTTTTGTCATTTTGGACTCAAAATTGTCAAGCCTATTCAACTAAACTTTCACAATTTTCGAGTGAAAAGTTCTATGCCAAAAGCTTCATGTAAACTATTTTAGTGACTGTATTGTAGCCCATTTGATTTAAAATGATAGATACGAAAAAATAGGTTCAATTTGACACGTAATTTTCACTTAGTGGAAAACATTATTCTGTAGAAAAACGTTAAATTTTTCCATGAGAATGGGAGAGGCCAAAATCATTCATAAGTTATCATGCTTTTCTACTGTCGGCTTGAATAGAACTGCGTCGATACTCGAATCCTACTCGAACAATTCTGACCACTTAACAAGGTTATTGAAAGGAATTTTTAGCTGTTCTGTCTGCCACTCATTTTCGAAAATTTTTTCATTGATTGCTGTATCGATCTTACTTTCACATGGGATCGCTGTGTCGATCATCCAAAATGACTGACATACAGGGTGAGCCAAAAAAAGGCGATCGGTACTGACTTTCATAGCTTTCAGACGGGTAAAGCTTTTTTAATGCGGTTTCCTGCCGTCGATAGATAAAACATCTGACATGAGAATTGCAAAGTTTCAGCTAGATTGCTCGTATATTGATTAACTAGAATCAAAAATACTAAATATCGATTTTTCTGCAAATAAATTTTGAAAAATTGACAAAAATTGACAAAATCGTCATGTTTTACAACAGAAAAGTGCAATAAACCCAATCATGAAAACCATTAAACAGCTGGTAACTAGAAGAGAAGCGTTTTATCGTGTCCTACATTCTATTACACCAATAATTTCAATGGTTTTTCGATCTGGTCAATGACAGAATTGATTTTGTTTTGAATTTGATTTTTTCCAATTCTAAAACAAACGCCCCTGATTTTGGCGAAATTTTGCCCCATATTGAAATGAGAAGTTAATGACTTTAAATAACGTGTAACTTATAAATCTGAGTGACTTTTAAAGTGGTATTGTGCGTAAAACCCTTCACAAAACTTTTCTCACGATAAGACAACTTTTACATTTATTTGACAATTTTTACTTTTTGAAAAATGACCACTTCTACTAAATTTCTGTTTGTACAGTAACCATATGGGCTAAGAGCATAAAATTTGTTTTTTACAGCAAAGATAAACAGGGCATTCTAATACAGCAATCCCCATTAAAAAAGCTCTATCCGTTCGAAAGTTATGGAAGTCAGCACCGGCCGCCTTTTTTTGGCTACCCTGTGTAATTTTTGCTATTTCTCAATTTGCAAGCAGTCTATAAAAATAGACTACAGAGTCACTAAATAAGTTCTGATATAAGTACATCTTGACTACTACTACTACTGCTTATATAGCGTAAGAATCACAAAGTAGAACTTACATTGGAGAATGTGTTTTAGGAGTAGGTATCCTGATATGTCCATTTCGTCCAACTTAATCTGATATAATGGCCATACCAACAGATTCAGATTGCGAAGTGCTAAATCTTTGTAGTCCATTTAATTCAAACTGGCAGGCGCAGCAACATAATAGAAAAGTAGGTTCACTTTTATACTAACTGGGCCCTGTTTCACCACAAAACTCCGTATTAGGAGTAAAATGTCACGAGTTACGGGTCACCTGTTAAGTGGGCTACGAATGGTCGTCTCAACAAAAATCAGAGCTTACGAGCAAGGAATTATGAGTCTAGGAGTGCTATAAGTGACCGTTTCACCGAAACATAAAGTTTATGATTAAGAGTCCATGAGTTATGAGTGTTACGAGCAACTGTTTTTCATTATTTACGACTGTTCAGTTTCTCCAAATGAGTAACTGATAATGAATGGACTGGTAAATTTGATGAGATTTTCACCGACCAAAAGCGGGTCCATGGGACCTGTAGCTTAGTGGTATTTGAGCATTTTTGTCATTATTTTTTTGTATACCTGACAAAGAAACGATAATTTGGATCTTTTTTTGAAATTACCGCATTTTGGGTGGAAAACAAGCATTTTTGACATTTTCCTGAAAAAGTCAAAAGAAAAAATTTTTATGAAAAAACAAAATGTCTATCAGATTGCCCATGAAAAATAACCCTCCCTCCTCTGCCGCCCCCTCTAGTAAAGATCAAGGGCGCCCTCCACTAGCAAGCCCTTACTTCAGAAATCCACTTTGAAGGGTCCCCGTATATAATGTATAAAAGGGTGGAAAACGCCTTTGATTGGCTAGCTTTAGAAGAAATCTGCCGCCCATCTTGATTTTTTTCAAGTTGACATCGATTTGTTTTTAAGATGGGATTTTGATTTTCTTTCAAGGTGTTATCTTAATTTTTCAAGACGTCATTATGCCATCTTAATTTTTTTCCAAGATTATCTTGAGAAAAATGCGATGCATTTCAAAAAATTGTGATGCTCTTGAAAAACTCGCACATCTTGATTTTTTTGCGATGCATCCAGAAACTTTTGCGAAGCATCTTGAAATTTTTGCGATGCATCTTTAAAAAATGTTGTGCATCATGTTCGAAGGTAACGATTTTTTTCTAGTGGTAACACATTTTTAAAGTATTAACGAGTTTTTCGAAGTGGCCCTGTTTGTATTCCATACGAATAACTAACAAAATGAATAATCTGCAAATATTTAGAAATTTTTTGCATTTTTTAAATGTTTTTAATAAAATTAACTTATTTTCACAATAAATTTAGAAAATTTCTGTAAAATTGGCGAATTTTCAAAAATGTGATGAAAATGATTTTCGGTAGAGAGTAGAGATTGAGAAAATTTTCGGAATTGTTACTTGTTCGAACAAAATCTAACAAATTTTTACTTTTTTTAATTGAGAATTTTTTTTCAGGATTTGATGAAATTTCAGAATAAGTTAGAAATTAATAATTTTCAGAACAAATTGAAAAGTTCATGATATTTTTGTAAAATCGTTCGCACAATAGTTTGGCATGAAAATTACAGCCTGTTTCTGAAAAGCTGTCAGTAAAATTACAGTAATTCCGTTTCGCGAAAACTGTTGTTAGGCTCAAGACGATTCACATTCATATTGAGAGCGAATGAAAAGAAAGTGATCAGAGACTATGCAAAGTTATTGTTTCATGCAAATCTGTACTCAACTTTTCAAAAATAGTACTGTCAAATCAGTTAGGTACCATCACTGTAACTATACTGCCAGCTTCTGGGAAACTTGACCAGCTATGCGAGACAGTCAATCTAGCCTCATGCAACATCATTTGAGCAGAATCGATGCAAAATTTAAAAAACCAAACGAATTCAAAAGAAATTCCAACGTCTTTACAGAATGATCGAACCAAACAAACCGAATATTTCCCGATCCAATCACAACATCCAGTCATAAAAAGATGAATAATTCCCGTATAACGAATGCCAAAAAGCACCCATAAAATGATCATTTTACGAGTCCTACGAAAAACATGGTGAAACACTCTTACTAGGGACTCGTAACTCAAAGCAGATCACCCGTAGCACAAATTGCATCACTCATAGCTTTTAGTCACTCACCCGTACGTTGTAGCTCGTCACCCGTAGCACAAGTGAAGCTGGTGAAACTCATCTACTTCTAAAATTCGACACTCGTAGTACTCGTAAGACTCATAAAGTTGTGGTGAAACCAGGTCTTATGAGTACTATGAGCGATGAATTCTACCAGTAAAAAAGTTTCACCAGCTTCACTCCTGCTACTTCTGACGAGCTACAAGCTATGGGCGATGGACAACAAACCATGCATGGCGAAATTTGAGCTACAGGTGACACCTTTTGAGTTACGAGTCTGTATGTAGTCAGGGTGTCCCACCATGTTTTTTGCACGACTCGTAAAATGTTATACAGGAATTCGTAATCTTTTTGTAATCGGACGATGTGGCTTGTTTGGTTCAATTATTCGGATTATTCTGTGGCGACATTGGAATTCCTTTTGAATTCGTTCAGTTTCTTTTGAATTTTCAATCAATTCTGCTCAAATGACGTTGCATGATCAACCAACTACTGACTTTTCAGCAGTTGCTTCCAAGCATACATGCATTATTCTGCGGGACGTCAGCCAGGACAGGGGATGGAATACAAATTTCTTTCATTCTTGATAATAAAAACAAAGATCTTATAAAGTCGTCTAGCATCCAAGCAGCATATTCTTCAACCTATAGAAGTCAGATATGTGAAATTATTGTCTTAGATAGCACTTTTTAAAGTTTTAATGTTAATTTTTGGAATCAAGTATGCTTTGTTTAGAAAAACTGTTAAACTACAGCATCATTTTCATTTTTATGACGACTTTCTCCTCTTTCTTACTCATTTTCCTTCGTAATCTTCTCGATCATTGTTGGGAAATTCAAATCTGCTGGGGTCAGCAAGAATCTGTTGGGGTCAATCAAAATCTTCTGGGGGGGTCAAAACCCCCAACCCCCCTACATGCACGTATGGTTCCAAGAAACGGAAGATATCACTCAAACAGAATACGTTCCAGTTACCATTTCTCAAGAAAGGTGAAAACCAGCTACAAAAACATCAAGGTCGAAATTGATCTGTTGCCAAAAAAACTTTTCACTGACGCATGGGTGGAGCTGTTGTGCAGGTCTTTCCTTAGGGTTTAAAGAAAGATAAGTTTGAACTGATTAGAACTATTCCTTGGGTAAGCCTCGGATATGGTGCAACAGTTCACCCTCAGACCTGGCAACAACAACAATCACTTTCCTTCCTTTAAGGGGCCTCACAACAGCTCCTCGTAGACTCCTAGGGGAAAATCTAAGTCCTCTGGAAGGAATAATAATTGAACGATCCCTGGATCGGTCGTCCTTCCAATTGGCGTCTGCAAGAGATATGCCTCTAGGCCTAGAGCCCTTCCCTACTTACTGTAAATGACACTAAGTATATGTAAGTAAATAAGTAAATAATTGAGGTTAAAGAAGGCGGACGTACCACTAAGGAATTATGAAAATTTAAGACGTGGATGCTGGGCAAAGGTTTACTCGTGGACACCGGCATAAAAACACCAAAATATAATAAAAAAACAAAAATGATTTCATGATCATTTTTCCTTCTTTCTGTGGTGCTCCGTGGCTATGCAATTTGTCTGTGCCACCGGTCGTCCACTTTGTCGATTTGCATGTCGACCTCCCAATCGGTACTTTGACAACAACAGTGTGCCTAACAGAGCTTGATCACAATCGCTATATATCTGTGCTCATAGCATACATGTAATCTGGGGGGAAGTGCTATGGGAACCCCCCAGAAATCGTCGACCATATGGCTAGCCATTGGGCGACCCACCCCCCAGGATTTTCCAATCCAATAGCTAGCCATATGGTAGCCCCAGGACCCCATAGTTTTAGTCGGAAAAATACTGAAAAATGTCATTTTTTTCATGGAAAATGCCAATTTTTGAACAAAAAATGGTCAAAAACTCAATTTTCTGGGCGCTTCGCGCCATGGATACACTTTTTCGATCTTTTTAGGGAAAAATTACTACTTTTTGAACCGTTTTTCAAACATTTTTCATGAAAAAATCGAATTTTTTCCCTTCAGGGACCCATCCCCCCAAAATTTTGGGAATTACTGACCCCCGGCCCAAAGAAGTGCTCCAATCCCCCCCCCCCCAGACCTCGGAGCTCCGTTACATGTATGGCTCATAGTGATGGGTAACTCACTTGATGAAACTGAATTGTCGTAAACTATGAAAAACCGTCACTCGTAACACTCGTAACTTGTGGGCCTGTACTACTAAACTTTGATTTTTAGTGAAATAGTCACTGGTAGCACTTGTAGATTAGTCATTCTTCACTCGTAAACTTTAATTTCTGATGAGACAGTCATTTGAAGCTCTTGTAACACGGGCCTGGTAACTAGTAATATTTTACTCCTAATACAGAATTTGGTGGTGAAACCAGCTGTGGGGAAAGCTTTATGCTGTAGAGAAAAGCTAAATTGCTTCATGACAATGGGAAGGCGGTGATCATAGGGAACTACTGACTGTTGATTTGAATGTTTTGAAAACTGAGTGTTGCTCAAGAAATTTTGACCGCTTAATCGAATGAAATTATCAGCTTTTCTGTTTGTCGCTCACTAAGAAGAAAATTTTTTTATTTATTACAGTAATAAGTTTATTAGCTTTTTTTCAGTGGGCGAATTTACTTGCATGACACTATAAAATCTAAAGGTTTTTCCTGACTGAAAAAGCATGTCTCGAAATTTTCGTAGCATCTTAGCTGGGATATTCAAAACATGCTTTCTAAGAAGTCCGACCTTTTTTACGATAAGTTTAAAATTAATTATACTTGAAAGTTATACTTAGTCGAAAAGGCTTTTATATCAATGATTTATGAACCCATTTAACTGGCACTAACAGTGCAGTGCCGTGGATTGAACTCACATGATCGAGTTTCCTCAAGAATTGGAAAATTTTTGGGACAATTCGTGCTATAGTCCGTTTTTTATGTAATGACTCCAAATGGAAAAGTGACACAAATAAGTACTGTCGTGAAAATCGTCTAGATAGAGCTTTTACTGTAAAATTTTTCACTCGAAAAATTGTGGTTAGGTCATTACGCTCACAAATTTCTGGTCCTATATGATGTATTGTTTATCATCAAATTGTGAAAATATGAAATACTACTTGCTTTCCATTTTCATTATTTAGTAGCATTTCAAGAAAAACAGACTATAGTTATAAAAATGGTGTGCTGTGTTGACAGCCATGGCTGACAGAAATGGGGGCAGGCACTTGAAAAATCATAGATTAGTGAATCCCGATCAAATGTATAGTGAGAGCTTCCACTGAAGTATTTTTGTTGATTTTCATTTTGATCAATAAGCACAATGTTTTCGAGAAATATCAGTTTTACTGTATCTTAAATCTTGTCAAACTTAATTTTATGGTTCACTCAACTCACCTCAATTCATATATACTTTTTGAAGTGTTTACATATTTTTTCCTCTTCTTACATTCCACTGCACAAAAGCGCTTATATTTTTTGCAGATTCTTTAGTGGATTGTTCGTTTGACGATAAGAATTGATGTGGAAAAAAATGATCACAAATTACATGAATTAATTTGTCTTATCTTCTTACCGCAATAATAAAATATAATTAATGGCTGTCATTAGCATGCTAGCGTTTGAAGAGGAAAGAGAAAGAAAGAAAGAAAACAGAATCTTCAATTTCGAGCTAAGGATTGCTATCTCGTCGATGCGCTTCTAGAGGGGCTTTATTAAAAAAATGCAGCTGTTTTTCAACGGCTTCCGAATACCCTGTCGTCAATAATTAGAATTTTTATTTTTATTCGTTTGCATTCCAAAAAAAAGAATGTCTAGAGAATTATGGTTTTGATGGCTTTTTTCACGCCAGGAGCAGCATTCATTAAAATATTCGACCTTACAATATACTTGGGTATTCGAAAAGGGGTAAAATTGGTTCCGGTCGCCCGGGGAGCCATTCTTTACCGGTCGAATTGTTCCAACGGAATTTTTTTGTAAGCCGTTCTTGTTGATTTTATTTTATCCTGCTTTATTTGTGTTTTATTTATAGTATAGAAAAAGCGGGATTCCACGTGTCAGATAGCTCATCTTCATTATAATGAATTACCAATGTTGACATTCGTCCGGGTGGTCTATCAGTAGGATCAATTTATTCCAATGGAAAGATAATTAGAGGATTGCAAAAAATTTCATGTTTTTCATTTTAAAGCACATTTGAAAAGTTTTATTTTCCTAAAGTTTTCCTTTTAGATTATACTATCATCTCAAATTTCCTGTAGTTTCATTTACTATAGTCTGTTTTCATCAAAATTATAACAATTATTAATAGCAAATAATATTTCCTACTTTCACGATTCTCTCCTTAACCGTATTCTGATAAATTGTATACGATATAAGATTGGAAATTTGTGAGTTATATGGTCATTTTCCTCATCTGAAAAACGAAAATAGAAAGCAAGTACTATTTCATAATGTTTTGATTTTCTTTTGAACCACAAGCTCTGTAGAAATGCAAATCTGTTAATCCCTTTAACAATGTTTGGATAAGTGATCGTCAAAACAACAGCTATTTTCGTGAATTTTTGATTTAGAAGGATTTTATAAAAAAGAGACTGTACTCAACTAACTCCCACCAACTTTTCGAGTAAGAACTCTTACAATAAAAGCTTTGTGTGAACGATTTTTCTATTTTCCAATTTATAAGAATTTCATAAAAAACAGACTATTTAAATCTTCAGAATGCAATTTTTTGTGTTTTCAACAACTTCTAAGCTCAAAATATTGTAAGTCTCATGATAACGTTGAACAAAGACTCGAAAGAAAAGATCTTTCCAAGCCACTTATGAAAATCATAAAAAGTCTGCATACCTTTCCTATTTAGGAAATCTGAAGCTCCAATATCATAGACCACATGATTTTCCCGCGTTAGCCAGTCTGAACATTTTCTCGGAAACTCAATGCAGATTATTCTTCATATGACATAATGACAGTTTTTGTAAAAGTATAGACAATAGAGTCAATATAAATGCATACTATTTCCCATTTCTACTTTCTCCTGTTAATATTATATGTAATAGAAAAATTATATTCTGGAGCTTCGGGAGGTATATCAATGTAGCCGCCAGCACTTCCTTGACTCGCTGATTTTCCATGCACAGTAGTAGAGTCTGGACTATGATGCCCACTCCCAATAAGTGTTGAACCAAAAGCGAAGGTTAATAAACTATTTGAAATCATTTTTGACCGATGGTCCGAGAAGAGTGTCTCAGATACTGAATTGTAAGTTTGTGCAAATATGCATTTAAAATCAGAAACCGTTATTTCACACGATCAAGTGTTTTTCACTGGAGGCGAAAAATGTGACTTCAGCGTGATCCTTAAATCTATTGCCAGCCTGCGTCTACTGGATTCATTTTGTCAGTGCCCGAAAAAGTATTAAGCTTCTCAATAGATGCAAAGTATGCAATGGCTCAAAAGCTGTCGGTTCTAATGAACCCCTTCGCCTTTGCCTTCAACTGCTAACGTGCCACCCACAAGGTTTAGTGATAGTCAGCCATCCTGCTATTTTATTATCATCAGCTTTAGTATGTTCCGGAGGAAGTGAGATTTATGAGTACAAAATATAAAATATTTCTCGCTTACCCCAAAACTTTCTGAAAAAAGCCAGGATGGCTGGCTGTTGATTTTTTAATCAAAATCTTGCATTAAATTGTTGTAAAAAGCAAGTAGAAAACTCTGTGAATATTGAAAGTTCTCGGTTGCTAAGAGTCTTTACAGGTTTGTGTGATATTATTTGGTGGAAGTTCCATGCATCAGGCCCTAGTGACTTCATCCAATGTGGTTCAGTAGATTATTTTAAGATCACAAACCTGAACAAAGTTATGCCGAACTTTTACCACTTCAATGAACATATTTTCTTGATTTACAGTTCACAAGTGTGTTTGGACGGACTACGTGCATTAATGTCAGTGGTTCTCTCCAATTCATGAATATTTTTTTAATTGTCAACTTCATGTTTGAGACATTATTGCTAAATTGTAAATGGCTCAGTCTATTGTACGTTTTCCCTGAAGTGTTTTTAAATTATGAAAATATAAAGCAAGTACAATTTCACATTTCTACCATTTACTGATAAACCATAACTACTGAAAATTGGTGGACACACGAGACAATTTTCATTGAATGAAACGTCTTGTGAAAGCTTTCTATTGACGATTACCACATTACTAATTTAATTTTTGTCCTTTTTAAGTTTGAGCATAAGTAATAATACAGGCCAGTACAGGGGGTACGCACAGATACGCTTGTACAAAACATAGGAATCAAAGTCTACCGCCTTAACTGAGCAGGGCGATATAGAGGGTGTAGAACGTATAGCCAATGATCCGAATTTGTACAACATGTGAGGTGATACAGAGGTTTTAGAAAGTATAGTCGATGATGTAATGTGATCCAATTTTTGTTAAGCATGCACGGCGATACCGGAGGGGGTGTAGAAAGTACGCTCAAAGCTTCGATGTGTAAAATTCCACTTTTATGTAGAAAGTACGTCCAAAACTTTAATGGGTAAAATTCGACTTCCATGTAGATAGTTCATCCGAAGGTTCAATGGGTAAAATTCGACCTCAATGTAGAAAGTACACCTTGGCTGAGTCAAACGTTAAAATTTATGATGCAATGTCCCCCCAAAAAATTTTCAGTGTGACTCTTAAAATGTAACAATCTAACAGTTTACCTCATTTTTTTACAAATTTTAGGATGCAATTTTTACATATTCGAGACACTTTTGGATGATTCCCTCTGCTTAAGCATAAAGAATCATTGAAAAACATGTCATAAATATGTAAAAATTGGGTAAAAAATGAGTGAAACCCTTAGATCCTTAGATTCTAAGAGCCTCACTAAAAAATTTTTGGGGAGACTTTGCGTCATCAATTTTAACATCCGACTCAGCCAAGGCGTTCTTTCTACATTGAAGTTGAATTTTACACATTAAAGCTTGGGGTGCACTTTCAACACCCCTTGTGTCGCTCTGCACAGTTGAGGCAGTATACTTTGATGCCTATGTTTTGTACATATGGATCTGTTGTGTACCCCCTGTAATGGCCCCAGTAACTACTAGCATATTATAAAAAGCAAATTATAGTTTGAATTCGAAGTGCTAGCTGATTCGTATTCGAATTAATTAATAAATTCGAAATGCTAGGGTTTCCAGAGAACAAATCCAGTAGTAATTGTACTCGAGTATTAAACTACAGTAGTAGTTCATTAGTTCAAGGTCTGATGTATTGGACTACTAAAATAATGAGAGGAATAAACACAGTGACCTTTTAACTGCATCACTGATGCTCATTTGGAAAAAAGGAGAGTTACAGCTCTCGCATCATGATTATCTTCCATAACCTACAGTGTAGAAATTGTGGAAAACAAGATCCAATGACATATTGTCATCGTACGCTTCTGTTCAATATTCCAGAACATCCTAATTGTATCTTTTGTCGTTTTCTAATTTCATTTGTCTGCTTTCGTTTTTCCACACTGTGATTTTTTCCCCTTTCTCACGTCCCATTTTTGTATCATAATTACTCAATTTACAGTAAACGTGCAAATTAAGCATTAATTTGATCATTAAATTATCCAATAACATCACACACATATGGTATCTTTCCTCAAAAGATGGCTGCTGTATCATACATTCTCTATCTTTCACGAACTTCAGGCATGCCATAGAGCAAGCCCACGTGATCTCAATCTCAACAAAAGTAATTTAAATCCAGAAAAGCGCGAGAGAGATAGAGATAAGAAACTTTTTTGTTCTTAATTTACTTCGTTAAGAAAGGATTCTTGAGGTAAGAAACGTGTGAAATAGTAAGATAAAAGTTGTGTCGAGCTCATCAAGAGCCCTTTGGATGTTTCATGACATTCCGAGGGAAATGTCATTGTCTATCCACACGTATAGTAGAGGAAATTGATAATATGGTTACAGTAAAAATTCGAGTTATCTAATCAACCTGCTGATTACTGATTCAATTGACTACTTCTTATTTTTGTACTACAGGGATTTGGGGCGTAATTACTTCCAATTTCGTCATGCGTACTTTATTTTATTCACAAAACTTGGTTATTGTATGTAGAAAACTCACTGTTGATTATTTCTGTCTTGCATACATTATTGAGATAGTTTGAAAAGCTTTTTTCGTGGATATTTTATATTTTGTATTACCATACATCGACCTGAAGGTGTGAGGAGTTAGACCCCACCTATTGTAGTGATGCATCCAGTTGTTCATCACACAACATGCCCCACACTCATCACCACCACTACAACCACAATTTCTGAACCATCCACGTGGCTAAGTTAGCACAGTCGGTAGTGCATCTGCCTTGTGTGCAGAAAGTCAAGAGTTTGAGCCCCTCACTGAGCATTATTTTTCTGACTCACCAGCTATGTGGATTTGGGCATATGACACTGGTGACCATACCAGGGGCCCCCTGTTTCTCCAAGGAACGAGGGATGTTGTATGGTGACATACAACATTCTATCCCCAGGTGTTAGGCAGCTGTGGGGTCAAGATGATTTAACTGACCTTTGGGTTTATACAAAGGAAGTGGCAATGGTTCTGACCACAGGCTAACAAAATACAAACACACCAAAACTCTCTCACACGGAATACCAGATACACTCCAGTACTTCACCAAACCTCAGGCAGAACACCTTGACACGTACTTCAGGAGCTCCGACCAAAGTCTCCAATCCTATCCTTAAAAACACCTTCCAATATGCTCACAAAACAAAGCAAATTACCGCTTCAACTTGTATTGGGAAAACAAGGCGACATCTTCAATAAAATAACAAAACAAAATATAACATAACGATAGATGGTGATGCTCCCATAACAAACTTCCAATAATAATAAAAAACCAAAACACGCGAAACAGTGGCAACATAAATCTATGTAAATTTATTTTCTTTTCTCGCCACTTTTTGCTGCGTCCACCCCCTGCACACTGACGTGAGA
Organism: Romanomermis culicivorax; assembly: GCA_963922205.1. Taxonomy (NCBI): domain Eukaryota; kingdom Metazoa; phylum Nematoda; class Enoplea; order Mermithida; family Mermithidae; genus Romanomermis; species Romanomermis culicivorax. The sequence goes on along the minus strand of CAWUHX010000313.1, from coordinate 332,521 downwards.
AGCTGAACACCTGCACCCACAGTAACCCCAACACAGGATTGATGTTTCAGCCAATCCACAGGTTCTGAACCTGGCCATTTTCGTTGAGCCCTAGTCGGGATGGTCACACCTACCCTGACATTGGCCAATGGTGGGACAGCTCCGGCACCACCTAGGAAGCCCTTCAACACACCTAAATCGTTCATTTTGTTTTTTTTCTTCCAGATATCAGCTGGCATATTTCAGTAAGATCTATTCAAAAACATGCTTGTAAACTTTCATTTTTGACGGATACTTCTGCTAAAATTTGATTGATCTTCTCAAGATTGTGATTCAAGTATGTGTGTGGGATTCATTTTCAAAAGTTTTGCGATCCATCGAATCAAGTCTGCTTTACCAGATAGTTATGAAATAGTTTCAAATCTCGTTCAAGTAACATATTTCATCGAAAATTTTGATTCGAGACATTCGAAAAAATGCCAAATTTGTTCCAGATCAAAGTTTACCATATTATAAGCACTCAAAATATTTTTGGTTCATCTAGATCAGCGTTGAGGGTTTAACACCTACTTTATGAACATTTGTACTCATTTTATGTACTAATTGAATTGTTTTGTAAATTCCAATGTGGACAACACCATGTAGATGAAAAATTAGCAACATGTAACATGTGGGTATAGAGCGTACCCTTCGTTTTTCATAAAATCAGCAATGATTTTCCAGATATTTGGCTGATTTTCTACACTTTAGCCAATTTAATTCCGAAATATCATGTTCCATTGACCGTTTTTTAATAAAATGCTTGCAAGTTTAAAAATGACAAAATCATGAAAATGGGGATTGATCAAAAAATTGTTGGAGGTAGCAAGCACGTCCACAAATTTCCAGTCCTAAATGTGAGGTACGCTTAAGCAAAAAAATATGAAAATATGAAAAAATCTTTCTGCTTGATCTATAATCTTCGAATTAATGTGCTAACACTACCACCCATAATGCCAAAATTAAATGTTCTTTCTAGAATTTACTGAACGACGATGTATGACATGTTTTTACCCGGTATGTGGCCTATTTTCGTTTCGATAAAAATTTAGTAGACTATGAAAGACTGGTCAACTCTTTTTGCAAAGCATTTCTGCTGTTTCGTACATGGAGTGGAATTTTTCAGCCTTCAACTTTGAACTTTTATATAAAGCGCAATTGATTGTATTGCCAAATTTAGACTGAAGTACACGATAGGAGAAATTCTTGGTTAGGAGATGGCAGCAAAAAGATTTAGCCAGGTCCATCCTAGAGAGAGCAGAATACTCAAAAGTAAAACCACAAAAAATCCAAAAATATGAAAATTTGAATACCTATTCTAACTTCTTTATCTATGTGGAAATACGTTTTAGAGCAAAAAAAACAAATTTCACCCTTGTGAGCAGCGCGTGGGGCCTTACTATAAGAGTGGTCCTATGTCTTGATTATTTTTTGACTTGTCAATATGGGAGGTGGAAACTCCTCAGGAAGTCTCATGTTCTCCTCCTATAATATATTCATTTTCAAATGAAAATCTAGGAATACAGAAAAATCCGTAGAAATCAGTGATCAGATAATAAACCTGCATCGTACGATGGAATCTTCTTCCTCCTTACTTTGCTACAGTCAACTAGAGAAAATAGGTGTATGTATATTCAGGTTCTTTATATTATTTGCATGAACGTCTTTCTGCATTCTGAATAGTGACCACACATGTTCTTGGGAGGAGGGGGGTGTTTAGGAATCCTGACTCTCCAGAAGTCTGGCTGACCCTGGGCAGAAACTTGCCTGACACCTAGCAGAATTTTTATTTTTTCGAATCTTTTGCATCTTTACATGAAAACTTGGAGCTTTCGTGTAAAAATGTTGAAAACTAAATGAGCACACTGAAAAACACGAAGTTGGAAAACAAATCTGTGACTGACCCGTCCCCAAAAAATTTCTGTGCTCATAGTGACCTGCATGGGTCGAAAAAATGCTGCAAAGCTCGCTACTTGTATGTTATACTTCTCACACGCCTAAGCTTAAGCCTAAGCCTAAGGTTAAGCCTAAGCTTAAGCCTAAACTCAAGCCTAAGCTTAAGCCTAAGCTTAAGCCTAAGCTTAAGCCTAAGCTTAAGCCTAAGCTTAAGCCTAAGCTTAAGCCTAAGCTTAAGCCTAAGCTTAAGCCTAAGCCTAAGCCTAAGCCTAAGTATGAGCCTAAGCCTATGCCTAAGCCTAAGGCATTTCTTATTATAATTTGCAAAAAAACTTTGTAAGTGTAAAATATTTTTAAAAATGTTATGGGGAGCATAACATACAAGTATCCACCCGACCCAGCCTGGCTTACGGCCCGTCCCGTCCTGTGAAAGGTCTTTTTTCTGAACTTAGAAAAAAAGAACGAAATAATAAATTGAGGCGAATGAGTCGTAATTACTATCGTGATGTCATTCATTAATTATAAAAGACCCGTTTCATGTGATATATATGTGATTCTCTACCGTGCTGAAGTCTTGTTCTATTCTGCAATAAACAGAATAGGTGAAAAATACAAGTATTAATATAACGTTAGTGTTATGTTTAGTTTTTGCTTAGGTCAAAAGTTGTCCCAATGTAACTACTCAACATATATTCCTACTAGCAAATGTTTGTGCTGTGCAACAGTTCTCCAGCGGCTAAACACAACCTTCAGTGTAGCAGTTTGATGTATGTGGAGCATGCTATTGAAAAGCTAACAGGGTTTCTCCAAGCTGCTTCCAGCAGACTACCAGTAAGACTATAAACATTTACTATTGGTAATATCCAGGAATGGGGGGTTGTCCTCTGTGGTCCTGGTGGTCCCCAACATCAGGCGTTCATTTCCGCTATTAAATGCAGATAGGGAATGATAATAAAGAATTACATAGAAAATAAGGCGCAACAGAACAATCCCACACACAACACAGAAAATTCTACGAATGAATAAATCACTCTTCCTGATCGCGTTGTGGCTTCGCCCTAATAATCGCTTTTGCATAGATGTGAGATGACATGCCCAACATTATAGGAAACTGACTTTCCAATTCAAGGCTGATTTTTTTTTGTCACCAATTCAAAACTTTCCGCCCAAGTCGAAATGGGACTTCGGTTAAGTTAGAGAATGTTGAGAGTAGTCACAGCAACCACGTCAACTACGAATTGTTGCAAAAATGAGAGCGCCTTTCCCGTTACTCGGTTGGATTAGTTGGTTAGAGTGTGCAGACCGTAGCCGCAAGCTCCCGGGTTCATTCCTGGACGGAGCCTAACTTTTAGTAGTAGCGGGAATAGGTTGCCTCAACAAGAATAAGAGGACCTAATCATTACTCCACTACTTCATGTATATGGGATGAATACTGGATCTGGCAGAAAGCCAAAAATTATTATGAAAACCAAGCTGAAGCGGCTCACTTCAGCATTCAAGGGCGGTTGCTTTGTGTCTATTCGCCTGGCTGCCAGAAAATTGCGAGCTTCAAAGTCGTACATACACCAAATTGTTCAGAAGATGTTAAAATTGCAGTATAAATTCATGTTCCTTCTAGTTGATCTAATTTGCAAATTCAACTTGCAAAGACGAAGTGTGGCTAGCTCTTCTTCAACGTTTTGGTGAAAAAATTTCATCCCAGATGATTTTACTTTGTCACACTCCTCGATGAAGCGGATTTTACACTCAGGACATATCAGGTACACCTTCGAATGTTAAATTTGTTAAAAAAGCAAAGTTCGAACAGAAAGTTTTGGTTTGGATCGCCATCGGGTCGAATGGCTCGTCATCACAACCTTTTGTTCACAAATCCAGCTATGCCATCAATGCTCAGCGTTATTTGAAGGAATGCATTAAGCGTAGCTAGATCCCTTACATCCACGCCAACTACACTCAAGGTGAATATGTCTTTTGGTCAGATCAAGCGGGTCCACTGACGTTATTCATGTGGTAACTTTGAATCTGTAATCTGTTTCTTTAAATGCTTCTAAATCATAAATCCTGAAAGTAAGTATTATTTTATATTGTGACAAAACAAAAAATAAGCCTACGGAATTTTTAGTATAAAAAATTCTACAGTAGAAGTTTTGCGTAGACTTTTTCAAATTGATGCATTTTGTAGATTCAAATTCCTACTTTATTTAAATTCTGAGTACCTATTGTGATAGACATTTTAACTGGTTTCCAAGAGGGATAATGAGGAGTTTTTTTCGGCTCAAGCACAGCCGGGCTATAGGCCAATCCTTGAGCTCATGTAGGACTCGGGCTTCGAGGCTCATTTGGGAACAATAAACTATAGAAAATTGTCATGACAGAAAAGTGAACTTTTCCAGTACAGTACATACAATATAAATGTTTAATTTTTCAATCTTTTATACCCATACTGGAAAACACCCGATTCTCATCTTCCCTACTCCTCTTAACATATTTATTGGTATGCAACGAAAAATTGTACGTTGGTTCGCCGTTTTCTCTCTAAAAAAAATTCTCGATACTGACCTTATTAAGCGTAATTAAGATAATTACGGAGCCCGTGACTGAACTTAATTTGCATACGGCTAGGATGCCATTCGAATATTTCCCGATTATTTGTCACTTTGCTCAAATGTGGGATGGTCACTCCCGTCGCTGTTGATTTTCAATTATTTTGTTAGAATATATAAAAAAAGAATAATTGCCCAATTTGAACCGTCTCTTTGTGTTTAAAAGAGAAAAATATTTTTCGATGACAATTTTCTTGAAAGCTTTGATGTGAGGTTTTATGCGCGGCTATTATGCAGCAAAAATTGACTATCATTTTGGATCGTACAGTTAATCTACAGTAAGACTACACTCTCGCATCGTGGCAAACTTTTAATTAAAACGATAAAATTGATTATTCGATTGAAGTGGGATTTTTCACTGCTCCTCTTACGTAACTTGCTTTGTTCATACAAAAGAGGCATCGATCAAAATTTTGAAAGTGTTACAGTAAATTTTATATACAAAATGATCAATACTACTACTCTGAAATCATTTGTTTCTATTTTAGATTTGAACGACCAATAACTGTATATTTTCAATTAAAATGCATAATTTGATGAATTTTCATCGAAATTCGAAAATCGTTTTCATTTCGTCGGCAATTTTAGTCTTATTGATCAGTGTAACGAACGGTCAAAAACAATGCAATCGAAAATCCGAATGTTGGGGTACGCAGCCGGTCGGTTTGTCGGAAAAGACGGCCATATCAGAGCTGGGTAAGTTCTATAGAAGTCAGTAGCCTGAAATTCCTACGGAATACGAGAAGGGCGACTTTGAAAAAATCGTTACCACTTGAAAAACATCGTCCCTTCAAACATGATGCACAATATTTTTTCAAGATGCATAGCGAAAATTTCAAAATGCATCGCCAAAAATCAAGACGTTATTCGATGTCCGATTTCCTCTTCAAGCGCATCGCATTTTTTTCAAGATAATCTTGGAAAAAAATCAAGACGGCATCTTGAAAAAAATCAAGATGGACGGCCCATCAAAGGATAAGAATTTTTGAAACTAGCCAACCAAAGGCGTTGCTCCGCCCTCCTATGTTTTTACGTACAGGAATCGTTCAAAGTGGATTTCTCAGGTCACGACTTGCTGGCGAAGGGCGTCCTTGGTTTTTATCGGGGGTTGCAGAGGGGTGTATATTTTCCACGGAGAATGCGATGGACATATTGGTTTTTCATAAAAGCTTTTATTCTTCGAAATTTCTCGGAATAACGTCAAAAATGCTCGTTTTTCACCCAAGATGCAGTAATTTCGGATAAGGATCCAACTTATCGTTTTTCTGCCGGTTTCCTGAGAAGGTAGGGAATGGCCTCAGAACAGCCGACAGAGTTCAAAATTGTGATTATTTTCCGAAACTATTGCATTTTGGGTGAAAAATGGGCATTTTTGACGTTTCCCTGAAGAATGTCGAAGAATAGAAATTTTAAAGAAAAACCAATATGTCCATCAAATTCTCCGTGCAGAATAAATTAAATCTCCGCCATCCTCGCCCCCGGTAAAAACCAAGGGCGCCCTCTGCTAGCAGGCCGTGACCTCAGAAAACCACTCTGAAGGGTTCCCGTATATATATATATATATATACGGGAATATATATATATATATATATATACGGGAATATATATATATAGAGATAGGAGACGGAGCAACTGTTTTTATTTGCTAGTTTCAGAAATTTCTATTTTTTGATGTGCTGGCAATCATGATTTTTTTTCGAGATGCCATCTTGATTTTTTTTTTGAAGATGAGATCTTGTTTTTTTCATAATGAGACCTTGATTTTTCTCAAGATTTTCTTGAAAAAATGACATGCACTTGAAAAAAATTGTGATGCAGTTGAAAGGAAAGTCGAACATCGAAATACTGTTACATCTTAATTTTTCTACTATGCATCTTGAAATTTTTCCGAAGCACCTTGAAATTTTTTGCAATTTCAAGTGGCCCTTTCTTGTATTCCGTAGAAAGCACTAAAATCGACTACTGATCACGAAAAAATACAATAGTATCTGTCTTTCTGTTACTGTAATATGATAGTTTTAGGCAGTACGATCTTTTGGATTTTTTTTTATTTTGATGAATACCTGTTTATTTTGATGAATACCTGGTGCTCCAATTATGCCTTCCAGACTTTCCTGTTCATCCTGATCTTGGTCTTATCTGTGTTCTATTCTCCTGACTTGTGACATTATTCTCTATTCTGTGACAGTAAATGGAATCGAAAACATGGCCAGACATACATATAGTTAATCCCATTCTCTGTTCCAAGCCACAAGAGATTGAACTTCAAAGATTTTGTCCCACTCCAGTCAAAGTTGTCTAAAAAAGCATGATTCCTAGTTCAGAAAAGTTATAATTTTTGAAAAAAGGAAAGTGTACCAGCAACACTGAGCTTTCCACATCTAAATTTGTCTCGAATATCAACAAAATCTGATGAAAATCTTTCGAATCCGCAGAATCCACCAGGGTAGTATAATTTTTTAAATTTTATTTCCTGTCAACACTCATCAAAAACCAAAAAAGCGTAAGTAATTTTTGCAATAATATCTGCTTCAGAGGAACCACATTATTCAAAAACAAATAGCCTGTTTATTTTATAATGGAAAATTTAGTTGGACTAAATTAGTCTTCACTGATGGATATCAAGGAAAAAGTTCAATATCAAACAAAAAAAAGTGGCATCAAATTGTGTTAAATCGAGTCCCATTTTTGAATAATTATCTATGCATTCTCTTTTTTCAGATTTGAACTTCGTGTGCCGCTGTATTAAATCCTATTGTACATACTTCGATTGGAATTTGGAAGCCCAACTACCCTGTGAATAGAACATTTTTTTAAATGAAAAATGTCATTGTCAACGATTTTTCCACATTTTCCGACTTTTTCGTTTATTCGTTGTCTTTAATTGATAAAAACACGCGTTGTTGTCTCAGCTGAAATTCTTATCAGCGGGATACAATTGAGCGTTTGCGCATTTATAGATACAAAAGCATGTGGGAACATCTACTATATAAATATGCAACGACAACTGATTTACTATAGGAACGGAGAGTGCTTTTTTCAACTTTTTGCATTTTCACTTTTCAGCCACTGTTTTTTTTCCACGAACTTTTTTCCACAAATGTGGAAAGGGGTCAAATTTTTTTTCCACATGTGGAAAAAAAATTTTTTCGTCCTAAAATCCTCGTTTTTTGGCTTAAAATGCTCACAGACGCTTTATCGCACTGTTTTTGAGCTTTTTCAAGCCTTCCGGTGTTTTTAGAGAAGTTAATTCATTAAAATTGGAGGAAAAATTGAAATGTTCGGTTTTAAAGCCTAATCTACAAGCATTGTTGAACAAATTTTCTAGCAAACTATCCAAGAGCATAATTGACTTGAATTACACAAGAAATCAATGGTCAAGTCCTCTATGATGACAAGTGGAAGCCCAAAAAAGATGGTATTCTTTCCGGCGCGCAGCGCCGGAAAATTTTTTGGGTATATTGACATTCTGGGATGCTGGAAAATCAATTTTCCGAACATTTATTTCAAGAATTAGATTCCAATTTTGTGTTCAAGAGTCGTAATTTCTAGAATTTTACAAAGTATAAATTTCCTAAAGATATTTCCATGAAGCTTTTGAATTGATTTTAAGTTAGAAAACAAATAATCGCATCATAAATCATAGAGACTTGACGTGTATTGATCTTTCTCAAAAGGAAAAATTCCAATCTTCATTAAATATTATGATAAAATGTTGAAGATTACCAATTAAAACATGAGATACTACGTTTAAGATGATGAAAACTATTATAGATTAAGTGATAAATGAAGGTAGACATGATAAAAGCCGCGCCTGAGCTACTTAATGAATGATGATGATTATTAAAGTTATAACCGGCGCGTAGCGCCGGAAAATTTTGAGATTTGGACCTCCTAAAATGCACCAAAATGCATCTTTTCAATATGAAAACCCCAAATTTTTCTTCCACATTTGTGGAAAGACCTCAAAAATTTTTTCCACATTCCAGATTTTTTTCCACATTATAGTGCAAATGTGGAAAAAAAACAGTGTTTTCAGCCAGGCCAGTGTTGCCATGCCAGTGCGGCTATTTCCCGCCATTTTCGCGGTTTTCAGATCCGTCTGGCGGTTTTTGTGGCGGTTTGACTATTTGGCGGTTTTTGCCATGGTTTTGGTGGTTTCCAATTTTTGGTTACCACTGCAATGAACGCAAGATCAGGGTTGGCGGCGGCGTTTTTTGTGCACGGACATTTGTGCCAATTGGCACAGGAGGCCAAAAAAACTTGTGTCAATATCGCAACAAAATTTTTTCTACGAGAAACATACTGAAAACTGCGAAAAATTTTTAGGCCAAAAGCATACCTGTAAGACCTCCGATCGACCAGTTGGGGGGGGGGGGGGGTAGGAAAAAGTCGAAATTTTTCCCAAAAAAGGCCAAAAAACACACTTTTTGAAAATTTTTTTAATTTTTTCCAAACTGGGGGGAGGGGAAATGATTTTGGGTACAGGGTTGGCCAAGTTGGGGGGGGGGGGTCCCCCCCAACCCCCCCCCCAAGTACAGGTATAGTTAACGTTTAGTGCATTAATTTTTTGTAAAAATCGTGCCCAACCTATTTTTTAGCCAACTATGTCTGTGAGATAAAAAAAACTGTGCAAGAAAATAGTTCACGACGACTCAAAGAGAAATGGAATGCTGAGAGAATTTAAATAACTCTAGAATTGTTCAGGAAGATCAAATTGATTCAATTTTCGACTACGAATATGAATAGGATATATTTAACAACAATGTAAAGACTAGAGAAAATAAAATCGAAAATTGTGTAAATTTTCGGTCGAAATATTGTACCATTACCAACGACATCGATTTTTCTATTTGAACCAATCAAACACAAAAAAGTAAGAATTTCAGTTTCAAATCCGAATCTGACAGGATAAACAGAGAATATTCAGACTTCCTTTTCATTCATGAGTCATTGACAGACTATAAAGTTTGCTGCAACGATACTAATACACTGTTCGAAGAGAGTTCGTTCGCGTTCGGGTCAAATATACGAATAGGAAATATTATACTCATTGACTCGGCGCAAAGTGCCGAAATTTTTTTGCATTTCCATTCAGCCCCTGAAATGTCTAAAAATCAAGGAAATTTAATGTTTGACCAGCCAAAAATTTTTTGTGCCATTCCAATTTTTTTGTGCAAAAAGCTATGTTTTGGCACAAAAAAACACTGGTTGGCGGGCAACAAAATTTTAGAGTTGAGTGGTTTTTTTGGGTTGAAAAATTTGACATTTTTGGGTTTTTTAACCAAAAAAAAATTCATTTTTTCCATTTGTTTTCAAGAATACACGTTTCTTACTGATTTAACAATCAAATTGAGAGTTGAGCCAACTTTAGTAACTGCAATGCAGTCTTTTCTGACACTTTTTGTGCGGCGGTTTTTTTGGCGGTTTTCACATTTCTTGTTGCGGTTTTTTCAGGTCATTTCGCGGTTTTTCACTAAAACCGTCTGACAACACTGTTTTCAGCCCCAAGCGTCTAAAAATCAAGAAAATTTAATGTTTGACCAGCAAAAAATTTTGTGCCTATTGGCACAAACGCTCAAAATTCTTTGTGCCATCCGAAATTTGTTGTTTGCCAAAAACCATGTTTTGGCACAAAAAAAAACAGTGGGTTGCTAACGCATAATTTTTTATAATAATCGTGCCCAACCTATTTTTTAGCTACCCAATTCAATTAGATAAGAAAAATGTGCATGATAATAGTTAACGACGACTCAAAAAAGAAATGGAATGTCGGAAAAATTTAGGCTCTACAGTTGTACAGGAAGTTCAAATTGATTCAATTTTCGATATACATATATATTTAACAACATTGTAAAGAGGAAATAAAGTCGAAAATTGTGTAAATTTTCGGTCCAAATATTGTATCAAGGATATTAATTTTTCTATTTGAATCAATCAAACATAAAAAGTAGGGTTGTCCCAGGCCCCGGCCCCGGGCCGGTGCTAGGGTTGCCCCGGTTCGGGGCAAGACTACATAAAACTAGTAGTTTTGATAGGAAAACAAGCTCGATTTATAGTAGAACTGAAGTTAAGAATATGACAAGTAAATGTTCCGTTGGTAATCAGTTTGACAGTAATACTTTTAGGAATCGCGAAAGTCACGTTATGTTTGGATAAAAGTTTACATATTTTCATTGTATCTGGAACTGCACTTCAACGTCAATACAGGTTCTTGATTTTTTTTTCATAAAACCTACCATTGTTTAATTTTTGTGATATCTTCAACTTTCTTCTCAAACTTTTTTTCTAAAATTTTTCAATTCCAGTCATTAGCATGCGTGCTAACGTCCAAAAATTTCCATTAGCATGGCTCTGGTTTTATTAGCACTGTGCTAAAAACCCTGCAGATGAATCGATAGAAATGTCTAGGTATGTGTGCAACGCAGTTTTTCCTTATTGTGGAAAATTTTAACATGCTTAGCGAAAATCGTAATTTTTAGGATTTAATCATTTGAAAAATTTTAAAACCAGTACTTTGTTCGTGAAATTAATTTGGACGAACAGAACCGTTGATGTGTGTCGTGTAAAAAAGTAAAAATTTTTGAAAACTACTTCCATGAAGCTTTTGAATTCATTTTACGTTAAGGAAGCAACAGTCGCTTTAAAAAGTTTAGATACTTGACGTGTTGATGTTTCTCAAAAAAGTATCAAGGAAAAATGATCAAGATGAAATATTGAAGATTACCAATAAAACATGAGGTAACGTTCAAGATGATGAAAACTATTAAAGATTAAATGGTAAGTGAAGGTAGGCATGTTAAAAACCGTGCAGCTAGGAAATACATAATAATTATTAAAGGTATAATCGGCGCGAAGCGCCGGAAAATTTTGAGATTATGACCTTCTAAAATGCACCAAAATGCATCTTTTCTGTATCCGATCCCCAAAAATTTTCTTCTCCAAATGGGGAAAGAGTCTAAAATTTTTTATTTCTTTTCCCAATTTTTCCCCCCAAAAAGCCAAATTTGGAGAAAAACAGTGTTTTCAACTTTTATTTCCTATTTAAATTTATTTAAATATTCAAGTTTTCATGGATTCTATAAATTTTCAGTCGGGCAAACTAAAATTCATAAGCAAGATGAGCAGCTGAGAATTTGGATTCTCCTACAAGCCAGAATTTCTACCGTTGTCTTGGACTAAAAATGCTTTAGGTATTTAAGCACACAAAAGTCAAATAGATTTTGGGAAAATAACCGAGAAAAATCTTGCTTTTCCTCAAAATCGTCAAAAAACAATACACGATCAAACATTTATGCATAATATTTTGATGATTAAAAGCTAGGATTAACTGGAATAACATTTTCTAACCGCGCATTATAACGATATAAAAATACAAATTATTCATAAACTGTTGAAATCCGGCGCGAAGCGCCTGAAAATTTGCAGTATTTTCTTTTTTATAACGCATAAAAATGCATCCCGGACAGAAAACCCTATAACCTAATCAAAATGGCAGTCAGGCTCCAAGTTGCACTGTGCAACTTGGCTGGAAAAATTTAGTTGCACACCCCGATATTTGGTTGCTGTGTGCAAAAAGAAAAACCCTGCAGCAGCCCCAGCTTTTTTGTGAACTCTTTCGTCTTTGAACTTTCAACATTAAACTTCCGCGCTACGTAACCATATTTTTCACACCCGCAATCTTCATTCAACTCACGGGTAATTTCCTTCACGGAATATCATATCGTCTCATTTTTTACCAAAATCATGCAACTAGAAAAAGTATAACGCTAAACCTATGCTACAAAAATATTGAATACTTTATGCTTGCGGCCTATCGAATTTTTTCCAGGATTTTTTACACATAAAGTACACCTAAAACTAAGCCCTAGTGTTATGTTTATATCTCTGCTGAAGTCCGAGGATGTCAGCAATATGACTCAAGTCCTATTGGCTTGTATTCAACCGACTACTGTAGGTCACTCAAAGGAGCTTCCTATTAGCAATCAACTAAACACAGTGCAACAGTCCTTAAGCAGAAATAAACACAACCTTCAGTCACTAATTAGTAACTGGAAACTCTAACTCTTGCAATCGAAGGGCACTCAGGGTCTCCCCAGATGCCTCCTAAAGGTTTACACAAATACACAGAACTCACTATAATAATATCCAAAGGACTGGGGCTTTACCTTGGCTTGGCTCCCGTGTAATGCGGCTCCCTCCTTCCGCTTAATGCGCAAGTAGTAATATAATAAATAATAAATAATAATATTACTAATAATATGTAAATTTGGGTGTCGGGCTGCCGACGCTTGCCTTTACTAGGCGAAAAAGAATAATACAATATAAAACGAACGTGACTCGCCTACGACACACCAAAAGTACGAGAATAATAACGAATGCCCATTTTTCTCTTTTTTGGTGGAATCGTAACTTCGTCGATTCACCAATTTTGCATAGATGTGGGATTGCTACTGCCGTAAGCACATCCCCAACACTAGGCTAAGCCTAAGCCTAATCTTAAGCCTAGTGTGTGTAAACTATACAACCTATACATGTGTAAAAAACCTAGAAATGATTCGATAGGCCATAAAGTTCATAAGTACCAAATATTGATCTGATGCCATTATCGCTTGATTACAGAGGTTTAGGGTAGTGTTTTTCTTTGTGCAGGAACATTTTTGTGCCGATTGGCATAAGAGGCCAAGAAAATTTGTATCAACTATACAAAAAATTTTCTTCCTAAAAACATACCGAAAACTGGTAGATGATTTTTTGCCAAAATTGATGAAAATGTAATTAAAGCTATACATTCACTAGTGTCATCGCTCTGAATATACGTCAAGATAAAATCGTGCCCCAAAACACTGTTTCGGATTTCCTTTACGTTGTCGTTTCATTCTTGAGTCAACCGGGAGTTCAACTTCAGATCATGAAATGAAAAATCGAAATTTTGTTTGTTTCCACGTTTTTTTGTTTTTTTTGCTCAACTCTGTGGCCGAGTGCAGAACATAAGAATCGAATCTATTATTGAAATATTTGACATGTTGATTCATATCAAAGGGCTGCCTTGCATTTTGCCGAACTGTATAGGTTTATAATAATCTTAAAAAAAATTTCCACGTTGAGGTTTAACATGTTAACCGAGTTTTCCTTAGTAAAAATCGACGGCTAAAAATATTAAAAATCTTTGTAATGCAGCTCAAGTGCTTTAAAGAGTATATCGTTCTCGTTAATTACAAGAACAATTTGCAGACGTTTAAAACTAAGCATTGTCATTTTATTGCGGATTTTTTTTCTATCAAATGATTAACATGGAAAATTTTGTCAGATAAGCTACTGCTGGTCTTTCAAAGTTCAATCAAACGGAAGCTTTATTATCTCGAAGGTATAACTTCAGCAGTCTCAAAAAGCATGACTCGAAAAGTCGTTCGGTTATATAAAATTAAAAAACAGTACATTAAGTCAAGAAACTTTATCGTCATTTAATAGAATGATTCAAATTTCTTCGTTGAAAAATCGATTTGGCTAAAGAACAGTGAATCACAAAATTTAAAAAATATCAAAACTGAAAGGTCCACCAACGTCTCCTTCGGCATGTTTTATGTTGCTACCAATTGCTTCTTTAAAATTCTAAATGGCACAGAAAGTAGTGTTCATAGCAAATGATGGTCTTTTTTGGTCGTTCCAGAAGTGACCGTTTTCTTTCTCAATATTTCGACAGCTTTTAGTGAAATAAAAATATTTCTGAATCATATGAATAAGTTTTTTCATCAAAAAGAGTATTTTTGGGTTTTGAAGATTTCGGAAAAAGTTCTTTGCAGTGAATTTAATCCTCCCAATTAATTTTTTAGTTTTACATTTTGCTTCGTGTATGAGTTTGGCTGTAGAATGTTTTCTCTTACAGACTGTGCTAAAATCAAGAATGAGCGACGTTTCGTCATTACCAATCGACGTTCATTGCAGCAAATTGTTGGAATGGCTCGAAAGCCGGCGTCATTGTTCGAAAAATTGGCAAAAACAAGCTCTAGTCGTCCGTTCGAAAATCAGCCAGGCCATTCAAGATATGCCCGAACATCCGGAAATATTGTCCATGTTGTCCGGAGCGTACATCAACTATTTTCATTGTTTGAGAATTGCTGAAATTTTAAAGACTACCGAATCGAATACGAAAAATATTTTCGGGCGTTATTCGTCGCAAAGAGTGAAAGATTGGCAGGAAATTTTGAACCTATACGAAAAAGACAATTTATACTTGAGCGAGTGCGCGCAAATTTTGCAACAATACGCTCAATACGAAATTCCGGCGCTGAAAAAGCAGTTGACGAAATGCCAAACCGCTGAACAGGTAATTTTCTCCATACATGTAATTGGCGGAGGGGAGTGCCGTAAGAACCCCTCAAATCGTCGGCTATATGGCTAGTTATATGGCATCGCGTCATGAATAAATTTTTTTACGGTTTTTAAAGACAAAAATAACTATTTTTCGAACCGTTTTTCGGACTTTTGTGTGAAAAAATCGAATTTTTTTCTTCAGAGACCCTCCACCTAAAATTTTGGGGAGTCACTGACGCCCGGTCTAAAAAAGTCGCCTCGTCCCCCCAGACCTCGGTGCCCCGTTACATACATGTATGAACCATAGGGATATTTTGGTTAGAAACATACATGTAATGGAGCCACAAGGTCACGGAAGTCTGGCGACTTTCTTGGCGCCGGGGGTCACCGATACCCCAAAATGTTAGGGGAGGGACGCATTAAGGAGAACGAATCGATTTTTTTCTCAAAGAAATCCGAGAAACAGTTCAAGAAGTATTAATTCTTGTGTAGGAAAAAGTAGAAAATGTACTCATGGCGCGAACCCCGAGAAAATTGACATTTTTGACCACTTTTTATTCAAAAATTGCCATTTTTAATTAAAAAAATTGACGCTTTTCAGTATTTTTTGGACCAAAAGTGTGGGGGGTTCCTATGACTGTCATATAGCTTAGCCATAGAATTGTCAAATCCTGTAGGAAAGATCACCCAATAGCTAGAAATATGATTTCTGTGGGGCGTTCCTGTGGCTTTTTTTTAAACAAAAAAGGTCGAAAATTTCAATTTTCCCGGCACTTCGCACCATGAATACATTTTTTACTGTTTTTAGACAGAAATTACTACTTTATAAACCGTTTTTTGAGCGTTTGTCACGAAAAAATAGGGTTTTTTTTCCTCAGAGATCCCTCTTCTAAAATTTTGGGGAGTCCGTGACCCCCCAAATTCAAAATATATAAATCTAATCTAGTTCACATCATATAAAATTGAGTCAAAAGTTGAAATCGAATCTACCCACGTCAAAATAAATCCGAATTCCTCTCATTTTACTCTAAAAAAATCAATATTTTTCAGGATTATGAACGCAAACAAATCGAATACGATAAACAAATAAAAGAATGCGATAAAAAATACAAAGAAAATTGCGACAATATGCAAATTAAAGGCGAAAATTTAAAACGCGATCTACTACGTTTAGCCGACGATTTGCCGCAACGTTACGAAAATATTATCGCGAAAATCACTGACTTATCTCCCGTTGTCGATTATTACGACAAATATCAACAATTTTCGTTGAACGTCGGCCATCGTATGGAAGAATTGAAAAATGATCAATTGCCGAAAATTTTGAATAATTTGAAATATTTAATCAAAAATGGTAATACGACAGTTTTCGAATGGAGGAAAGGGTTTAAACCGGAGAAAATTGACAGGATAGTTGTGAAGGTTGAAGATGTAAGTGTTATTCGAGTTGAAAACAAAATTCGCTGAGCGAGACTGCTGTTCTATATTTGTTTTTGACCTTAAAATTTTTTTGACAACTTTAGGATGAAAATCATCAACAAGAAGATGAAATCAATTTCGACATCGATTTCGATACTGAAGATCTTCCAAACCAAGAAGTTATCGATTTTGGCGGTATTGAAGAAGTCGCCAGCGGCGAGTCCGATCTTAAAGATTCCGAAAATGTTAAAGATAATGTCGCTAGGTTGGACGAGGCTCTAACTTTATTAGAATACGATAAATTTTTGAAAATTTTGGATCGAGAGTTAAAGGTTAGTGAAAGTTTATTTTTTGGTTTATCTACCGAACTTTCCTCGTTTTAACCTAAATCTTCTGTTTGACTCAAGCTTTTTTTCTATGCGCGCCGGCACTGAAAGAATTTTTTAATTCCAAGTAAAAATAATTTTAAAAATCACAGCAATTACTGTAATTTGTTGAAATTCTTTTTATATTCTGAAAATGAAGTTTTTCTGCTTAATATTGTTAAAGCTGCTAACATTGATATTGTAATGTTTCTTTCTGTAACAATTGGTCGACTGCTATCGTGAGAACATAATATTGAAATGAATGAGCAAAAACATGCACGTGAGGGGAAGTTTGGGGGGTTTTGACCCCCAGCAGATTTTTTCTGACTCCCAGCAGATTGTTGCTGGCCCCTCGCAATGATTGAGAAGATGACGAATGAAAATGAGGAAGAGAGAAGAGGAAGTTGTCATAAAAATGGAAATGATGCTGTAGGTTACCAATTTTTTTAAAAACAAAGCATACTTGATACCAAAGAAGTAACATCAAAACTTTTAAAAGTGCCGTTCAAGCAAATAATTCCACATATTTAACTAATATAAGGTTGAAGAATATGCTGCTTGGATGTTTGAAAACCTTTCTAAGACCTTTCTTTTTGTTATCAAGAACGAAAAAATTCTATTTTACCCCTGTCCCAGCTGACCTCCAGCAGAATTTCTATGCTGTGAGTTTTCGATTGCACCTATCTTAAATAAAAATTCGGGATTTATCGCGTACCCGTACCCGAAACAAGACCCAAAATTATCTCACCCGAACCCGATATTCTTAACATTTTTGATCTGAACTCGATATTTTCAAAATGTGTTACACGATACTAGAAATATACATCAGTTACCCGAACCCCAAACAACACCCGACATTATCCGATCAGTTTGTTGGACCCGGACTCGTACCCGGTATTCTTGAAATTTTGGACCAGAAACCGGACCCGAACCCGATATTCTTAAAATTTTGAAACCGAACCCGATATTTTCAAAATATGTTACCCGATACATCTCGTATAAAAATTTCCAGGAAGTCCAAGCGTTTTTGATCGTGCGATCGCACGAATTGACTCGACAACTGTCTTCGGCTGATAATTACGCGATTTTGGACGCCAATTTGAACCTCGATTCGGAACAAATCCTAGAATTTAAGTCTAAAGTTGATCATTTATTATCGATATTAAACGATACAACGTTGAAACGTACTCGTCGGCTTAGAATTTCGCCCCCTTACGTGGAAAAATTGGTGGAAATTTTATCGCAGCCGTTGAAGCAAAAGGAAAAATTGTCGCAAATGAAGTTGGTCGCCAAAGATAAAGTGGACGAATCAAAAAGGCTGGCCCAGGAAACTAAACGGAAAATCGACTTATTGAGTCAACGGACGAAAGAATTGCAGAAAAAATTGGAGGACGATATTTCGAAGCGCTATCAAAATAGGCCGGTCAATATTATCGGTAGTACTGTAGCGATCAAGTGATGAGAAATTGTAACTTGATGGATGACTTTTTTGCTCTATTCTCGGTTTGAATGATAAAAACGTCGTTTTTTGGGATCAAATTAATGTTGGGTATTGTTGGTAATTTATAGTATTTATACTGTGGTGATGTACACAAAAATAATTATTAAAACATTTCTTATTGATCAGTTGCAAAACTTGGGAATGGTAAATGGCACGGGTAAACGACGTATAATATAGTATTTATGCAGATCACTTTGCATTCCGGAAGTTTCATTTTCTTGTCTTCAAAGTTTTTGAAGTTACTGGTTTCTCATTTCAGAGCATTTTCTCCGGTTTCATGTCTATTCAGCGAAACTCAATACAGCGATTCTCAAAACAGTGAGATCTCAAAACAGCGAAGTGTCGGAACAGATTCTTAAAATGGCGAATTTTCAAAAAAGTTATCTCTAGAATGGAAAAATCAAGATTGAGCGGGGTAGACGTTTTGGCACATGGCCTATTTGGTCTTCCATTTCGATCTGGTGGATGCTGGTTCTCACACACTTTGGCACGAATCGTCAGATTTCTGGGCGTGTCCCCAATACAGCGAGACTCAAAACAGAGATTCTCAAAAGGACGAATCTCAATACAGCAAATATTGAAAACTTGTATGCATTAGAGTAAACGCACACATCATTTCCATAATAAATACGCAAATTAGGTATATTAAAATCGTTTTTGCTAGTTGAGATATAGTCTATTTTTAGTTACATTTGGCCATCAAAGTTTCACATGCTTTTGTGCTGCAGTTGTGGTAGGTATGCACGGACCGATCATTCCGAAATCCCAAAGAAATATCTGTCAGAAAAACATTTTGCAAAACGTTTGAAAAAAAAATTATTATAAGGATCCCCAATTAAAGTTGTTTTGTATCGATTTTAAACGCAAAAAATTAAATTAATGAAATAAATAAAACAGAATGAAATGAATAAAATAATTAAGCAGTAAACGCCAAACAAAAAACAAATAATAAAGGAACGAAAAGTAAAATAATGTAATAAAAAGTAGGTAAAAAATAGAACGAAAGTACACAACCTGAAGAAATTAAACAAAAATGGCTCAAAATAAGAATAAGAAGGAATGAGTCAATCAAGGAAAAAATAATAAACCAGAATAAAAAGCTGTAATGTCGTGAAAACAGTGCTATAGAACCATAATTTCAGAAATCTGGCGATTCGTGCGAAAATGTATGGCGCCAAAACGTCTACCCCGCTCAATGTTCGTTTTTCTATTCTAAAGATAACTTTTTTGAAAATTCGCTATTTTGGGAACTTGTTCTAATTCTGAAACTTCGCTATTTTGAGACCTTGCTCGCTGTATTGAGACATCGCAATTTTGAGAATCACTGTTTTGAGACATCGCTGTTTTGAGAATCGCTGTATTGAGTCTCGCTATTTTGAGTTTCGCTGTTGTTTATTTCGCTGAGTAGGGGTTAAACCTTTTGGACTTATTGGTTTTCTATTTCAGGGCTGTTATATTCTCCCGTTTCTCATTTCCGTATAGCTCATTTTCCCAATGCTCAGCCTTCTTGGAAATACTTCACTGAATTTATCAAAAAACCAAAAATTTCAGGCAACTCTTGGAAGGTGCGAACGTGTTTTTCTTTCCGTCTGACGATACTGTTTTTGTTTTTTGCTCTTTTTTCTACTGATTTCTTCTTTGTTTCGTTTCTATCCTCCTTTTTCTCTTCACTTATTTGCGGAACTGGCCTTTACTTATAGGAAACTCTATTGAGTGATCTACGGTAATCAGTTGTGTACAATGCAGTAGCCTCTTTAGTTATATAGCTGACGCCTTGTGATCTAAGCAGAGATCAAAACACAACAAAAGTCTTAGCAAAAGCTTTATTCTAAATGGTCATAAAAGACATCTTTTCAGTATCATGGCATCAATATTCCATTTCTTTGATTGAAAGTTTTTCTTTTTACATGGTAAAAAAATTTACCAATTTTCTTTTTCAATTCAAATTAAATTAAACAGAGTTCAATTTTTAGAGCTAAACTTCAAACGCTTTTCAGTTCTTTGTTCTGTGAAAGCCCCACATTACCTTCAACTATTTTTTTATCAAGTCATCAGAAAAATGGCTGTGGAGCGTTTTACTTATGTGACAAAACTCAGAGGCTTGTTAGACATAGAAAACATTTTCGTTTCCGAATAAGCAATTTTTGATTGTTTTTGATGGAAAAAATGTTTCCGACTGTTTCTAAATATATTCTTGCCATTTTTCTCAGTTAAAAAAATCAGCGGAACGTTCCAGATCTGATTGGTAGAAACAGCCTGTAGATTGAAATATTGAAAAATGCATTTTCAACAAATGTGCTATTTGTTACTCGAACCAATGATGTTTTTTGAGAACTTGGGTCAAAGTTGGAAAAAATTCACTTTCCTTATATTGGATTTTCATTCTTTCTGAAAAAAATTTTCTACGTCTGTGAAAAACTATATTCTGCAGCATCGTGCATTTTGTCCTTCCCCTGGCATCAACTACAGTAAAATTTTTCTATATGAAAATTATATGCACATGACTTCAAGTTTAAAGAAATGGTAAACCAATAACATTATAACTCCCGACCAATTCAAAACTCCTACCTCTCACACTCGCTGAAAAATAGTGAGGGAGGCATATTATAGTCATTTTCAGAGCTATAAAGGAACCTGAGGTTCGTTGCACTAACCTAACATGAGGATAATCTCAACATCGGGATTAAATTGATGATCCTGAGTTTAAGCTATTCACAATGTCCAAATTATTTTCTTCCAATGCACAAACCATACTCACTTCAGGATTAACTAATACTGAGGTTTAAGTTCAGGTTTGGGAATTGCAGAAATTTTTATATTTATTTGCTTTAGAGATAAGAAAATTATGCGAAAATTTTAGTGCAACCCGACAGCTCGAGCAGGGGATAATCTCGACGTTGGGCTCGTTATGATCTGGATGACATTCAAATTATACCGAACTTGAGATCAAACCGAGTGGCCTTTTTGTTCGAGATTACTTTGAGCTTGAGCTCAGACCCCTTTAGTGCAACTGGGCCTTGGTTACAGTCATTGGGCACCGATCTGCAAATGGGAGAAAAGGGTAAAGCATACAAAAATGCACCTGATTCAGCTGTGCCCATATTAGGAGTGTGCGCGAAATCCCGTACCCGGTTCTCCCCGACTCTACTCGCACTCCCATGACAACAGTAAATTTAGGGGCCAAGTATATTATAGGTTGACGCTGTCGGGCCACCTATGATTCATCTTCTGCCACTTCCTAGTATTAGAGAATGGTTGTTGTTCTGTATAGTTTTTGTCAATTTTAGCACTTTTTGTACGAGCCTGTAATGAATTTTATACATGCAGTTAGAAGCATCACATGTGTTCTATCATGAAAACGAAGTATGTATTGTACATACAGTAATCATGTAGATTGTAAAAATTGCTATAAGACAAGTGAATTTCATGCGCAGAGGCTTAAAAACGTTTTGTCTTTTAAAAAACTGGGCGCGTATATGTTTCTCAGGAAATGGAAAGTTTTTTCAGTTAGAATTTAGCTGAAATGAAATGATGGGGAGGCCTAATATCGACATTTTAAGCCAGTGAAACAAGCAAAAAGGAAAAACATATTCTCCTTTTTGCCATTTCCTGGCATTTTCAGATAAATATCGTACTTTCAAGCTCCTGCAAGGATGGTGTAAAAAATTCTTTACTGAAAAAGTGTATTACACACTAAAATGTGGTGAATTTTACATTTTTTGGCATATATCATTCACGAAAGATTTTAGCGTACGTTGAGATATTTCGAAAAACAAAAATATGCATCAGAGACAACAAAATACGCTCTTTGCAACGGCGCTACTCAAAATTGATGAATCGAAAAAATTTTTTCTAAACAACATTTATGCAAATTTTTAACGTACTATACATTTTTACAAAAAACAAATATCAAAACTGAGGGGTAAATAAGAAGCTCGTTTCAATGATGCAACAAAAGATCTGAAAATCGCAAAAAATTTTTTTAAATAAACATTTTCGCTCTGTTTACGCTTTCTTTACACTGCACATACTAGATGTTAAGGTGGTTTACTCTGGGCATTTTATTCAGCTATCGAACAAAAAAAGAAATAGCTTTCTAAGACTTATACAACTCGAGATATTTGTGCAGTCATCTACCCCAACTCGGCCAAATTTGCATATTTTCTATGATAATTAAGTTTAAACTGCAAATTTTCAAACCGCCAGTAAGTATCTTGTACAACTCGAGGAGCTGCATCCAAGGGATCAAGAATCGTCTAGAAAGACTAAATATTTGCAAAGTTATTACTGGTCGGAGTTTTGAGATTTTTCTTTACACTGAAATAAGGTCGCATTTGCATATTTCGAAAAAATTTCGTGGTCGTCCCGAGATATGACCCTACTGAAGATATTATTACCACAATCGAGCTAATTGGTTAGAATAATCGTTAGTTATGAAAAGGTGGCAAAACAGTACTCTAGTTTGTCCCATAACTTTAGCTACAGTATGTCTACAGTATTCTAAGTGGTACCATATTGTAGCCCGCATCGAGTTCTATATTGTTGCCAAGTTTCAGCTTTGGATGTCTTATAGTTTTTTAGAAATCTTGCCTTAAACGTGAAAATCGGCATGCCCAAAACGAAACATATTGTAGTCTAGCGCTAACGTGCTAGCTACGATGTCTGCATAAGCACAACAGGTGTATAATAGATTATTATTACCCGAATCCAAATCCGGATCTGGAAGAAGTGTTTTCAATTACTTGGATCCAGATCCATGAAACTCATTTCCTGTTATCCGCATCCAGAACTGAATAGAGGTAAGCTGATCACTTGGATGTGGGATCTAGAAAATTGAAAATCTAGGATCGTTTTCATTTCTACTACGTATGTATTGCGAGATTGATTTAATTTTGACCGAATCCTGCAAATGATAAGGTCGGCGAGTAATCCTGATAAGTTTTTCTGCACGGTGCTTAATTATTGTTGTAACTTTGTAGATTTGTATGCTAATTTTTTTAGAATTGGGTTACATACATCAAATATATTATGAATTCGACTTTCGATCAGATGTGCTGGCATCTTAGGCGACAACTTGATTCGAAACCATCAAGCCTAATGGCACCACTATTTATCCGTTGGATATTATCATTATCTGGCGATGTGGTCAAATTTGCTTTTTTCTTGTGTGTGTTTTCCACCAAGATCTACAACAAAAATTTGAAAGTTATAATTGGTTTCATGGTACTTTCATGTTTTTGTGGTTCCCTACTCAATATGATGCAATCTTCAATTTCCTTTTTGGCTTTATTGTTGCAACCTTGTTCTACTATTATCAATTTTAAATACTGCAGATTCTATACTTGCATTTCATCATTTTTTGCATCCAATACAGTGTTCGTTTTGATGGGACTGTCGTTGGAGCGGCTTTATGCATCTTTCATTGTTGAAAAATATGAAAAATCAATAATGATTTTCAGTGTGGTTACAGTTTTGATTACAAGTTCCATATCTCTAATATTACAAGTAACTGCTCTAAATAAAGAGCATATTAATAGTGTTACTGTTTGCACTGGTATGGTGTCAGCATCATCAAAGTCCTCATCATCTGCTGCCGGTCAATTATTTACTTGTCTGTGGATTTTTGTCGTTATAACCATCATTGTTTGGGCTATGGTCAGAGATAGGAAGACTCTGAAAAATATATTGTATATCAACAAGTCCCTTCATACATTGGCATCCAGATTCCAAATTTCTATCAATATGGATCTGAACAATAGCATTCTACCAATGTCGATCCTAATATTGCTCCACAATTTAGTCATTGTTGTGATAGTTTTACTAGATGCCTGGTTTTCGGAGGATAACGATATTGTTCGCCCTATCTATAGTATACCTCAAATTCTGAGCGAATTTTGTGAAATAGTCGAATATTCAACATTCCTTAAAGGTAATCGGGTGCTGAAAGCGAAACTAAACAAACTTCTGTTCACTGTGAAAGCAGTCAAACCAAAGGAAATTATACCAGCAGTAAGAACCATTGATTTGGAAGCAAAGAAATACATCGATGATTTGGAACATGCTTGGTCGTGATGTTCAACTCTGGTAGTTTTTGCATGTATATTATATATACGAGACATGGTGGGGTGAAAATATATACTCCGTATTTAAGCAAGCTAGAGTCTGCAGACGAAAATGTGAAAATGTCTCTAATACATCAGCAACTTTGATCGTAAATATTTAGCCTACCAGATTTGCAGGTTACTGTATTTGGACCGCAGTTTCTGCATGATTCATCTATGGACCCGTCTCAATACAGCCACTGTCACGCTATAGCCACCATTACACTACAGCCACAAAGTTATCCATGGGCGTTTCATTTTAGCCAACTGTCACTTAGTGACTGTCTCACTACAGTCAGTGTCATGCTATAGCCATCAACGATTTTACAAGTGTTTATACGTCATAGGATAAGGTATGGATAGACCAGCAGTAGATTTGACTGCAGATCACATAGGCAGACATTTGACCATTTTTGAAAAAAGTCTCAGTTTTTTTCCAAAATGAAGCAGAACCATAAGAAACGCTCTTTCAAAGCTAGTATGTTTCCTGAATAATGAGCCGAGTTTCTCCCAGATACCTCCGGCTTTCTGGAGCTCTGTGGTGGACATTCTTTATTATGAGACTTTGTACCACCGGCCAACAGAGAACTCACATTAGAAAATAATGGTCAACCATGCCTTTTATTGTCAAAATAGACACACATCAATCAGGTAAAAGCCTAGAGAACTACAAGAAAGTTCTTGAATACTTGAATACTGTTGAGTGAACACAAAAGTCGGGGATTTCAACAAGAGGATGATCTAGAAACTTGCCAACGAGTGAAACTCTTATTTTATTAATAACAAAAACAAACAAGAAAATACTATTAAATATTTGTACAAGCAATGTTACCAATTAAGTAGTACTCCCAATTAACAAATTAGCATAAAAATATTGAAAACCAAAGATAAGCCTTTTATTCTTGGAATAACTTTTGGTGGCTATCGTGAGACAGTGGCTATAATGGTACATTCACATATTGTTTAATTTGTGGCTACCGTATACATACTTTGTTAGCAATAACGAGACAGTGACTATGGTGGAACGGCGGCCATTGTGGGACGGTGGCAGTAGCGAGACACTACCGTATTTATATAGGTTTTTATCAAAAGAGCTGGGTTAATTTTGAAAATAAAAATAAAATTGTTGAAAGCCCAAGTATTAACAATACCGGGTGTATAGATGGATCAAAATTATTTACCATAATATGACCAGAAAATTGAAAATAAATCAATTTTTGACAGGCCAATCGAACAATTGAGATGGTGTAACAACAATGGTGAACAGTCATTAGATCTTGTAAAGATCATACTGAAATGTCTTTTTAAACATTAGAATGTTTATTTTTTGGCTGAGTTATGGAAACTAATAAATTGTAGTTTCAGTAACTATGAAAATCTTTTTTTAACTGGGTGAAGTCTTTAGGCCAGTATGCATAGACTTGAATAGACAGTCAAAAGAAAAATATCGTGGATACAGATTTGAGCTCGGTTCGAAATCAGACCATTGTCTAGCTCAGTTTATATAACATTAGGATTTAACTTTTTTTAAAGCATATCTATGTGTATACATACCTGGGCAATAGGTTCAACTAGATGCAACCAGATGACTTGATTCTCAGCATAAGATCATGTTTTGTGTGTGAACTAATTCTAACTGAGAGAAAATGAGATCGAAAATTCAAAAACTAACCAAGCAAACAGGGAATTAGCCTATCAACCAGAGAATCAACTGACCAATCCGTCAGTCAGGAGATCAGTGAACCAATTAGTCGCAGTGAACCAACTAATCAGTAAATCAATCATCAAACCGGAGAATCAATTAACCAATCAATCAATCAGGGAAACAACCAACCTTGGAATCAAAGAACCAACCAACCAACCAGAGAATCAATGAAGCAACCAACCAGCCCATCAGGAAAACAATCAACCAATCAACCATGAGATGAACCAATCAATCATGGAATCAACCCAGCAAAAAATCAGGGAAATGACTAACCAACTGATCAGGACACATCAAAAAATTTTTTCGGTGTTTCCTGATGTTAGAGTTTGGAGAAGCGTTTTCTGGCTAGGTAATGTCGACAAAATCTCTATGTACCTTGAGCAAAGATACCAAAAAGATCTTTGTGCGAAGCCAAGAACGTTTGTCACAAACAGACATATTGAAAGTAAAATTCTGAAACTTCCACCGAGTCATTTTTCCAAAACACGCTTTAGCCCAATCTGACGAATAAAAATCGGTTCTAAAATGCACAAAAATGCACCTTTTCAAGTTCTCACATTTTTCCAGATTTTCGAGGCATAATTTTTTTCTCTGACTTTCTATGGGTACTCTGGTATGTCCTAAAAAGTGTGTAGACTATTGAATAAGCTTCAGAGATTGCATTCCATCCATTTTCTATAAGATAAAAACTAAAAATAATACTACTATGCATCCGGTTCCTTATCCTCGTGTGGCATGACAACCACAAATGATTAGGAAACTAACCAACTTTTTGGGCTGGCTGATACCAGATAAACCGATAAGGTTTGTCCAGGTATGTGTGCATATATACTAGTACAGAATATGAATATGGCGCTGTATTCATGAAAGAAACTTTAGTCTAAAGTCTATGAACCAGTCAACCTTTGAATCCAGCAAAATTCTGCATTCATAAAAGTTTTTCCAGATCATTAAATTGTAGACCTGTACATTGACTCTAGCCGATTAGAAAAGGACTTTTAGAACGAACATTATTACTACCAGGAAAAAGTAAACAAATATGTTTGATGTGAGGCTTTCTTAAAAGTTGATATGAAAATCTTTTTAAAAAACAAGACAGACGCTTAAAAGGCAGATACAAGTAATGTTTCGCAGAAAGTCCATCCAAGACATGCACTTAAAGAGCAGAGACAAGGTTTCGTTTATTCCACAAAAAATTTCCTTTTAAGAAAAACTATACGCGCCCCCAAAAAATTTTAGAAAGTACTTAAACTTTCGGCATAATTTGAATAAAACGGAAAGAACTGCTGTAGATTGGCAAAACAACGGCGGACTACACATGAGAATGTCACCCAGCCCACCAGCACAGTCCATGAGATCGAAGTATTGACATTTGGCGAATGCATTACATGGAAGCAGCCTTATTTTCCAGTTAGCCAAACAAAAGTACACGGCATGCTTTAACTACTGGAAATTTGTGGCTTATTGACTTCGATGCATGATAAAATGTCACCGCCTCATTCTCGTGAACTTTTTTTATTTCAATCATCTTGATGTGCAAGTTAAACCATTCACTTTCAATGTCGGTGATGCGAAGGATTTAGTGTGGCGATTTGTTGTTGTTCTTTATTTTGATTTTTTTATCATATTCATATTCTTTCATCACTTTCTGTTTCTCTCACAGACTTTGGCTTTCGAATAGACCTAGTAACACGAGCGAAATTAGGACAAGGTCGTCTTATCTGCTATTCAATGTCAACAGGAGAAGCAAGTTCAATTATGGCTGACTTTTTGATCTGCTCTCCAAATTCGAGAAACACAACAACAGAACATTAAATACAAACAAAACAACAAAAAACCAGACCCACATTACTCTTGAGATCTAAGTAATTCTTTAAATGATGAAAATTGTAAATACTTTATATTGTTGTAGTATCCAATAATTGTTTAAAAATTTTAGGGGCGCGTATATGTTTTTCTTGAAAGGATTTTTTTTGTGGAAGAAACGAAACCTTGTCTCTGCTTTTCAAGTCCATGTCTTTGAAGGACTTTTTGTGAAACATTACTTGTAGCTGGTGTTACAACTATTCACGTATAGCAAAATATCGTGCTTTTTTAACTTGACTGTCATGGTTCCCATACGGAAATCTTACATTTTACTTCTTTTCATTTACAAAATTACATTTCTGTCCTGAGCTCACGTGTTCCTCATCAATTTTCATGAAAAACACTTATTGATGCACTACTTTGTATACCTCCGGATCAAATTGATCTGACTCTGATGACAAATTTTTAAATATCAGATCATGCCTATAACTTGCATCATGCAACTGATTCTCGTCGATTTTCATGAAAAACACCCTTTTATCCACTACCCTTTCTACTTCCAGATCAACTTGACCTGATTCGGTTCCAAAACTTTTCGGCATCAGACCATGCTTAAAACATCTTCAGACAACTGATTTTCATCGATTTTATCAAAAACAGCCGTTGATTAGCTGATTTTTATACTTCCTGATCCACTTGATCTGATCAAAATCAAAAGTTTGCAGACATCAGATCACACTGAAAACAATACCCAGCAACTGCTCTGCATTGAATTTCATCAAAAACAACTATTGATGTGCTACTTTCTATACTTCTTTATCAACTTGATCCGCTCTAAATCTAAAATTTGGAGAAACTTTAGATCACACTGAAAACAATACCCAACACCTGCTCTGCATCAAATTTCATCAAAAGCGACCGCTGATCTACTAGTTTTTTACTTCCTGATCAACTCGATTTGATCTAGATCAAAAATTTGCAGACATCAGATCACACTGAAAACAATACTCACCAACTGCTCTGCATCGAATTTAATCAAAAACAACTGTTAATCTACTAATTTGTTACTTTCGGATCAACTTGATCTGCTCTGCATCAGTTCGACAGACTCCAAGTATCATGCACAATAAACTCTGATAAATATATAATACGCTACACGGCCAATCTACGGCCAATTATTTTTTTTATGTAAATCAAGTTTATTCAAATTTTTCACTTCCGGCGACTTTTTTCGAGAAATGAAAAAACTTTTTGAAAAATTTCCGGTATAACGGATCGGTCGGAATCGGTTTTTGAAGCTGAACCTGAAAAAAATTTTTTCGTCTGTTTTTGGCTGGTGTAAAGTCACTCTACACCATCATAATTCCGTTGTAGCATATATATCTGAATTTTTTGTTCTTCATCCAACAAAAAAAGAATTATGTTCCAGGCCATTATCTAGCCTGAGATATTCATACGATCATCAAAAAATCATCTTTACACCATATTACAACGAAGAATGATTTTTTTTCCAAAATTCCCAAAAGGCGTTTTGCATTTAGGTCCTTACCATCACATTGAACACCAAAATTCGCTAATTCTATCTAATAGCTGCTAATTAGGGGGGGGTGAAGTCCGACCATTTTTGGCCACATTTTAGACTACAGTATACGCTACAGTATCCCGATCGTGCTATACTTTGGACTGTTTTACACAGGAGGTCGACTGACATATGTTCCCCAAATTTCATCCCCAGATGCCTCTTGGTTCGCTAGAAAAACAATTTTAAAGTCAAGAGGTGGGATGCACCAAGGACAAACATATAGCAAAAGCACTGCCGTGCTTTCTACGATAAAAATCCTAGAACGTACAAATTTTCATTGCTTCAAAAAAATTTTGAATAGCTTTTAGGCAATAAAAATTAGTTGCCTAATCGCCGTATTTTCTTTTTGCATCTAGGGTCACATCGTCCTACCTGCTACAGTCAACTACAAAAAAAGGATCACTTAGGCGAGTTGTGGATTATTTTGGTTTCGCTGCATTCCATTGCCCTGTTTGGATTAAACTGTCATGATGTGTTATGTGTATTTTGCCTTACCGTAGATGTAAAGATTTTCCAGCTAATTGGAAAAAGTTAGCATCATAGGAAACTTGACACCTCTATTAAGCAATTTTTTTTTAATTTACCAAATTGTTCAGAAATTTTCCATATAGTAATGTCTTGTGTCTGTCCCAAATAAAAATTAACCAGACAATTCTAGAAATTTCTATAATTGAAAACGACTGCCTCAGCCATAAATTAAAGATCTCTCACAACGAGGTCCCCTCACAGCTAGAGAGATGACAGCACCCTTTCATTCCATTTACATAGGTAGAAAAATCGTCAAAACTGGGCAATAATGGTCGAATATTGCCTGATTTGTGCATAAAAATTATGAAGAAGTCTACAAAGTACGAAACATAGTTCATACTGAGTCTCAGTGTAGTTGGGCGACTACTACATTTGACATCGCAAAATTGACCACAGTTACCACTATGATGTGTGTTATATAACGGATGTAACAAAACAAATAAACAAAAGGAACAGGTTGCAACTTTAAAAAAGTCCTCTTTTTATACCAGAAACCATATGGTCCGACAATTTTACACGTAAAAAATCATGCATTTTTAAAATTTTCACCCGCATGACGCTGATTTTTACCACTCCAACCAAATTTCTATGAGCTGTCACTTGTCTGCTTCACTAGTTTGCTATTTAGCTCTTAAGCAATCACGTCCAAGTGACGGTTTTTGTTAAGTTATACAATTCACTAAGCAGGTTTGACCACAACAAATATGCATGCAACAAATTATAAAAAAATATTTGCTTCATTTTTCTGCATTGAAATCAGCCGTCCAATGTTTTCAGAGCCTACTTAAGGAAGGATCGGCTGACCTGACGACATTGGTCAATGGCAATAAACACCTAGCCTAGATGTTTCATATTTGATGAGCTTTCAAGGTTCTAAGAATTAGAAATCCTGTTTTGTATATATGCAGTTTCGAAACAGATGAAATTTGTATGTATATATGCGTAAATTCAATCAGAATCAGCTTTAACAATTTTTGAAGACCTCCTCCTTCTGGCGGAGGCAGTCTTAAACAATAAAAATTCTAAAATGTCAAACTTCTGACTGCTTCCTAGAAATTTTGAATTTATTCCATGAAATAAAAATCAGTTGGCTAATCGTCGTATGTTCTCACTGCATCTAATGTCACTTCATCCTACCTGCTACAGTCAACTACAGAAAAAATGGTCACTTAGGCGAGTTGTGAATTATTTTATTTCCATGGCGGTCCATAGCCCTATTCGCTAAAGACTAGAGGTAAGGCCCAGGTTCTTTCTCAGTCGTTCGCTATACTAGTCAGATTTAATTATCAAGAAAAGAAGTTTTCGAGATTAAGGTTATGGCAGGAACGCTCAAACGACGTTAGACAGGCGCTTCATAAATAAAACAATGTTGATATTTTTTGACTAAATCAAAAGTTTCAACTGGCTGAAAAATTCAATTAAAACTCTAATATGTAAATTTATAAGAAAATGAGCACAACCAAGTCGTTGGTTCAGGAGAAATTAGCATGAATTTTCAATTGGTACTTGGATATTTTCATCAAAAC